>JBBCBC010000015.1:24453676-25053676 GCA_037126765.1 Stenogyne calaminthoides | reverse complement strand
GCCAACTTCGCCTTTTGAAGGCATCAAGGAGTATTTGTCAAACACCCAGATAATGATCCTTGCAAAACTTGTCCGAAAGGCTTTTTTTTCATAAAAAGAAGCTCTATTTGTACTTAGCCGCTTTGGAATCGCCCATGGCCTTGGTCTTAGTTAGGAAGGCGGAGAGGGCAAGCCCATTTGACGATATACTTTGTGAGCCAAACTTTGAACGACGCCGAGTTGCGATATCCTCCCTTGGAAAAGCTTGCCTACGCATTGGTGATGAGTGTTAGGAAACTTCGCCCATATTTCTTTTGATCACCACGTCAAGTCTTAACCTCATTACCACTACGTCGATTTTGCATCGACCTTAACACGGCGGAAGATGTTTAAAGTGGTAAATTAAAATTGGTTAGTTTAGGGTAACTTATGCCCCACGAACGGCGATTAAGGCGCAGGCTTTGGCAGATTTTATTGTGGAGCTGACTTTCCCTTCCAATCAAATGAGGACATAGCGAGTTCCTTGGGAGCTCTATGTCGACGGTGTTGGGATTATACTGGAAAGTATGCTTTTACTTTGTATAATCAAAGAACAAGAGTTTAATTGGTCAATTCAACAGAGTGCTATTGATCAAACAGGCTGCAAAGTGGAAGGGAAGTCATTCACGACGTCCATACTTTTCGACTTTCAGGCGACCAACAATGAGGTGGAGCACGAGGCATTAATTAATGGCTTGGAGATGGCGATGGCCATCGGCATTCAACGACTAGAAATTTTTTACGACTCCCAATTGGTTACCTTTCAAGTGTCGGGCGAGTATGAAGCCCGGAGTGAGCAGATGATTGCCTACCACAAGATTGAGACAAAACTAATGGAAAAATTTGAGCAAGTTTTTATCAGACAGATCCCAAGGAAAGAAAACACTCAAGAGGATGCGCTAGCTCGTCTGGCGACCTCAGAAGGCGCGGCAAATATGTCCGACATTACCATCATCAAGCTACTCGCTCCATCTGGAAGCCAAATCATGATCGCTAACCTCAACCCAGAAGTAGACACTTGGATGACTCCCATAATCAAATACATCAAGAATGGCGAGCTACCAGAAGACAGAGTGGATGCCAGTAGACTCCAGATGCGAGCAGCTAGATACGTAATAATCGACGACCAATTGTACAAGCGAGGTTTCGCCCTACCACTATTGAAGTGTGTGACCCGGGAAGTTGGAAAGGAGATCATGAAAGACATCCACGAAGGAATTTGCGGTAATCATACGGGTGGACAGTCTCTTGCCTACAAGATCATTCGCCAAGGCTATTTCTGGCTCACCCTAAAAAAAGATGCACTAGAGTATGCTAAGGCATGTGTGAGATGCCAAACTTTTGCCCCAATGATCAAACTCGCCCCCAAGGAGCTTACTTCGATCTACAGTCCGTGGCCTTTTGCCAAATGGGGGATCGATCTAATCGGACCTCTACCCACGGCCACCGGCACCGTCAAGTTTGCTGTAGTCGTTGTTGACTATTTCACAAAGTGGGCTGAAGTAGAGGCTTTGGGAAGCACCGATCAGGCGGCCATCATCCGTTTCATTTGGAAGAATATCATATGTAGGTTCGGCCTTCCTCAGGCAATCATTTCCGACAATGGAAAGCAATTTGAGGGGTTGGAGATAGATGCATTTTTCGACAAATGGAAAATCTCCAAGCTATTCTCCACCCCCTACCATCCGCAATCGAACGGCCAAGTCGAGGTTGTCAACAAAATTATCAAACACACTCAAGACGAGGATTGAGGGGTCGAAGGGAACTTGGGCTAGCAAATTGCCGGAGATACTTTGGTCATACAGGACCACATGCAGGAATTCAACTGGCGAAACTCCATTCACACTCGCATTCGGATCAGAAGCAGTGATCCCATCAGAAGTAAACTTCCCCACCTATCGAACGTCGCAGATCATCAATGAGGAAAATGAACGAACTCAGGCAGTTGAACTCGACTTGCTAGAAGAAAAAAGAATTGACTCCAACATCCGAAACGCCACGTATAAGCAAAGATCCGAAAAGTACTACAATTCGAAGGTATGGGCCCGCCAATTCAAAAAAGGCAACCTCGTCCTGAAGAAAGTTTTGGGAGTTCACAAAGGCCCTTTTGGGCTAACTTGGGAGGGGCCATTCAAAATCGCCAAAGTCTTACCCAATGGATTACGAGCTTGAACACATTGATGGAACCCCGGCCCAATACCCCTAGAATGCCACCTATCTCAAGAAATTCTACCAGTAAGAGAGGTTTTATTTTATATTTCAAACATGTAGTCGAGCTTTCCCTGTAATCGAACTACATTACCTTATATAATATAAGTCGTCATTTTCATCTTAGTTGGAATCTCTTGAAATTTCATTTTAGAAGATGCACTTAGATTTTAGCGATCAAAAATTAGGGGCAGGTCATCTGACCTCTAACGAGATCAGTGTTTATGTTTCTAAACACAAAAGGCTAAGGCATTAGGTCGCGCTAAGTTAAGACGACCCAAAAAATCGCAAAAAAAAAGACGATTATAACTTTTCACGTCATGAACTAAGGGGCAGGTCGTTGACCTCCGAAGGAGGTCAATAGGCTAGAGTACCTAAAAAGATAGTTCGTAAGTGGAAAATGTTCATAACGCTCCATTCAAGTCACCAAAAGCATGAACATCGCGTATAAATAAGGAGATTAGCCAATTGCAAGATGATAAAGAGTTAAGTCGCAAATAAGTAAGACGACTAGCTAGTGACGGTTGCATAAAAATAAGACAACAAAGTCGCGTGTAAGTAAGATGACTAATTGATAGCAAAACGATAAAAGCAATGGAGTTGCATAAAAATAAGACAACAAAGTCGCAAACAAATAAGACGACTAACCAATTAAAAGTTGCATAAAAATAAGACAACAAAGTCGCACATAAATAAGACGACTAACCAAGGAAAACTCATAGATATGAAAATAAAGATCAAGCACAATTTTTTTCCCAATCTGAGTCAAACAAAAGTAACAAGCATTAAATTGAAGCGCCACCTAGGGCCGAATAACAATAGTCAGGGGCCTGCGGCCAAACAGAGTACGAAACAATGGAAATACAAGAAAGCATAAACAACCTAAAGCTCAAGAAGGGGCTACAACACCTTCCCCATTGGGGCCGAGATCCTCAACAACCGGATCATCTTGCCCGCCATTCTCGGTCACATCAACAACTGGGACACTATCTCCCTCGACCTCGGGAACCGCCTCACCAACTCTCTCACCTACCGACCCGCCGAGGACATCTTCAACTCCCTCCCGTTATTCTCCACCACCATTCTCGACCCCCTTCTCAACTTTCGCTTCGATTTGGGCACTTTCTCAACGCTCTTCCCTTGCCATGCGGATTTCGACCAAACGGGACCTCTCCCATCTAGGTATCTAGCTCATCAGTAAGGGGAGTGTCCAGCTCGCGTCGAAGTAGATCAGTGGCCGGATCCGCAGTGGCCGAGTCCGCAGGATACACAACTGCAAACTCATCATCAAAGGAGGAAAAGTCATAAAGTGCGAACAACAAGGTCATCGATGGGCAAAGCATAATCCAGCCGGGAGGATTCGAAAAAAAAAATCCATGAGCAGATGGTAGAGGGCCGCTGAATACCTTAACATCGCGTCGTGAATGGCGGTGCGGATAGAATCGGCGAAAGGCTAGGACATAAGTGAAGTTCGTCAACTTGCCAACTCCTTCATCATCATACAAATCGGCCATCTGGGTCTCAAGGCGCGCGATCTTCCCAGCCAACCTCTTATTTTCCTCCTTCAACTTCGTATTCGCGACCAAGGAAGTCTCGAGATTTGTCCCCATCTTCTCCAGACCACTCTCCACCCAGTTGACCACGCGAGTCATATCTGCACGTCGGTGTTCCTCTCGGTCGAGTTCTTTTTCCTTTTGGGATAGGGCACCCTGAGCTTGAGCAAGACTAGTCTGAGTCGACTCGAGTTGAGAAACCATCTTTCCTCTTTCCTTCGCCTACTGGCTCTGCGCTCTCTTCAAAGCTTCAATCTTCCCTTTCTATTTTGCGGATGAAAGAGGATTGCGCGAGGTCATGTTCTAGCTTGGACGCCTGCTCTCTTGCCCTCTCTTGGAAAACATGGGCTCGGGCCGTAAGAACGGAGGCGGTGGTGGCATTCGCCTCAAGATCCCGCTTTCGAAAGCATCTCGCTCATCACGACCGGGTCCAAAGATTGGGCCGTCATCTCCCCCACTTTCCTAACGGATGAAGGAACACGATCATCGGTCTTGGGCTTTTTTGATCGAAGGAAACTGAGATACGGCTCGGATCGGTGTGTGGAGTCACTATCATATCTGAAAAAACAAGAGAAACACATTCATTAAATTGAACACGGCTCCTTTTTAAATATGAAATGAGTCAATGAAAGAAAGGTCACCTGAGTGTCGGGGCATCACTCCAGCCCAAATAAGTGTCATCTCCCTCTGACTGGGGATGAGGAGGCGAGACCACTGTGGGGATGATGGGAGGGGGGTCAAATGAGCTAGATCCCGGCTCCGTTCGAAGGGTGAGCGGGAATAGCCTGAACTCCATCACGGATGGTCTCAGGCTTCGACCCTACCGGGCGAAGCAGCTCGTTGGGATGCCCGATCCTCCTGGACTGAGGTGCCATCGGGGTGCCCTCTTTTGTGACCTCCAGAATGGGTCCTGGTCGGATGAGTCACGGCCGGACGAGACTGCTGTCTGCTCGATCCTTGACAAGAAGCCGAAGGGGCGGCAAGTGCCAAAGTGGCAGTGACAACGTTATCAGATGACGATTTTTCTTTCTGTTTGTTGATAGCCCTCTTGTTGTTCTTAGAAAGGAGAAAAGGGGCCGTACGAACCATCGTCAGGCGAAATGGCGAATCAATATGAGATATAGTGGCAAGAGACGGAACTGAAAGAAAAAGCCAAAGGTATCAGCAAAGCGAGTTACATAACAGAGAAAAAACTGCATGAAAATGGACGAAAGCTAAAGACGAGCTTTTACCTGAGGAAGTCCGATCTTGGACCTGATTTGGAGGAAGCACTAGCCCGATGTTTTTGAGAAAAAAGTTATGGGTCAGACGAGGTACCGTCCGACTGGGAAGATCCACACAACTCACTTGAAATAGGAGGCTAGCAAAGTCCCTGCTCAGTTGCTTTTCTTCGAGAGAGTCATGATCTGAAAAAGATGAAAAGAAGTTAGGCCAGTTTGAGACAAGTTCAATTAAAAAATAAAGGACTTACCGGTCTTAATTCCGTAATCACAAGGGATGTCAATATGAGCACATCCCCCGGAGTCATCAGCCGGACTCCTCCAATCCCCACCAACAAACCAAAATGAATCTTTCCAACGCTTGGCCTTATTGGGAACCTCCTCGATAATTTTCCAACCATTCCGGGCCCGAAGAGCATAATAACCTTCACCGTCACCTTTAGAAAGTTGAGTGAAATAAAAGAGCTCGGCGGGAGAAGGGAATGTTGAAGTTTGGATCTCGCCAAACAACCCCAACAATCCGAAAAAAAGTGCTCCACCCATTTGGAGTTATCTGGGTCAACAATAAATTCCAATACTCGAGAAACCGGCTAACAGCTGGATGAAGAGGAAACCGGATTCCAGCCTCCATGGGCCCCGTATTCACTGCGATACCATTTGCCGGAGGCTGACTTGCCCGCTCTTTATGTGTCGGGGTATAAAGGTGGACATCATTAGGGATCTCGTACTTGGCCCGAAGGTTGGAAAAATCATAATCTCTTACACAAGAGACAAACCCCGTTGCCGCAAAAGTATCTTCCGTGAAGTCACGGTATGGCTGTGGAAGATGGCTACGCAGGAACTGCAATCGATAGGCTTCAAAATCAAAGGTTGGGGATGACCCTTAGACAGGTTCATCTGAATCTGTGTCGCCTCTTTGCCTCATTGATAAACCGGTCAACCTCAATGTCGTCCACCACGATCTTTCTTTTGACCCGAGTCTTGACTTGTTTAGACCCCCCACTGGGCGCAACTTCATCCGCCTCTTCCTCCAAACCAACTTCATCGGCCCCATCTTCCAATTCGGTTTCATCATTCGATTCTTCTCCCGTAACATCTCTAATATCATTTCCGCCACCATCGTGATTGGAAGCTAAAACTGATTTTGGCACCCCCGAGTGCCGGAAACTAATGTGGTCCGATTCAGAAGAAGAAGTCAACGCCGTCGGTGTAAGCCCAAAACCACTAGAACTCTTCTGAATCAGAAATGGAATATCGACACCCATGACGCGTCTCCAAGTCACCAGAATTAGACAACCCCTCGGAGTCAGAAGCACTACTAACACCCGACATATTCACCAGGTCGGAATAAAGAGCCGAGGAATGGGAAGAATCTTACCTATGTCACAATGCCAAGGCCGAGCAAGAATCAAGTCCACAAAAGCCCAATGAAAGGGTCGAGTCACCTAGGAACAACAACAAAATTTTAAGAAAGATACGGGTGATTTTGGAGCAAATGATCGACGAGTTCAATTATCAACATCAATCATCAAGAAATTCAACAAGTTCAATTATCAACATCAATCATCATCGAATTCAACAAGTTCAACTATCAAAACTCAATCATTGAGGTATCTATATGGAATTGTTGAATCATACTTATCATATCACATACATCACATCCCGCACCAAAATAAGCCAATTTCTACCAAAACCATTGAAATTGCAAAACCAAATGACCCAAAAGTTCATATTCATGCTAGTATACCCATCGTCCAAAAACACAAACATACATACTAGTATAGAAATGGCATCCTACGTTCTAACATCCCCAATTTCGGTCATTATGAAATTTGACGTATACAAACGAAAGCATATAGTATTCCATAAACCCACAACTTCAAATATCCAATTTCTCATATCCAAACCAAATAACCCGAAGTTCATAATCATACTTGTATACCCGTCATTCAAACACACAAGGTCAATATGCTAGTAAAGGAAATTCATCCACATTTCAATACCCAATCTTTCGGTCATATTACAATTCAATAGGCACACGTGTTTTATCCTACAACATGCCGTGTTCTACATGCTTGAATTAGTGAAGCAGTGTCAAAAATTACCCCTATATCCAATCAATTAAATCCACTATCAACAATCTTACACCAAAAAATCAAGCCTCAATTCCCAAGTTTCTTCAAACCCCAAAAGAACACACATACAAATTCAATTTGAAATCTCCAAATTCACACTCCCATATATATGCCAAAAGAGTCAACTATTTTTCTCTAAGAGCATTCAAGAGATTAAAATTTCAAATTCTCCAATTCTTCACAAACTTAAAGGGAACCACAAGGCGTACGGATTATTCTAGTCCATACCCAACCAATCCATTTACATACTTCTATCAATTTCCATTCACATCTACACATACATAGTAGTGGGAAATTCGAGATAAATGTAAAGGGAGGTGGATACCTGTTTTTGTGCCGCTGACCTCCAATCGCTGCCCAAGTCGCTAGCCAAGCAGCAGCCCAAGTCGCCCGCCTAGTAGCTCGCGTCGCCTACCTCACAAGAACCCAAGTCGCCCAGCAAAGAGCCCAAGTCGCCTAGCCTAGTAGCTCGCTACCCCGCACCTCAGACAACCCACCCCACCGCCTCCCAATCGCCCTTCCTCGCGGCCCACTCCCAACTTCACGACATACCTGTTTGTGGAGATGGCGAGACAATGCTCCCCTCACGCGAGACTGACACCGTCGTGGATAGAGGGGGAGAGGCGGCTAAGGCAACCAAGAGAAAAATAGAAAACAAAAAATTTTTGAAGAAGAAAAGAAGAGAGGGGGCGACGACCGATTGAAGAAGAAGAAGAGGGGGAAAGTTGGAGTAAGCCCTCTATTTATAGGAGAAATTAGGGGTTTTCATCCAATTTCAAGGGTTTTCAAAATTCAAAATCCCATGAATAGTGGCTTTGATTGGTCCAATCAATAAAGGAGGAGTTGACCAAGAAGTAAGGAAAATGGATGGCTTTTTAGCTTTTTGCTTTTTCAACTTCCAAGGGAAAGATAAAGCCACCATCCTATCAAGTCAAGTCAAGGCCGACCTAGGGAGGCCACTTAAGCCGCCTAGCCTTGTGAACTCGGCCTAAGGTGATCCAAAGCCCGGAAATCCAACTCGTGCCACGCCAAACTCCCCAATTGGGGCCCAATAGAGAGGAATGATTCATAACCCGGCTCGTCCAAGAAGCAAAAGAACCCGCAAAAGAATATCTATCATGTCACTATTCGATTTTACTTAAAACGAATTGTAACATGAGGGGCAATTGTTGTGTACCAAATAATCTCAAATAATTATTTGGGTTTCCTATGTCTTTAAGATGCAATCACCTTTATTAAAATAAAACCGAGACGTGGGGCAAGTAATCATGAGCCAAGGACGAACTTTCCCGGCCAAATTCAAAGGTGAGTGAATTGCTCGACCGTCCGGGTGACAATGCCTGCCGCCTTCGCCCACTATGCTCAAGGGCGACCATACCCGCCTTTGCCCGCTGGACCATACCGCCTTGCCGCTTCGGCGACCATGCTCACTTCGCTGCGCCCGGGCGAATATGCCTCGCCAGCCTACGCGCTTGCGCGCACCCAGGTCGTCGTCTATTTGCCCGCCCGCCGCACCCACGCACTGCCCGGCGACCACGCTCTGCTCGCCGCTCCGCCAGCCTGGTGCTTTCGCCGTAGCTAAGCCGCCTCTCATGCCAATAAGTCACTCACAAAGATAATACTTAGCCAAATTGGTGAGATTTATGGTCTAGGTAAAAGAGTTAGAGAGATGGGTCAAAGATTTTCCACTTACCAAGGCTTGATTTTGTTTAACCAAACACGTAAACAACCAACATCAACCAACCTCAGAGAATCTCCCCCAAATGGCCGAGAAGACTCTGAAGAAAAGGCTGGTCCTATAGCCGCGGACTCAAAGAAGAAAGAATAGGCGCAAATCTCCATAATTCATCTGCAAACCGCCGCGCTTCAAAGTTGAAGACGTGTTTAGGTTAATGTAATAGATTTATAGAATCAAATCTAGCTGAGAAACATTCAATGCTGGTTAAACTCCCCTTGAGGCGCGAGAAACACCAAGCTAGGAAACTCGTAGTATATATACTAGAACTTAAGACTCATTAAAGGGTCGATAATTTTTACATTCAATACAACGGCTTTATCAGCCAACAAAAGAGGCCTTCGACCCAAATCCTCTCGCATTTACTTAATTGCATTTAATTTTCCTAATCTTGATCATTGTCATTCAATGAGGAACATTCGTTTCGTTCCGAATTGATTGCTCTTCTCACTCATTAATACTTGTTTGTATCACCAAATCACATAGCCACATCACATATCTCGTTTTGTCATTTTTGGTGTACAACATGTTCCTGATTTGTCATCAAAGATATTGTCCTATATTTTTCAAGATATATCTTCAATATTTGGGGCAAGATTCATAACAAGATCAAGATTATCTTAGATTTACAGTTTTATTTCGTTTCTTAGGGTAGATTTCATTTTTATCCTTTAATTTTCGTTCAAGTATATCAATTCTAGATTTAGGGTGAGATTTGGTCCTTTTTGGAGCAGATTTGGTCCTGTTTTTGTCCTATAAATACTTAGGACGTTTTTCTTTGTTTTTTAAGAAGAAAAATAATAAAAAAAACCTCTTGGTACTCGAGCAATGACGGAAACTGACAAGGATCGAATTGAGGCGCTTGAATCCGACGTGAACGATGTGAAGGCTGACGTGGCGGCCATCAAAACTGATGTTGCAGGTCTCTGGACTGAGATGAGATCCATCAACGTCAAACTTGATTGGGCAATCGCGAGGGTAGAGAAGATGAAGCGCAAACGGCTTCGCCGGGGATTTGTTTCTGATTCTTCATCAGAAAAATCCCAGCACCGGTCTTCGTCTTTACTGGAGAAGACAACCACCATACCCGCCCTTGCAGCGGAAACTGGAAACCTTGAATACGAAGGCAGAAACTCACGCTTTGCTGCCCTATCCCAAAAACGTGGGCTTTGCAACCAGATTCCCTCTGTTTCTGTTCGTGATCTTATTGGGCCACTTACTCACTTGGGTGAATTTGGGCCTTATATTGAGATTGGGCCTGATACTTTAAATGTGGAACTTCGGCCTTGTATTGATTTTCAGGATACTAATCACGCTGGCTCTTTATTTCAATTAAAGCATATTGGGCTTCTTGCATCCATTGAAGAGATTGGGCCGACGAAATATTTTGATACTAAGGGGCCTTTTATTATATCTAATGGGGTGGATAGATTTAGTGGATCTCCATTTTACGATGGACCACCTATTTATGATGAAGAGCCTACCGAAAGTGATTTCGTGCTTCCCATTTATGGCCCCAACGCCGAAGACGGAGCCATACAAAAAATTTTCAAAGGAAGATGAAGACGGGGCAATTTTTCCGGGAATTGATATGATATCCGTCAAGTCCTACTTCGATGAAGATAAATGTTTTGAATTCCATAATAATTTTTTTTTTTTTTATAATAAATGATAGTTATTTTGTTGACAGTACTATGAAATATCCGCGCCATCGCCTTAAGGTTTTTGGCCACACCCGAACAGCTGATAATTTTGAGTTCAATTGTTTGGTGGCAAGAGAGCGTTCCCGGAATTGGTCCTTGAGGACAAGGACAATCTTGAAGGGGACGGGAATGATGAGAACAAGGGTTTTGGACCCAAGAATACGTGCAAGATTATTTGCAAAATTGTTCCAGATTTGTCATCAAAGATATTGTCCTATATTTTACAAGATATATCTTCAATATTTGGGGCAAGATTCATAAGGAGATCAAGATTATCTTAGATTTAGAGTTTTATTTCGTTTCTTAGGGTATATTTCATTTTTATCCTTTAATTTTTATTCAAGTATATCAATTCTAGATTTAGGGTGAGATTTGGTCCTTTTTGGAGCAGATTTGGTCCTGTGTTTGTCGACGTTTTTCTTTGTTTTTTAAGCAGAAAAATAATAAAAAAACCCTTGGCAACTTTGTCAAAACCTAATTGTTTCTTGCCAACCTGAGTTGGGGCAACAATTATTATCGTTTTTTGCGTATTATTTGTGTTTTGCGATCGCGGTTCTCATCAGAATACCTCAACACCTTGACGTCCGCTAGCGCTTTGAGAGAGAATAGTGTAGAAGTGTTTTTTTAGAAGTTGGTGTGGTGTGACCCAACTTCTTAAAAAAAAAAAAGCACTTCTCTGTGAGGAGCAGTACTTGAAAACAGGCACTATGGCGTGTGTAAAGCAACTCGCGGAAAACGTAATTACAAAAACGTCTTCATTTGCTCAACCGCTATCACAATTTTCTGGGTTTTTTAAATTGCCGAAATTTGGGCTGTTTTTCTTTCCACAACAGTGATTTTGTTTTGTTTTAATTAATCTGATTATGTGTTAACTGGCCATGAACTTTCTGTTCAATTTCGACGGTGTTTAGTTTCTGGATTTCGTCCTATTCTTTTGATCGACTGTGGTTGAAATTCTGGTCAGTTCTTGTGGAAATAAGAAAAAAAGATAACATTTCTGTAATTCTAGTCAATTTTGGTACTATATCTATCTCGATTGTTCAATTTTGATCTCATTTTTGCAAAAAAATGTAAAATTTTGTCTTTTTTTATAAAGCGAAAGTCACGTGCCGATTAAAATTGGGGTTTCTCGAGCTCGTAGTTGACGTGATGCTAAAAATTCATTTCTTCCGCACTTATGAGAAATTTTCTTGATGAGAAATTTTCTTGTTTTATAATTTTTTAGAAAAACGAAATTTTGTTTTAACAAAGTCAGTGTCCCGTCAGCTACGGGCTCGAAAACCCGTAATTTTAACTAATACGTGATTTGCGGATAATAAAAAATGACAAAATTTTCTATTTTTTCAGTGAAAATATGATCAAAATTGGACAATTGAAATAGTTAGAAGATCAAAATTGAATAGTTAAATTTTTTAGACGAAAAATGATTATAAGAAAATTATGCGTGACCAAAAAACTTATTTTCTTGTTGGGAAATGGTACAAATTTCTGATCTGTTTTTGTGATTGTGGTGTTGGAATTTTCCGGTGAACGAAAAGATCACTTCAAACTGGTGTATGAATCGTACATACAAAAGGTGAATCCAGACATGTTTATGAACTCCAGTTAAATCACTTGGGAATCATGTCACTGGAGGGACAAAATCATTCCCATACTATCCCTTCTCATGTCAAATGGGCATAATTTCATTATTGGGAAATTTTAATGAAAAAATGGGCCTAATAACATGAATTATGAATTTAGTAGGTAAATTATGCTTATAATTAATTTAAAAGGCTTGTTGAGTTGGGCCGAAATCTGATTGGGCCATAAAAAAGGTTTGTACAATGCATAACAATATGGTTGGGCCAATAATTGTATGTATTAGTTTATTTAATACATTACTCCATAATTTGGATCCCAAATTTAAATTTTATTTTGGATCAAAACACTTTGCTCTTGAGAGTGCAGATTAATATAAATATTTCTTTTGGAAGGTAAAAAAAATTATTAATGGAATGGAGCATCAGAAATGCCCTTGAAGGTACAAAATACAAGTGAAACAAGACAAAACCCACCAAACAATCAACTAAAACAATGAGTGGGTTCACTCATACAATCACTGAGATTGTTCCATGTATTTATACCTCTGTTTGTCTTTAACTAAAAAAATGATGAAATACAAATTTTCGTAAAAGTGTCGATACCATCGGGGCTGAATCCCTTGAAGATGACAGCATTGCGCGAACACCAACTCTGCCAAACAGTAGCATGCCAAATAAGAACACATTCCTTTCGTCGTTTCAGTTCCGCCAATTCGCAGTGGAAATTGAAATGCTCAAACTTGCTTTCTTGGTTCTGAACCCATTTTCCCAAATTATGCTTTGGGTTTAATTCAAATTACTCTTATAATTTGGCAATTAAACCCTCATTTAAAATTGTGCTTGCGAAAGAAAATTGTGGTGTAAATCTAATTCATAAAGATTTTCGACTTGTATAATTCGGTGGAGAATTACATGAGAGGTGGCAATTGCATACTGCTGAGGAAAATTAAATAAATGAATTGATTATCTACCTTTTCTACATGTTCAAACTTTTAGATGAGATGGAATTCTCTCATGGTATCAGCCATTCGATCTCATCCTTTCGCTGCTCCGTCGGACGGTCCCCTCCGACGATTCGTCGTGCTTTCCGGACTTGTCCCCTCCGGTAGCCCTTACACATCGCGTGATTTCTCTAATCTCGCGGAAAACCCTAAATCGCTCGCAACCCTAGCGGCGAACTCTCCCAAATTTCCCGATCCCACTCCCAGTTTCTTCTCCATCTCTAAAATGGCGGTTCTCCCCAATGATCCCCTACCTGTTATTACCATGATAAACATGGTACCGATCAAGCTTGATTCCTCAACTTACCTGATTTGGCGTCGTCAAGTCATTCATATAGCAGAATGTTTTGATTTGATGGGCATTCTCGATGGTTCCAGTGTTGCACCGCCTCCCACCATCTCGTCTGATGTTGGGGTCGCGTCTCCAAATCCTGAATTTTAATCTTGGCGCATGAAAGACAAGAAGCTTCTCAGTGTAATGTTTACTTCTCTCACGCCTGAAGCCGCGTCGCAAATCATTGACTGCACCACTTCACACGCAGCCTGGATTGTCCTCACAGCCGTGTACTCGGACTCATCGGCATCTCGCACTCATCAGCTTCGTGAAAGCTCCTCTCGCTTCGAAAGGTGAACTATCTATTGAAGATTATGGCCGTAAGTTTAAAATTTATGTGATCAACTTTTTGCTATTGGTCGTCCGATTGATGAGTTGGATAAAAGTCATTGGTTCTTGAGAGGTCTTGATGTCCAGTTTGCTAGTTTTGCGGACACGCAAATGGCATTGTCGATTATTCTGGTATTTCAGGATTTGCTTCATCGAGCAAGGCAATTTGAATTGATGCTGGGTGCGGCCTATTTTAGAAATCAAACCGCACCATGGGTATTTGTTTATTTGAATTCACAAATTAAAACCCCCTTTATTTGTTGTATTGCTTGGTTCGTCCTCTTCGGTACATTAGGATTTTCTGGGAAACCATCCCCGCTGCTCCCTATCCTTTTGAATCGCGCCACCCGGCTCCGCGGGCAACCCGCGACGGCGCTCGAGTGAGCGGCCTTGCGCCGCAACTCGCATCGATCGCGCGAGCCTGCACTGCTGCGTGTCATGGCGGATTGGTTCCGCGTCGGCGTGTCCCGCCTTCGTCGCAATTCGCGGCAGTTTTCTCCGTTCTCGTTTCGTCTTGAGGGTGGTCGTTCACGACTCGTGTCGATGCATCCCTGACTCATCTCGATTCTTGGCGATTCACCACAGTCTCGATTTTACAGACCAGTGCTCATCGTTCTTCGCTCGATTGTGGTGGTTATGCCTCTGTTTCGATTCGATTCGAGGCGGCACACCACCAGATCGATCGATTTCACGGTTGAACCCTTTTTGATAGAACTCGATTCGAGGGGACCGCGGCACCGCGGCGTCCCTCTGCTTCGCTTATGGCGGCGAGTCGCCTCACGCGCGTATGCGCTGTACCGATTCATGTTTCGTCCCTCTTGGGTTTCGCCTTGCCTTTTGCATATTGATTTCGGCTGGGTTCTTCTTGGAATGATTAAAACATTGATTGATCGAACCTTGATGATTAAACATGTTCAATAAATTTTTTGGAATGATTTTGACGAACAGTGTTGAATTATTGGAAGTTTTGGTTAATACTGGTTGAAATACGGTTTTGGAAACCGGGCGATGATGAGGGGAAGGACTATGCCGAAATTGGATTGTTGAATAGGTCATTCCGTGCAATTTTAGAAGTGTGCACATGAGCCCCTAACAACAAAATAATTAAAATCTATTTTTTGGAAAATTAATAAGTGTTTAATTTTAAAATTGGTTTATGATTAGACCAAAGATTAATTAATTGGATTAATTATTGAAAGTTAATAATTTTAAAATTGAATTTAAAATTGGATTTTAAATTCGTTTTAAAAGAATTATTAAATCTCACTTGGTTAATCATTTTAATAAAACGTATTAGTTGGACTAATGACGGACTTAATTAATTGGATTAATTAAAGGTCAAAATATTAATAATGAATTTAATTATTAAAACTTGATTTTAAAATTGGATTTTAAAAATTATGGTTTAAAGAATTAAACGAGTTATTAATTCCCACTTGGTTAACATGTTTTATATTCTGTTAACGCATTTTACGTCCGCATTATGATTGTTTGGGTAGGCGGCACCCAATAATTGTCGGACCGTATTAATTGTTTGGGTAGACGGCACCCATATAAATGTTAGTCCGTGTAAAATCATGTTTGGGTAGGCGGTGCCTAATAATTGCTCAAATGTGATGTAGATCAACATGTAGGATCTCGATTAAGCAATTAATACCCCGCCTTTAAAAATGATCCTTCACTAAAATATGATTTTCATTAAGTTGAACGATGCCTTCCATCAAAATGAAAGGTAAACCGTAGATTTCGTTCCAATGAGTATTTAAGGCCCAAGTATTTTGCTCGGATCTACATCTAACGAGACCTTTATAGGGACACGTGTTGTCGCCGCTTGATGGTTGTAAATCAACTTGACTTTGTTTCACCAGCCCAAGCAGGGAAACGAAAGTCAAGGGGCATCCGATTGAACTAGGTTCAATCAACTAGGAGTTGCAGTTTTGCAATTGGTTTGGAGACCCACCAGTTATGCTATTTCAGTAATCAGCCCAAACATATATTGTAATAGTAGGAATGTGGATCCTAGTCCATTACAATTTATATCTGATATAAATTCCTACTCTTCCGATGAGGTCGTTGAATATGTGAAAATAATGGAGACATAATAAACACAAAAGAAAGGCCATGTTTATTTTGATTGCTGAATATTGATCATAGAAATTATATGTTTAATTTCCATTTTTATTTTATTTCTCTTGGTTAGTTGAAATATATAGCTGTTATTGAGATGTGTTTTTGGAAACAAACAAATTGGCTAGGCCAAAATTTTCTGGACTGGCACCTAAACGTGTTTTTGGAGCTAAGACAAGAAAAGATTGAGTACGTGTTGGACACGCCAATCCATGTTACCCAGCTGGTTTCTTGAGACAACTACGTTTGACGTAGCAGCTCAGAATAAGCATCAAAAGGATGCTTCTCAGACGCAGTGTGTGATGTTGCTCGACATGACTCCCGAATTACTTAAGGCAACATGAGAAAATGGGTCCTTTCGAGATGCTCAAGCATCTGAAGGATCTCTTTGATTCTGAATCTCGTTTTGAGATTTATGAAATGATGAGAGATTTGATCAGATGCCGGTTAGCGAAAAAAGGGAATGTTTCACCTCATGTGCTTAAGATGATAGGCCTAATTGAGAAACTTGGTAATTTAGGCTTTGAGCTAAAAGACCAACGTTTTCATTTATGTTATCCTCCAGTCGCTCTCGGATTCATATTTTAGCTTCATTGTGAACTACAATATGAATAAGACAGATGCGACCATGCCTGAACTTCACTACGTGCTCAAAACTTTTTAGTTCACTATCACTAAGATGGTGTTCAAAAGAAAGAGCGGGTAAACAAGGATGTGTACCTCTACTGTAAGCAGAAGAGGGCACCGGAAGAAGGACTGTAAGGTTCTAGTTGCTGAAAAGGAGGCACTGGGTGCTTCTAGCACTAGAACATGTATGCTTGTTATTAAGATAAACATGTCCACTAATATCACTAACTGTTTGGTATTAGATACTGGATTTGGCTCTCACATTTGCATTAATGTGAAAGAGCTCATATGTCATAGGACAGATAGGGCGGGTGAAGTCGTCTTACACGTGGGAACGGAGCAAGAGTTGCTCCTGAACGTGTGAGGACTTTTGTATTAGACTTACCCTTTGGTTTTAGATTAGAACTTAATGATAATCATCTAGTTCTTTCTATTACTCGCAACATGTATTTGTTGCATTATGGATATGATGTTCTGGACATACAAAATAAAAGACTCAAACGTAGTAATCATGAAAACCCGACTTACTTATGGCATTGTAGAACTTGATCACATAAACGAGAAAAGAATTACAAGGTTAAGAAAGTTAGACTACTTAACCCCATTCGACTGTGAGTCTTATGGAGATTGTGAATCTTTTCTCATGGGCAAGATGATCAACAGACCCTTTTCTGGGAAAGGGGTGCATGCCAAAGAAGTTCTAGAGTTAATCTACAATGATGTTTCACTACAGGAAATTCGAGATTTCGCGATGAAAATATTCGTCACTAAAACATCATTTTTCGTCACAATTGATAATTTGTGACAATTTTTTTTGTAGCAGAGATCGTCATTTATAGTGCGTGGTATTTTAAAAAATGTGACGGTATATTAATTCGTCGCGAAAGGGCATCATTTGGTGACGAAAAAGTTCATCGTCCCTAAATGTGTCCATCTATTGTGACTCATAAATTGTCACCTTAGGCATCAAAAATTTGTCACTTAATATGACATTTCGTCACTAAAGTTCAACTTTATGTGACGATTTAAATAAGTGTCACAAAAAAAGGTTACTTTAGTGACATTAATTTTATCATAATTAGCTTGATTATTTCGTCACATTTTCTATATTCATCATGAAAGAGTTGTTATTCGGTGACGAAATGTTGATCGTCATTATATGCGTACATATAAAATGACAATAAAAATTGTCACTAAATAGTTTGATTTAGTGACAAAATTTTTATTGTCGCAAAATGATGTGGAAATTGTGACGAACTATTGTTGTCACTATAATGTATTATTCAGTGACGAAAATAATATTCATCACTAGAAGTTTAGATTTAGTGACAATATATTGTTCGTCATATTTGACATTTTTTCGTCATGAAAGAATTGCAAAAAAATGACGAAAAAAAAAGATCGTGGTTATATATATATAGGTAAAGTGACAACTGATTTTCGTCTCAAAAAATTGGACTTTAGTGACGAAATACTCGTCGTCGTTAAAGACGTAAAAATGGTGACAAAATATTTTTTGTCATTAAAAAATATTATTCAGTGACGATGATGATAATCCTCACTAAAGAAATTGATATAGTGACAACATGTATCCTCATGATTAATTAACATACCGTGACTATTATTTCGTCATAAATATGATACATATTGTGACGCATTTATTTCATCGTGAAATAATTATTCCTATTATTAATTTATTTGAATTTTTATATATATTAAATTAGTAATCAATACTAAATAATAAATATTACAATAAAAACTAAATTAATTAAAGACAAAAAAAATATATTGCATTAACAAAAAAACTCCGTCAAACAATTATAAATCAATCAACAATATTTGTTATGAAAACTACATGAAAACAATAAACTAAAAAAAAAAAAAAATGTTTTATATGTCTTCAAAAATAAATTCCATGCACTTCAAACGACGAATCTGAAATCTTCTCCTCCTTAGATATCACCTATAAAAAAGATATCATATCAAAATATGAATTTATAAGAAAGCATAACTCCGTAAAGTATCACTCTCATACTACTATTAAAAAAATAAACGTGTTTTCACAAATACATCATGTGATCAACTTCAAATATAGTCATGCCTACTTAACAAGTTAAATAAATTGAGAAAGCATCTTGAGAATTTGCTATTACAATTGCTTGCTAATATAAGTCAAAACAATGTTTCACCAACAAACAAGAACATCTAGATGAATAGCAACTCCATTCATTCGAACTAGCAAGGAAAGAAATCAAGTTAATTGGAGACATATTCACTTTATTTCCAAGTCCATTGCATTTAATTACTCTGTATTCAATAAAACCATATCTGAAACCTCAAGTGATTAACACAGAATGTCATATTAACAATCACAAAAACCCAATCTCATATAAGCATTTCTACACAACAAGTTATCATACATACAGTTTTATCAGTTTAGCTATTTAGATCAGAATCTTTCTGCAATAGAAAAGAATTTGATATTTCTCTAACGCAGGGACATATATGAATAAGAACGCTACTTGATCCAAAAAAAAAACCCCAGAAAGAGTTGCTATCATCAACATATTAAATTATCCAAGACTAATCCACAAAATTCAGGGTGTATCTACTTTACCAAATCAATAACACAATAAATGTGCAACTTCTTGTCCAAAAAAAAAAGAAAACAAAATATTCTCAAAGCAGCACGGTAACACATCCAGGTTCAATAATTCAAAAATTCATAAACCTTAACCACAATCAGATCTAAAATTCCAGAAACCCCCAAATTTAGCAAGATCGAATTCAATTCTCCAAATCCAGAGCAAGTCACACAAGCATGAAAAAATTTCAGTTATACTAAATCTCGGATCTCAAAGTTATTCCTTTACACAATCAAAATCTAAGAATGAGTATAACAAAATTACACTAACTTGTTTTAATCATTACATCCACGAACTAAAATGCAGCAATATTTACTTCACACACCGTAACTAACACAATTTGGTAGTGAAATATACAAAGTACAGTACTAGCATTATCTATATACATGCAATACACATATAACCTAGATAAAAAATTAATTTGTATCACACACATTATGTTTAAATCAAATCAGCAGTTGCAATGCTCTAAAAAATCAGCAATTACAACATCTACAAGACCTAATTGCACTTCGAAATAACATCATTAAGACCTAATCTCAAGAGTGAGAAACTAGTAGTTATCACATTCCCTTATTTGTTACACGTGTTGAACACAAATAAATCATAATATCTGTCCTCTTCTAACACATCCAGGTTTAAAGCTACACATATGAGTAGTACTACTAAAAGAAAAATGAAAATAATAAAGTAAAGGCTAAAGAGAAAAATAGAACCTAACCTTAATTATATGTCAATCCCTTTGTCCCTCATGAAAGCCATTACTTTGTTCATAGCTGCATTTTGCTCAGAGAGTTTTGCAGTGAGAATCTCATTTTGCTCAGAGAGTTTGGCAGTCAGATTATCATTTTGTGTAGCCAGGTCCTCTTTCAAGCTAGTTACTTGAGTTTGTAGTTCTTCCACTTGAGCTCTAGACTATTGCAACTCTTCTATTGTTTCTCTTAGCTCATCTTCATATTCAGCAGAAGAATTGTACAATGAACTCCGTCTACTTGGAGGCTTTGAACCGTAACCATACCCTTTGGTATATCCAGCCCCATGGCCCAACACCTCCAAGACTATCTCAGGTTCGGTCCTCTCTATTCCGAGCTCAACATATTCATCTCGCTTACGTTTCATTGTTTCCTAGTATTTAAGCATAAATAAAGTAAATAAAATGCTCAACTGAATTGAAAAAGAAGTAAATTAACCTCAATAATAACATAATCAAATATCATAAATGTCTACACGACTTACCCAGTTTTGTTTTGCCTTGTCGGATATCCACTCATTATTCTTTCTACTGTGGGTTTGCTCATACAAGTAAATCCGATCGCACTGTTCTTTAAGTTCAAGAGACTACAAAAAAATATTAAAAATCAGCTACTTCATCACCATACCCAAGAATGAAATAAAATATTCATAAAAATCATAATTACCTTCTTTTAATGTTTGTATGATTTAAATATTGGCATATCATCAGGTCTTATGTTCAATTATATGGAAAATAGGGGCTGTGAATACTCTATGAGAATTAGAAAGATGACAAGTATACAAATAATCAGATGTAGGATACTGCTTACCCTTTGTAATGGACATAGGGCTCATACCAACACATTTCTCTATTATTTCCTTTATGAACAGATTATAAAACAGAAATCACTGATTATGCTTTTCATAACTTCACTGCATGCTTAATTGATTATTTCGTTTATGTTAATGGAAACAATTTACATGGAATCAAGGAGGAAAGAACATGCACACTGTGTGTGAGGTATGGCAAGCTTATCTTCTTCATTTTTCTGTACAGTTGCCTTAATAAGTGATAGGAAGATATTTTTTTTATACCTAAGAGAATTTGATTAAGTATTTCAACCATATTTGTTGTATGCTGATGTAGGTTATAGTATAAGAATGGGGCTGCCTAATTCTGATTATGTTCATTATGTTCATTCTGATTAGCCCTAGGACCAGTTTATGTCTATTAGAAGTTAAGGTACATAACACAAACAACCAAATGATAGCTGTCAAAATGCAATAGTTCCAATATTTCAAAGGTAATCTTATTTTATGTGATAGATGTGTAGATGCAACTAGTGCAAGGAATGCAAAAACTGAAAACATATACTACTTGAAAACATATACTCACAAGTTCATGCGATCGGACTGAAAAAGGCTTTCCTCCAGCAGTATGCTTGCATAACATTTTATCTCTGTTGCTTTTATTGATCTCACTTAAACGCTGCAAGAGCATTATAATTGTAACAAAACAAATCAGAATTTTTGCATTTAAAAGTGTTAGCCATTAAAATTGTAAAATTATGTGCATTAAAATTAGTAAAGCTAACGTTACCTTGAATTCAGGTGAGGCAAAATAATCACAGAGGTTTTCCCAGTTATCTTGGTTGGGACATGCCTTTGGTTTGTGATCCTTAGCCTCCTGTAGATATGGATACTTAAGAAAGTGCAGATGCAACTTATAACGTTGTTGCCTAGAACTTTCTCTCACCCGATCGACCAGGCTTCGCTTCACTCCAGCCTTATCAACATTCAAATCCATATGCATCTACAACTCGCATAGAACATGCAAATTAGAATAAAAGAAGGTAAAAATAATATATTAAACACATAAATTTTTTCAACTCATACCTGCAGATGATCAAACCCTGGCTTCAATCCAGTGTCCTAATCTACCTCTTTCCACCGTATTGGTACGGGGAGAACTTTTCACGTTACTATTCCAATATTAGTTGCCAATTTCGACGACTGGACCGCATTTGTTGGCTCCCAACTATTGGATCCACCTCAATCTTAAACTTCCCGAAAGCATCAAACTACTTCAGCAATCCTTTTCCAGTTGTTTCACCACGAGTCCTTTTCTTTGAAACTTGAGCTACACGTGAACAAAAAGCATATTTTTACTAGATATAAATTCTTATACATGACTATTATTTTAAAGATAATGAAGAAAACGTAAAAAACACCTAAAAATATAATACTTTACCTGTTGCAGCAGCCGCATCTTCGTTTGATGCATGCGGGATGCTCTCCGTAGATGGAATTTGTGAAGTTTCACGTACGGGTTCGGAAGCCTCAGATGCTAAGTTTGAGATATTGTTTGCACTTCGAGTGAGATGTGTAATAGGATTTTGTGGACAGCTAGGGTTGCGTTTGCTTGGCAAAGTGTTTGGACGCCCTTTTTGGGGTGTTTCATCTTGAAGTCCTGTAACTCTATCATTAGTTATAACTCCTTTGAAAAGAGATTGTCTTGAAACGAAGCGCTTCTGTTTCAAGTTCGATGGACCTCCGGGAGCCATATCTCAAACCTGAAAAATGAAGAATTGTTAACTCAATCTAATTAAAAGAAAGAAGAAATATAGGAGGGGCCACAACCCGGCCCAAGGTTATAGCGCAAGAGGCTGGAGCCCAAAAAAGGCCAACCCCCAGAAAAGCAGAAGAAAAAAGTCTAACAACCAACAAAAGAAGCCTGAAGGCCCACTATACAACAAGAAGAATAACCCAACCAAAGCCAATTACTTGAAATCAGGTTGTCTATCCAGGCTTATCCCCTTAACCAACCTAGACCTACATGTTTTGTGGGAATGAAAGTCATTCAAAGTATCTATTAAACTCACCAATGGTGTCTATCCTTTTCATGGGAAGATACGATCATGTATGAGTAGAGGTGGGTATGCAGCACACTAGCAAATATAAATAGTAATAGATGTGAGATATGAGCCATGTATATTGGAAATAGGTCTAGTGCCTAACCTGCGATTTTATTTGTATGTTACATCTGTGTGTTGTCTCAATTAATTTGACCCTTGAAAATCTCCTACTATACATGTCTTTTACCAGTATACAATATATTTCATGACCACAACCAATCGAGAACACACACACTTGTTGCCAATGTTGAATTGGATTAGCTGTCCATTTTTTAGGTGTACCCAAAATTGTTTAACAAGTCTTAATCACATTGAGGCAAACCTTGGACCACACTATTGAAAAGGAATCATTATTCATTTATACTCGTGGCTGAAACACCACCATATATTTGCATGATTACTGAAAGTAATAATGCACAAGGCAAGAGTCATCCAACCTAAACATTACATAGTGTTGGATCGACTAACATTTAATTTGTATAACTAATTGGGCAGGAAAAGAAGGGCTCACAGAAACTCAGCCCCCTTTTAGAGGCTTGTACCATACGGAATACTATATCAATTTACTACTTACACCTGTATATGTGGTCACAATCTTAATTTATTAACATTGACGTTTAATAGTAATAATTATGTAAAAAAACATAGATATCAAGATCTCATTAAAAATTTCCAAAAGAAAGCAACATAATATATGTAGTACTCCCTCCCTATCTAGATGTACACAAGAAACATTCGAAACAGAAGAGAACAGATTGATTCTTCCTTCCACTCAGAAACAGAATCACAATCCCATACTCATTTCCCCCTAAATTCTTTATCAACAGAAACACATGAAACTAAGTTTACTGTAGTAAATCAATATATATTGCAAAAAAATTACACATATCATACAAATTTGCAGAATTTTCGGTTGTCCAATGAGATTCTAATTCTGATTTAACGGTTAAAGCCTAGAAAAAAGTACAATTCAACTATATTATCAGAGCAAGCAAAAGCTGAATTGAAGAGTTAGGGTTACCAGAGACCTGCTTGATGAGATGAGATAGGAAACAATTACAGAGAAGGGTTGTTGAGCTACGATATTAAAACGAAGAGTTTGAGAGTTGATCGAGTATATAAACAAAAACGTGGGTACATGAATATCTCTCAATAAGAAGGAAATCTCCCTAATTCACGTTCTTAAAATCTAATTTAAAATTTTAAGTCCCCTAGCAGCCCATTTTGGCTCCAAAACCAATTCTGAATTGCTAAATAATGGGCGGGCTTGACGTATTACACTGCTCACGACAGAATTCCAAAAATTCCAAAGTTTCCAAAATTAATCATCGAATTTAACCCTAATTTCTCAACCAAATTAATCATATTCTTATAATTTATCAATATCAAAATAAGCTAATTCAATCCAATTCGATGAATGAATACCTAATTTCTGGAGATACGAATTAATTACCTGATGATATTCACGGCCGGCGCACTACACACACATCGTAGAATTAGGTCACGACCGCCGCAATAATCGATTGGGCAGCAGTGGATGATTGAAGTGCTCAGTACTAGCCATTCGAAGCAGAATCGCTTGTGATAATCATCAATATGGCTACTGCTCGTAGTCTTCATTTCGTCGTGGCTGGTGACGGTCCGGGATGAAGTCGCGCTGCTATGGAATTGAAGGATTTGGAGTGAATTGGGGAAGATGGAGTCGAAATCGCGAGGAATTGAGGACGATTGAGTCAGAATCGCAAGATTGGGGATGAACTGATTTGGGGAAATGACGAGATTGGGGATTGAAATGATTTGGAATTAAGGGTTCCTTCACTTACGAGAACTGATACCATTTATGGTATATTTTTTATTTAAGGCCCAATTGGATTAATACCAATAGATGTTAAACTGAAACATAAAATGAGGTTTGTCCCAGTGGTGTAGTGCATTAGTTCCCTGTATTAGTTCTCGAGTTCGAACCCCAATCTTTACATTTTTAATTTATATGTTTAAGATTTTTTTTAATCTCTACATTTTTTATTTTTACTTTATATTTTAAAATAACTATTATACAGTTATAAATTATTCTTTTATATAGAACCTTAAGGATGAATTTCAAAAAATATTGATTATAAAAGATTTCGTTTATAATGTTATAAACCACTTTAAATAAATGAAGTCTCAATAGACTTAACTGTAATTATAATTTAAATTGAATATATGTTATATATACACCTTCTTAATTTATATGGTTTGCACTGAGTTATATGACGTTTTAAGAATTAAATATTTTATTAATTACTCCTCAAATTCCTATTTTTGATTATCCGATTCTCAGAGAGAAACAGAGATTAAGAAAAAAGTAGGAGATAATAGTATTAAATGGTGTAAAGTGGGTAAAATGGGTTTGGTGGAGGGAAATAATAGTATTAAATGATGTAAAGTGGGTTTGGTGGAGATGAATAATAGTATTAAATAGTATTGAATGTTGTTTTATTGCCTTATTTGGAAATACATAAACAAAATTAGGACGACTATTTATAGAAAGTTGATAATCAAAATCAGGATGGAGGGGGTATTATCTGTATCCCCAAATCTAAAATACTAGTTCGTTCTTTTTGAAACATTCTTCACATTGAGACTTTCAACTTGATCCGTATAAGACATGTTGAATGTTTGGTTTTTAAACAAAATGAACGCGTTTCAAGAAAAAAAAAAGTTGCACGTTTTGTGCACTTGGTGCATACAAGACTTAATGATTTAGAGAAATATATTATGAGAAGTTGTTTAGACCACTTGTAACTTTGTATTTCAAATGAAGGTTTATTTTTAGTAGTTTAAATACATCAATTCATATTTTTATTTATTTAATTTTTGATTTTTTTAGCGCTTTAATTATTGAATTAATATTAGCAAATTTATCATGTTTATTATTTGTTTGATTCTTGGGTAAATTTTTATTATTTAAACATTTTAAGGTTTTTTTTTACATTTCATGATATATTTTAGATTAATTTTTATTATTCATCATGCTACATTTATATTATAAGTGAATTTAAAATTAATAACTATTGTTCTTTCAGTTGTACATTAATCTTTTATCAAGAAGGATGCATTTCTAAAAATATTGAGTATATATAAATGATTTCCATTATAATGTTATAAATCACTTTAAATTAATAATGAAGTCTCGATAGACTTAATCGTAATTATATGTATCCCCAAATCTAAAATCATAGTTAAAATTTTTCGAAACATTCTTCACATTGAAACTTTCAACTTGATCCGTCTAAGATCTGAGACTGTCTCAATTTTTTTAAAAAATAAATATAAGCAGAGAAAAGGACTTACGGTCGTTTGCTTTAATTTTCTAAGCCACAATTTTAGTGACATGTTCTAATTTCTAATCAGAGTGAAACAATTTTCAGAAAGGAAACATATATAGCACATTCTTAACAAGTTCCTACTATATACGGTATTTGTCATATCCCATAAATTATTGAAGGTGAAATAGAACTCAAGTTCAACTCTCACGCTTTTTTTAGGTTAGACTTAAACTTGTACATTAGGTGCACTTCGCAACTCATTGGGTATTATAAAAAAGTTTTAGTTGTTTCACTAAAAAGTCTTAGTTGTTTCACTAAAAAGTATTAGTTGTTTTCACTAAAAAGTATTAGTTGTTTTCACTAAAAAGTAATAGTTGTTTCACTAAAAAGTATTAGTTATTTACACTAAATATAAGTTGTACACAGTCATTAAATTTAACAAAATTTATGTTAAAAAAATACATGAAAAATTTATGCACAAAAAAATGTCATGTACGAATCGATCTACGAAAAAAAAATCAACAAACCAAACACAGCGAAAGATGAATCACAAAGATTCATATACCTAGTATCACCGAATTCACAGATTCGGAAACTGATACCATAATCAAACTAACAGATTTCATGGAAGAAGAGAATAAAATGGAATTACATTGAAGGAGAAGATGAATCAGTAGTTTACAAGTTGGGAACGCTCTTGTATTTAATTACGAAAGCTAACAAGTAACTTTTAACTAACTAACAAAGTCAAAATAGCTTGACTGAATAATATAAAAGGCGGCTAATACCTTTACATAAGAGAACTGATACTTCTACATACTGCAACTAATACTGTTGCAGTTTACAACTAATACTCTAAGATGAAAACAAATAAGGCTAATACCTTTACATAAGAGAACTGATACTTCTACATCGCAACTAATATATCATTAAACATGTGGGGATAGCATTAGCATATCAAAGAACACAAATTTAAAACACGAGCGGGGAACATTCACTAAATAACAGTTCAATCACAAGTTGAAAGCAACATAAAACATGAGATAGCATTAGCAAATAACATCAACATCATAAAGTGTCGACAGATGAGTATAATTCAAAAGTGATCGAAGAGCCAAACTAATTAACAAAAATGTATAGGAAATTGAACAGAATATCCCACATCTCTTTCATCATCATCATTGGCAAAACTTTAATGCGAGAGTAAATCTACTTTTAAATTGTGAAATATTTATCTGACTCCACAATATTTACAATAAAAGGAATACGAAGTGTCAATAACACAAAAATCATAAATAAAGGCATTATAAATCTGCCTATTAGAGATCTCAACTCACAACATTGATCATATTCATACTACTACAATCTATAATCAGATTTATCACAATCAGCAACCACCATCCAGTATATTTAAAAAAACAACAAAAAGAAATTCTCAAACAAACAAAAAGAATTGATAAGAACAAGATATTTGAGGTTCTCAATTTCATCCAATGCACCAATCATCCTCAGAAAGTGGACAACATTTTTGCAGACAATATAATCGTTCGGTACCAAGAGCAAAGAGAGATAAAACCTCCAATACTTTCAACTTGTAAACTTTAAATTTGCAAGCTGAGAGAGTTCAATGGAGTTCTCAAAAGTCCGGGAGTTGATATTTAACAAATACTTCATATACTCATTGTGGTTACAAGTTGTAGCACTTGCCTGGCAACACACGGCCAGCCCTGCTCCTTCTCTGCTGAGCAGAAGCTTGGGATATCAACAAACATGGTGTATTATTTAAGGCATCATAAGTTGTCTCCTTCACTTTTCCACAATCAAACATGACTTTCGCTCGTAGATTTCCATAGAGCCATGACATGTAAGAAAGTAACCCTATTGGGGTCCTCTTTTAACCCGATCCCTCAAACAACTAATATCCTCCCCTTTGTCATAAATAAATGTCTGGCCTTGAGGACATTCCTTACGACATATGTGGTAAAAGCCAGACAAGACCGGTCTCAATGAGGTTGGATCCAAATGTATTTCTTAAACTAAAGATTAAATTTCTTCTACAACTATTGGTGCAATCTACAACTGTTCATAACCTCACTGAAAATATACTCATGCAATCAGCCATGAATTTACAGATGAGAAGTTGAAAAAGTGAAAACAATATACTACTGTGATTCCCTTTCTCTATGAAAGCATGTTTAGGCTGGAAGTTCTACATATGTTCTAATACAAGTCAACTAAGAGAATTATCCATCCAAGTTGATCATGTATAACCTATAACCGAAATAACACCTATGATGACAATTCAATACCAAATGAAACCTCTATATCTACTAAGAAATTTGCATTAAACGATAAACATTAGACAAAATTATAAAATTGGCATTGTTTATGTAATTATATTCTTAACATTATGCTAAAAAGTATATATATACACAACTTCTATATAAATCACCTAAAATCACATAAAATCAATTGTAATATTAACAACTTTTACAAGGCAATATAAGAATTTAAACGAAGAGAGGCATACCTATTGATGCTTGCTCGATTTCTGGAGGCTCACGAATCCAAACTTCAGGAACCAATTGACAGAAGAACCAATTACAACAACTCTACAAAATCTGTTCCATAAGGTCAGAGATGTGGGGAGTGTTTTCAATATATTATAAGTGATTAAATCATCTAGAATTGTGTGTAAAAATAGAGTGTTTTCAACCTGGGTGAGGGATTCTTCTAACTGATTCTAGCTTCTCACTAATATATTACACCAAACACTCAACATTTGCTTTTTTACAAATTTTGCAGAACTTATCACTCTCTCTATTAAGTAATTTTTTTCACAATCACTATACAGAATCACGTTCTCAAAAGCATATTTTTACAAACACCCCAGTAGTCACTTTTCAGTTTGCAAACTGAGTTAACTTGAGATAACTTTGTTAATGTGACTAATGTAGGGCAGAGTGTACTACCTTTGTCCTTCTATGGGAAGACTTCCAATTGAGGGGTGTGCGGCAATTTCCTTCTTGTTTCCCCTTCTAACATAAAAAAACTAGTCCAAGCAAAGAAGCGTACTCTCGCAAAAAAAAAGAAGCTAGAACATAAGTTTACAAGTTTAAAGATCCCAATTTTGTCAGATGGTGGAAAATGTGATACTACCTGCTCATATACACGGACTTTTTTTTATAAATACAGAAGAGGCCTTTTTTCCAATAACATCATTCAGATTGTACAAACATATATCAAAAGTTTCAGACTTAGATTCACAGCCTCACAACAATGTCTGAGGATTATAATATAGGCACATGAATCGATGTTACTAGAGAGAAAGACAATTTGGAATAGATCCCTATAATGATATTATCAAGAAAAACACATATGTCACTGATATTTGAAGAAGAAATAATAGCAAAGGAATTAGATTCAATAACTTTGGGATTAGATAACAATGTATATAACTTCATTATTGCAGAGAAGAGCCCTTGGAAATGTAATCTACCAATTACCAGATAATGTAGAAATTATTTTCAATAATATTAATGAGGCATTGTGGTCACATCTATACTAAGCAAAAATGTTAAAATGTAAAAATAAAATACAGATTCCACAGAGTTTAGAGAAAGTTTTAATGGCTTACAGCAACCACAACAGGTATCAATGTAACTTTTGCTTGACCTTGGAAGGAGACCAATTGAGTTGCAGATATAAACAGTCAGTACAAGAAAATTAAGAAATTTAAACAGAGAAAAATGAAAACACTAATTCTAAAGAATCTATTGAGAAAATTAACTAGTACAGTCATGGTACACCTTATTGTTGTTGGGTTGGAATCATTCTCATTAATATTGTTTGACAATTTTTTAACCAAGTAGTAACAATGCAATCACCAATTCCCATTCCAAACTCATACCAAGTAGGCCCTAAATTTTTTAACCAAAGAAGATCCATGTATTATGGGTTACTTACGCTCTGTACAGCCAAAGATAGACTTTCTTATCATGTAACTCGCCACCTTCTTCAAAAGCATCCTGCCAAAATTCACAAACAATGTTAACCCTACAATTCCTTAACTAAGTCATCTTGTGTCATAATATATGCACTCTCTGGTTAGAGTCGAATAGACAAAAAAAAAAAAGAAGTCAAAGAGTAATACTGTAACTTTTGGTAACACAAAAAACTAGTCCAAGCAGCAAGAGAACTAATGCAAATAAAGATCCTAAAACATAAGTTTACAAGTTTACAGATCATATCTAGTGAAAGTAGATAATTCTCAGTAATACATGCAGAACACAAGGTTATATGATGGAAATTATATTTGAGTGACCAATAAAAGAATATAAAAACAACCATCCAAATTTTATCAGACTTCCAACTAAAATGTACCTTGATCTCTTACTTACAAATATAAACTGAGCAACTGAAGAACCTCTGTGCTCTAAAACCTGACCAACTCTCTAATTACCATGCCTACAAACTATTCCTAATTATCACTAATGACAATCTATGCCACAAAAAATTAATTAATTAAATTAATAGTTGGACCTATTCTAAATTCAATATCCAGAGGAATATGCAAACAAGTTTCTCTTTGATTCTTTCATGCCCGCCTAGAGGAGATACTACTTGGCACCTTATTGAGGACATTTGAAAAACTTAGAGCACACTTTAAAAGTTCTCTCGATAAAATACACTTGAATCAAATGGTGCAATCGAATGCAAAAAAAGACCATCGAAAAATTAGACCATATATTATAATCAAGATAACATAAACAAAAAAACACATTCACATTAGATTAAATAAAAGTAGATTACATTGCAAATTAATTACCACTGAAGATCAAGAAATTAATCCCAAAAATTAATCAATTCCTAACACAAAATTCAGTTAAATTAAACTTCATTCCTCATCAAAATAGCTGCAAAAAACACATTCCAATCCAAACTCTACTCTTTCACCAAAATATCAGAAATTAAAGGTGCCCATTTTCTAAACTTGGAGAAAATCTTGAAAACAGCCCACACAATATTACTTGTACATTCTGTGGTGGCAGCTTCTCTAAATGTTAAGTTTCAGAATTTAAACGAAGAGAGGCTGTTGGGAGATGAATTTAATAAAAGATTATATGATTTTGATTAAGATCCCAAAACCCCTAAGTATGACATGTTCAGAATGATCTTGATAGTTGAGTCAGGATTTAGTTTTTAAGAGTATTCAGGATGTTATCTGCAAAATGTATAGTCAGCAGATATAGTTCAGGATAGGTTCTGAAGACTCTGAAGAACTCAGTATGAAACTGAGATATCAAGATAGATGAAATCGAGAAGCGAAGACTCAAGATGAAGACTCAAGATACCGGTCAAGATAAATCAAGACTCGAAGACCTCAAGACTCGAAGACTCAAGACGCAAGACCAAGACCGAGAAATCAAGATCAAGAATATCGAAAGCACAAGCGATTATCAAGACTTCGAAGAATGTCTTGAATGCTTAAGATGAACCCGAATGTTCCGAGGCAATGGAATATATCTATCCGAAGGATCACATTGAGAGAAACGCGATGCCTTAGAAAGTTAGATATTGCCAAGACATTCAAAAGCAGACAAAAGGAACCAAGTCAGAAGTGTTGTTAAGGTTATATCAAACTCAGAGTTTGTAACCAAAAGAGCCGTTGAAGGTATCTACCTTTAAACTGGAGACAAAAGTCAAAAAGAGGAAGACGACATTGTACCATCCCGACATCGACAAAGGAAGCCCATTTAAAAAAAGATGTCGGATGTCACGAAAAGTTCCTGATCGCAAAAAAGTGAAGACCGGCTACATGAAAGTCTATTGCCTAAAAAGTGTTAGGGAGTTTCATACCCTAAATATAGCCATTTCTCACACACCATAAGAGGGAACTCACGAAGCTATCTCTCCAACGGATAGTTTTCAAGAGTAACCTTGGTGTATGCCTATAAATACTGGTGACCCTCTATGTTGTAAGGTTATGGGAAATTTATACGCAACTTAAGAGCTCAAGCCTATTCTTGTAAAAGTTAAAAAGCACTCGAAAAACTTAGAATTTCCCAAGTGCTTCAATATTGAAGAGAGCTCACTATACTAAGCCTAGCTTGATAAGAATTATCCAAAGCTTAGTCGAGATATCCTAACCCTTTGCATTGTGCTTCATTGTAAAGGATATCTCATCCTAGTTGGAAACCAACCAAGAAACCCCAAACCCTTGAGAAGGTAGTTGGAGTGTGTTTGTTGGTGAGTAGAGTTGTAAAGAGTTAGTAAACTACGGAGTAGTCGAGAAAACTCTAGAGGAGAAGTTAGTAAGCTCTGAGGGTAGTCAAAGCTTGTGTGTGATTGAGTAAGTAAACTACGGAGGTAGTCGTAAAACTCAAGGTCGGGTTGAGTAAGTAAACCACGTGGAGTAGTCGTAAAACCAGGGCGAAGTTGAGTAAGTAAACTACGAGGTAGTCGAAAAGCTCGAGAAGTTGATAGTGAATTTCTCTGAAGAGTCGGAGAGAGTGGACGTAGGAGCTTGAGTCTCTGAACCACTATAATTGTTGTGTTCTTTATTGCTTTCCTTATCTGTGCTTATCTGTTGCATTGACTTGATTTTTGAAAGCATACTTTTCAGCGATATTGATTTGGAATCAATCCTTTGAAGTTGCATAAAGTGAATCTGACCTAATCACTATTTCATAAAGGAAGGTTTTTTTCAAATAAAGCTTAAAAGCAGTATAAACTAAGGGCCAACCATTCATACGGTAGTAGCTAGAACAGATAGTTATCAAACTGAACTCTCTTCCGAGGATTGATGAAGTTAGTTATCGATCCAAGCAACTCGGGATCTCTCGACACTTCGAGGACTCGGTTGGGATTATCGAGGTATCGAAGCATTTCGGGATCTTTGTCTCGATGAGACTTTGACTTCGGAAGCGATCGTGCTTCTCCGAACCAATTCTTGAGGATTTATCGACCCAAGTGACCTCGATAAAAAAAGTTTTAAAATCATCAACACGTGTATTCCCCCATACACGTGTAAGACTCGTTTTACACGGGACCAACAAGTGGTATCGGAAGCGGTGATTCAACTTGACCACTTTGTGTTGACCAAAGTTTTATTTTCAAAAATACTTGTGGTCTATCCGAACCGATCTTACTTATTTGAAATTTTTTCTTTTCAAAAGATCGAAAAAATGTCTTCTAAAAACTTCCCATGTTCTCGGTTAGAGAACTATGATCTTTGGAGACCGAGAATGCAGGCTCATCTCAGATTCCAAACATGAACGTTATGTGGAGAGTGGTTTTCAAGGACCATTCAAATTTCTTGTGGTGAATCCGAATTACGAAGAAGAGAGAATTGATCCTAGAAGAGAGAATTTCCTAAGTCCGATGACCAACTAACTCGATGAGAGAAAGTTAGTCAATCTACACTACATTAAAAAAAGACACACTATACAAGACAATTGATGATGGTGTGATGGGAATGATCTCTCACCGTAATCTTCGCTAAAGAGATATGGGATACACTAATGTTATGTTATGTGCGAAAACTGAGATCATATAAATAAAAACAAACTTTCAAAGTGGCAATTGGAAAGTTTTGACAGTTTTGAAATGGATGATGGTGAATCAATAGACAAATTGGAAGTCAGATTCACTAGCATCATGAATGATCTAAATGCACTTGGAAAGAGATATCCACAAAGAGAAGTGGCATTGAAAATTCTTAGAGGTCTTTCTAAGAAATGGGATATTCATGCAGTGGTGATTGAAAACACCAAGAACATTAGTTCAATGCCTTACCAAAAAGTCTTCTCGAAATGAAAGCCTATGAATTTGTAATTGATAAGAAATCCAAAAAGGCTGGCAGCAAAGATGATTCTCCATCGAGTAAGAATGTGGCTTTAAAAGCCAAAGGTAAAACCTGTAAAACTAAAGAGTCTGAGAACCCCCATGCCAAACATCAGGATGAGCTTGAGGAAAAGCTAGCACTGATGGCAAGGAGGTTTGACAGACTTAATAGTAGATTTGGAAAATACAAAAGCTTTTATAGGAACCCAGTACGGAAGAAACCCGAGGACGAGATCAACCGAGAAGAAGAAGGACCGAAAAGTCAAGGATCTTCATCCGTAAAAGAAGGACTCCAAGTCCAAAGAAGAAAAATGATCGGGATGATGATGCCAATGGATGCTATAATTGCCGAAGAAAGGTCACTTCAAAGTATGATTGTCCGAATTGAGTGCCAAGGAGAGAAGAGAAAGATGTTTATAAGAGACCGAAGTTCTCAAGCAAAAAAGGCCATGGTTGCGAAGAAGAACACTCGAGGAGGATCTAGCTCTTCGATGAGATATTCTCGTGAAAGTGAAAGTGATGACATCTCGTCGATGGCCATTGAGGAGGTAAACTCTTCTTTCCCCCGTTATTGCTCCTACACTAGCACAAGAGTTTTCAAGTTCCACCGAAAAATCACTCATTTTGACTTTGATGGATTCCTTTGAGAATCGATGAAGGACTATGTCGCTTTTTTGCAAGAATCGCTAAATAAAACTCAAGAGCGAGAATAATGGAATCGAATGTTGAAAAATCTAAAATGGAAAGACTCTAGCAAAAGCGAGATCACTTCTCAATTAATGGGAGCTCTTGATGAACTGGATGTTACGAAAGTACAACTCGAGAAAGAGAAGTTGATAATGTCCTAAGCGAAAAGCTAGAGAAATCCACTAAAGAAATTCAAATTAATCGTAATCGAAGTTCAATGACCTCCGAGAAGCATAAAACTCACAGACCCTGTGAGGATAGTGCACGAAGAAGTTAACTCTATTGAATAATGCATCTAAAGTAATAGATGAAATTGAGAGTTACCGAGAGATCTGCACTATATAAAATCTGGATTGGGATACATTCGGGGAACCTCACAAGGTCATCTGAATCTTTGCGATCATGTAGCAAAAAAGACTATCTTTGTAAAACCGGTGGCACCTACACTTGGTCAAGAAATGCCCAAGGTTGTAGACAAGGGGAAAGGACCTATGGTTTCAAAAAAGAAACCAATGATCGAGGTTAGAAAGCCCAAACCTCGGTGAAGGCTAGAAAACACAAGCAGGTTAGTTGGAAAGTTTCAGGCAAGTACTTCAAAGCCTCAGGCTAAGAATGCAAATCTGAAAGGCTCCACACTGAACCATCAGAGGAATCCTCAGATGAGAAACACTCAGCAGAGACATTCTCATCTGAAGAGACCAAGTCCTCAATACACTGAAAGACCCAGATTTCAGTACAGACAACCTGAACCTCACTTGCCTAAAGGTAAAGGTTATCTGAACCCGAGTCAACAAAGATTTAGACGGTGCACAAAAGCCCAAGCATCATCTGAACAAAAGGCTTGAACCAAAGAAGAATTCAAAAGCCCATGTTCATGCTTAAAAGCTAGCACACATACACGTAAAAGTTGCTAAGGCACCTAGAGTAGTAGATGTGTATGTTGATGTTTATGGAAGACAAATTAGCCACTCTAAAGTGATTAGAGTTGTCGAGCAGATTTGGATTCCAAAGGCACATCTAACCTTGTAGGACCCTACACCAATTGGGTACCTAAGAATTGATATGTTTTTCGGGGAGGAAAACAAGGCAATTGAATCGACTAAAGATTACATGGCACTGATGAGCAGAGATGAAAAAGCTCCTGATATATGGTATCTTGATAGCGGATGTTCAAGACATATGACAGGATACAAGAAGATACTCAGTGACTATGTTGAACAAAGAGGCCCACATATCACTTTTGGAGATAACTCAAGGACAGATCAAGGATATGGAACTTTGGAAATCGACTCGGTTCATATCCATGGTGTTTCATATGTATCGGATTGAAGCATAACTTGCTCTCAATTAGCCAATTACGTGATAAAGGTTTTAATGTTGAGTTCTCTAAGAACTTATGTTTTGTGAAAGATGATACATCACAGAAAGTACTACTGATTGGTAAAAGAAAAGGGAATGTGTATCTTGCTGATTGGAGTTCAACTCCTAAAGATACATTTTTAGTTGCTAAAAGTTCCAATGAGATACCAGTTGGTTATGGCATAAAAGAATGAATCACCTAAATTTCAAAACCACGAACAAGCTTGCAAGATTAGCTCTTGTGAGAGGGTTGCCTAACGAAGTGTTCAAGAAGGAACATATTTGTGATGCGTGCGTAAAGGCAAACAGATAAGAGCATCATTTAAAAAGTAAAGTTGAGGTTTCTTGAAAGAATACTTGATTACTTCATATGGATCTTTTGGTCCTATAACACCGTGAGCACTAATGGCGAGGAAATACACATTGGTAGTAGTTGATGACTACTCGAGATATACTTGGGTCATATTCTTACTCAAGAAAAAGAGACTCGAGATAAAAGTCGCCGGAGTTTCTTGAAAAGGATCAAGATTGAGAAAAAATCGAGTGTGGTGAAAATCGGATCGACAAAGAACCGAATTCATAAATCATATCATATCGATTATTGTGCGAGAGAATGTAATTTCACATGAAACATCGGTTTGCAAGGACCCCTCAACAAAATGGTGTTCTTTGAAAGAAGGAACGGGACTCGAAGAAGTTTGCAGAGGACAATGATAATCAAGTCGATATTCCTAAAAGATTTTAATTTGAAGTTGTCAACGCGCATGCTACTCACAGAATAGATCCATGTTGACCAAAAGTCAAGGCAAAACACCCTATGAACTTTGGAATGAAAGGAAGCCTCTTGTTTCTTTCTTTCGTGTGTTTGGTTGCAAGTGTTTCATACACAATAATGGTAAAGATCGGTTGAAAATTTTTGATAGTAAAGTTCGATGAAGGAATATTCTTAGGATATTCTCAAGTCAAGAAAGCTTTCGAGTTTACAAGCGTAGGACTCTTTATTGTGGAGGAAACACCTCATGTTGTTTTTGATGAAACTACTCGTGTTCGGAAGAAACAAGAACATGATTGAGATGAACTGACTAAGAGGATCACCAGATTAAGCACGAAAAACAAAAAGATAAATCATCCATCAAACGAAAAGAAAAGAAGAAGTCACCACTATCTATGATTGGAGTGACTCGGACTCGAATAAAGAAGTTCGGGATGGAAATCGGGATGGTGAGACTCGGGAAAACCAACACTCAAAAGGTGACCAATCTGAACAGACACCGGTTGGACTTCGGGTATGTGATGCCAATGAAGATGTGGTCACCGGTGAGGCAATTTCGAATCTATCAACCAAAGGGGAACAAATGTCTCGACAATGTTACGAATAGAATTTCCCGAGGAAGATGATTCCCTTTCTCCTTTCGTTGTTCCTCGAGTTTGTCGATTTAATCGAACCTAACATTTTAAATGTTGAGGATATTATTGAAGGGGAACATCAAGAAGGAAATGGTTAGATAGTCATCCTACAAGTCGATTATGGGTGATCTGGCGAAGGTGTTAAAGACAAGAAGGTTCCATGGTGAGAGTGCACTATTCTGGCCGCTTCCTCGGAGAGAAAGAACCTCTTGAGATTGGTGAAGCTCTACAAGATTCTTATTGGATTCTTCTTTTGCTATGCAAGATGAAATTTGAATCAATTCTCAAGGAATGAAGTATGGGAGTTGGTAGATAGAACAAAAGGCACAATGTCATTGGAACCAAGTGGGTTTTCAAGAATAAAAGAGATGAAAACAATAACATTGTAAGAAACAAGGTAAGGCTAGTTGCACAAGGTTATTCCCAAGAAGAAGGCTTGGATTATGATGAAACCTTTGCACTGTTGCAAGACTAGAAGCCATCGATTGTTTCTTGCATATCTTTGCCCACATGAAGTTCACAGATCTATCAAATGGATGTGAAAAGTGCATTTTGAACGGTGTGCTTAAAGAAGAGGTTTATGTGGAACAACCTCCCGGCTTCAAATAGAGTGACCAAGTTTCTGAGCTCGAAAAAAGCCTTGTATGGTCTCAAGCAAGCACCCGAGCATGGTATGATACTCTTTCTCGGTTTCATCGACCATGGTTTTGTCAAAGGAACTGTTGATAGAACTACATTCGGGGATAGAGGATGGGGAAGATATCTTACTAGTTCGGATATCGTTGATGACATCATTTTGGATCTCCAAACCATCATTTGTGTGAAAAGTTTTCAACACCGATGAAAGGCAAGTTTGAGATGTCAATGATGGGAGAGATGAATTTCTTTCTAGGTCTTCAAGTGAAACAATCAAAGGAAGGAATATTCATCAACCGTGCAAAGTACACCGAGAGATCGATTGCAAATATGGCGTACGAGATTGCAAATACGTTAGGATTCCTATGAATACTAACTACAAGATGGATCCTCGATTAAAGAGGGCAAATCAATTGAGTCATCCGATTATAGAGAATCATTGGATCATTGCTCTATCTCACGACAAGTAGGCGGATATAACATTTCTTTGTTGGGATATGTGCAAGATACCAAACTAATCCTAAGACTAGTCACATGGAGGCCGCCAAAAGATAATTGAGATATCTTAAGAGCACGATGAATAGAGGATTATGGTATCGGTGATGATAACCTTGAATTAACTGGTTACTCGGATGTCGACTATGGAGGTTGCGAAATTGTGAAGTCCACAACAGAACTTGTCAATTTCTAGGAAACAAACCGATATCTTGGTTTTCAAAGAAACATACCTCAAGAGTGTAAACCAAGATTATCAAGTGAATACATGGGTGCGAGGAAGGCATTGTGCTCGATTCTTTGGCTCAGACAACAATTAAGAGATTATAAAGTTGTGGCCAATGAAGTACCAATATTTTGTGACAATAATAGTGCCATTGCTATTTCACAAAATCGGTATTGCACACCAGATGCAAGCATGTGGATATCAGACATCACTTCATCGAGAGATCATGTCGAGAAAAAGGACATAAGGATGGAGAAAATTCATACCGATAGGCAAAGAGCTGATATCTTGACTAAACCTTTGGCTGAATCAAGATTTCAGGAACTTTAAGTTGAATTAGGGATGTTAGAACCAGGTGTATAGAGTAAATCTGAAAAATTGAAGATTTTCAGATACATGAAGTTTTCTCAGAATTCTACTGAGAAACTCAGGATAAAATGGAATCTTTGAATCGAGTCTCAGAAACTCAGATTTCTTGAAGGTCAAGATTCAAGAAAGCATGCTAAACCGATTCATTTTCGATTATCTTGACATTTTATCAAGGTCGAAGACTGATAAGAAGACCGATAGAGGAAATTAGTCTGAAGAGGTAATGACTCATGCGACCCATTTATTGCTTAAGTGAAACTTAGTAATCATTCGCAATAAATACAAAACACCTGAGGAATGTTTTTGGTAGCGGGATCGTTTTTAAATTAGAAGAAGGTGCAGGTCATTTAATGCTCGACCAATGAGGATATTTTGGCAAATTTTATTTTTTAGGAGATCGTTGGTTCATATACCCGATTAATCGGAGATTAATCTCAACCATTGCTTTTCACCTAACCAACACGATTCTCCACGATCTCAAAAGCTATTTATACCTCTTTAAGCCATTCAAGCCAAAATTTTATAAAACCCTTCGTTCCCAAATCCTCTGCAATTAAAATCCCCTGTGCCCAGAAATCGCAAAAACCCTAAAGCTTCAAATTCTTCAATCATATTCTAAAATGGCTCCAACCTGATTTCGAGAGATTAGCCAGAAACCAACAAGCCGTGGGTACGAAGTTCGTTGTCTCACTAGAAAGCACAACCAACTCAAAGCCGTAAGAGGAGGCTCTGATATGATTATTTCGCTAAACTTCACTCAACTAGTCGCAAAACCAACGGATTGGGAGTTTGCGAAGAGGTAATCGAATTCATCTCAGAATTTGAAGATAGATGAAGAAGGTTGTATGCATTCTAAGTTAATCAGATCACACTTAGGTAAATATCCAAATATGTCGATTTTTGAGAGGGATGCGTATATAGCTCAGAAAAATCAATGATGTTTTTTTGAGCTACGTGGATAGAGGAGAGGATCTACGACGTATATGTCGTAGAGAGCAAGAGTACTTAGATAGGATTGCCGAGAATCTGTTAAGTTTGAGGCGATTAATTGCATAAAAGGCATCCGAAGCCACAATATCGTGTGTTGATGGATATTGTGAGCAAGTGCATCATGAGTCTCAAGGGAGTTTTGAGCGAGATAAGTACCCAAGCTTTTATTGATGGCGGCGATAGAAGCCTCACCCACCACAGATTTCATTTGGCTGAAATTTCGATCCAGACGGTGAGTGAAGCGGACCAAAGTTTTAAGGAAGATTGAATGGCGATATCAATCAAAGGCAAGATCCACCATGCCACCAAAATTGCTTACATTTTGGAGATGTGCGAGAGAGGAGGAGGATATCTTCGCCAATTCGACCCCATTTCCTAAATCCAAAATTCTCCTTAAACCCATTGCTTCAAAGAAGCAGGTAATCGGGGAAAGAGAAAGAAGGTAGAATCACCTTCAATTGCCGAGAAAGAGACCCAACAAACCGGGGGAAGGTTACATTGGAGGCAAAATTGGAGCGAGGAGCAAAAAAATGATAAAATGAAGAATCTTGCTCCAAAACGCAGAAGATTGGTGGTTCTCACCGATGAAGATGGAAGTGATTCTCAAGAGATTCAACCCGAGGGGCCAAAACCGCTCAGAGTTCACCATTGCAAGTGTTGGCTCAGCATCTCTAGGACATGTGGATCGATCGAGCCGAAGGCTTGGTCTCTCGAGGTGCTCGAGACATCACTCGATTCAGTATAAAATTTCAGAAATTTTCAAAGAGCTCGCACTGAGATGCCTACTTTCGATATATGTGCTCAGATTGAAGAGCACTCAAAGTCGATCCAAGATGTGCGCACTGCATCGGCGAGCCAACTCGCATATATCAGGAAATGCCGGTTCAAAGCCCTAACCCACTCGGATGCAACCGAGGACACGAATGCACAAGCCAGATCTAACGAGGCTCAGAGCAAAAATGTACTCGATGAGCTCCCTCGAAAGTGATATAATCGCTTTTGATCCCTTAGCGAGAAGCTTCATTGAACCGCAGAGCCCTTAGAGATGGAAGAAGTGGCGAGGAAAGAATAGCTAGTGGAGGAGCAAGGGGGCGGTTCATCCTTGACGCTACCCCGAGCTCGGCTCATACCTACGATCTACAAGATATTTTCTTCAGATTAAGGATGACAGTGTATATCCTCAATCAGACTCTTCCCGAGATGCTTGATATTGCTGCATTGCGAGAGGTGAAGACCGTGGAATGAGGAGACGGCCTTCCGACCGACTTCTCGGGGTTTAGAAGGACAAAGCTCGGGATGAAAAAATTCATTTTGATGAGCCGGGTTCGAGAGGAAGTTTAGCCGAGAAGAAAAACAATCGGAAGTTGGTGCGAGCAATGCGGAGACAAATCCAAAGATGGAGATGGGGACCAACATGGAGAAGCTGAGGATCAGTCTCAAATAGAAAAGGAGACTTCTGTTGCTGATCAACCTCAGACTGAAGCTAGCACTCTTCAGGTACCTTTTGGCACTATTGACAATTATGCCAAAGTTACTGAAAGTACTATCTTTAATTCTGAAATGTCTGATAATCAGACTGAGGCTCAATTGGAGACCGGAGCTCAGGATGATCAAACAGCACAGAAGGTGCAGAAGGCTGCTGAGATTGATCTCACTCCCGTAATGGAGAAACTTGAGAAGATTGAGCCAATGTCGATCAAACTTGCTCAGATGGAAGCAACGTTGGCCAATCAAGCTCAAACAATGGAAGGTCTTAGCCATTCTTCAGAACTGGTGCAGATACAAAATACTCTGACCACTCAGATGACCTCCATGGAAGAAAAGCTGAATGAAAAGCTGGAGGGAGTCAACGCAGAGTTAAGTGCTGAAATAAAATAGAAGCACCAGGAGTCGACTAAATTTCTAGAGGTGAAACTGACAGAGAAAAATGAGGTGCTGATCAAATCTGTTGTTGAGGAAATGAGCTCAGTGCTCATGACCAAGATGACAGAGATGCTTAAAGATGCACTCTCTGGTCAGTTTGCCCACATATCTGAAGAACTGTCTGTGGCTAAGAACTACATCAGGAGAATGGAAGATGAGCAAGATCAGTTAGCAGGAGAGATCCGCTGTGTGAGCAAAGAGCAAGATTACATGGACACAACTCTCTCTCCAGATTTCTTCCAAATTACGGTGCAAGAAGGGGAAAAGGAAGGTGTAGACCTCGGGAAGTTCATGGCACGTACTTTGGAGAAGAAGGCCCGGAAAGATCTTTGAAATGTACAATCTAGCCAAAGCCTTAAAAGAAGTCAAACTCTTGAGAAATTGAAATTCATTTCGGTGGAGAAGCCCATCTACACTCGAAGTTCGAAAGCAAAACCAAGCTTGAGGTTGCAAGAGAGAAACTAAGTGCTAGAACTAAGGTTGGAACAAGCTAGGCTGGTGCTGAACTGCCTATGAAGAGGAAAGCCTTGGGCGTTGATCAACCTGTAAGCAAGCGTGCGAAGGCTTTAAGCCAATCGAGAGAAAGTTGATTCGGATGATGAAGATGCGTAAGAATCCGAGTCTCAACCTTAGAAGAAAGTCTTCAACACTGCGAGATGCTCAAGATACTCAAGAAGAACAAGCTAAGAAAGTGGCCGCCCGATCTCGTGAACCTCTCGTTATTAAAGAAGATAGACGAAGAGCGTGTGAAGGAGTGACTTCAGGAGGTTTGCAAGAAAGAGGAAGGGAACATCGAAAAGGCCTGAAGTGGCCCCGTTGATAAATGGATGCCCATTAAACTCAACGACATCTGGGAAGAAGTGAAGAGAACCTTCTGGTTCAATTACGATGTTCTCAGGGAATGGCGAGGGGAAGGCTCAGATCAGAATGAAGCTTTCATTGAATATCTTCTCACCTTTTATCCAAAGTATCTACAAAGCTGGATTAACCTTGCGGATGAAGGTGGAGTACAGATAGTAGCCCCCGGTTCATATTCCTATCCTCCTCCGAGACTTGGTAATGGCTTGGTAAATGAGAAGGCCATTACGCAAGAAATTGCTCAGTACGCTGGTCAGTTGGGCCTAACTGGAAACAGTCCAGACATCTTCAAGGAAAGAAATGAGCTGAAGAAGAGATTCTTCGTAATGTTTGATCTGGAAGTGCCAGCTGATGAAGTCGAGAATGAAGCAAACCAAGAATTTGAATCAAGATCAAGATCAAGAAGAAGAACTCGAGGAAGATTTTGTAATCTTTAAATTTTTGTCGTTTTGATTTTGTTTGATAAATTCATTGTAATCTATAATAGTATACGTATCATCAATGAAGATTTATCATTATGCTCAAAAGATAATATCTCATTATCTTATTTACATGTCTTTTATTTTGATATGCCTGAATGAATGTCTCTAAACTGTTTGTATGTTTATATGAGGGAAATTGTTTAAGTATTTGGTGATGAACTACTTAAGAAGATTCATTACTAAAGAAACTGTTGAATGATGAAAATTATTGAGGGACTCTCTAAAATTGTTGGGAGATTCTCTATTGTAGGAAATTGTTGGGAGACAACCAATCTTGTAATAGGATAAACTGAAACCTGAGTATAGGATATATGTTTGTAACAAAATAGGTTTTGGCATCATCAAAAAGGGGGAAATTGTTGGGAGATGAATTTAATAAAAGATTATATGATTTTGATTAAGATCCCAAAACCCCTAAGTATGACATGTTCAGAATGATCTTGATAGTTGAGTCAGGATTCAATTTTTAAGAGTATTCAGGATGTTATCTCGCAAAAATGTATAGTCACAGAGATATAGTTGGATAGGTTTCAAGACTCAAGAACTCGATGAAATCGAGATATCAAGACTCGAAGATGAAATCGAGAATCGAAGACTCAAGATGAAGACTCAAGATACGGTCAAGATAAATCAAGACTCGAAGACCTCAAGACTCTGAAGACTCAAGACGCAAGATCAAGACCGAGAAATCAAGATCAAGAATATCGAAAAGCACAAAGAATTATCAAGACTCAAGAATGTATCAATGCTTAAATATGAACCCGAATGTTCCGAGGCAATTGAATATATCTATATCGAAGGATGCACATCGGAGAGAAACGCGATGCCTTAGAAAGTTAGATATTGCCAAGACATTCAAAAAGGCATAAAAGGAACTAAGTCGAAGTGTTGTTAAGGTTATATCAAACTCGAGTTTGTAACCAAAAAGAGCCGTTGAAGGTATCTACCTTTAAACTGGAGAAAAAAGTCAAAAAAGAGGAAGACGACATTGTACCATAATCGACATCGACAAAGTGACAAGCCGCTGAAAAAGATGTCAGATGTACGAAAGTTCCAGACCAAAAAAAGTGAAGACCGCTACATGAAAGTCTATTGCCCAAAAAAGTGTTAGGGAGTTTCAAACCCTAAATATAGTCGTTTCTCACACACCATAAGAGGGAACTCACGAATTTATCTCTCCAACGGATAGTTTTCAAGAGTAACCTTGGTGTATGCCTATAAATCTTGGTGACCCCTCTATGTTGTAAGGTTACGGAAATTTATACATAACTTAAGAGCTCAAGCCTATTCTTTTAAAAAGTTAAAAAGCACTCGAAAAAACTTAGAATTTCCCAAGTGCTTCAATATTGAAGAGAGCTCACTATACTAAGCCTATCTTGATAAGAATTATCCAAAGCTTAGTCGAGATATCCTAACCCTTTGCATTGTGCTTCATTGTAAAGGATATCTCATCCTAGTTGAAACCAACCAAGAAAACCCCAAACCCTTGAGAAGGTAGTTGGAGTGTGTTTGTTGGTGAGTAGAGTTGTAAAGAGTTAGTAAACTACGCGGAGTAGTCGTAAAACTCTAGAGGAGAAGTTAGTAAGCCACCTGGGGTAGTCCGAAAAGCTTGTGTGTGATTGAGTAAGTAAACTTCTGAGGTAGTCAAAAAACTCAAGGTCAAGGTTGAGTAAGTAAACTACGTTGAGTAGTCAAAAACTCATGTACGAGTTGAGTAAGTAAACTACGAGGTAGTCGTAAAAGCTTCGAGAAGTTGATAGTGAATTTCTCCAAGAGTCGAGAGAGTGGACGAGGAGCTTGAGTCTCGAACCACTATAATTGCTTTGGTTCTTTATTGCTTTCCTTATCTCAGTTTTATCTCCGTTGCATTGACTTGATTTTTTGAAAGCATACTTTTTCACTAATATTCGGTTGGAATCAATCATTTGAAGTTGCATAAGTGAATCACGGCCTAATCACTATTTCATAAAGGGAAGGTTTTTTTCAAAGAAAGCTTAAAACGAGTATAAACTAAGGGCCAACCATTCCAAGACGGACCGAGTAGCTAGAACAGATAGTTATCAAACCGAACTCTCTTCCGAGGATTGATGAAGTTAGTTATCGATCCAAGCAACTCAGATCTCGACACTCGAGGACTGGGGTTAGGATTATCCGAGGTATCGAAAAGCATTTCGGGGATCATTGTCTCGAAGAGACTTTGACTCAGAGCGATCGTGCTTCGAGAACCAATTCTTGAGATTATCTCGCCCAAGTGACCTCAAGAAGAAAAAGTTTTAAAATCACTGAACACGTGTATTCCCCCCCCATACACGTGTAAGACTCGTTTACACCGGGACCAACAGAGGCATACCTATTGATGCTTGCTCGATTTCTGGAAGCCCACCAATCAAAACATCAGGAACTTCCAATTCACAGAGAGACAAGTTGGGTAGAAATTGAATCTGTTGTAATTTTGAAAAGGGCGTATCGAGGGAGGGAATGGAAGGGATTGTGAATCAGTTGCAGAATTGTGAATCCTTGCAATTTTGTGGTGAAGCCGTTTCTCTAATCTTCGCGGGAGATCTGTATTTTCTGGTGAATTAGGATTCATGAACTGGGGTGAATTAATTTTGCCACAAATTATTAGATAAGAAGTGATTTAACTCGTTACCTAATTTGCCAAACTAGGATCTTAATAATTTGATTAAGGTGAACTTTTGCTTTTAAAATACATTTATATAAATAACTGAAGCCAAGGTGTCCCTTTGGTATAGTGGTGAGATTATCTTAATTCAGGTTGGAGGTCTGGTGTTTGAATTTTAATAGGTGCAGCTGATTATTATATTTTATTTTTTTTATTTTGGGGTCTTGTGTTCGAAACCTAATCAATACTTTTATATAAATAATTAAATACAAGTTGACATTTGGTCTAGTGGTGTAGTTATCCTCTTTAGGTAAAAGCATCCCGTGTTCAAATCCTGATGGATGAAATATTTTATTTTTTAGTTTTATTCAATATAATTTATATTTTATATGGAAAAAAATTATTAATTGTAACCATATATAAAAAAAATTCAATTTTATTCAATATAATTTATATTTTATATGGAAAAATTTATTAATTGTCGCCATATATAAAAATTAGTGACAAAATACTATGTCACTGATTATTGTGAACAATTAACGACGAAACATAAGATTGTCATGAAAAATTTATATTATATGACCAATATTGATCGTCACTAATTAAAATGAAGTTCGTCGCCGAATAATATTGTGACGAAATAAGTGCGTCATTAAAAAATGATTATTGATCGTCACTATATATTAATAATGGTGACGAAAGAATATGTCACTAGTTACTATGATCAATTAACGAAGAAACATAAGATTGTCATGAAAATTTTATATTATATGACCAATATTGATCGTCACTAATTAAAATGAAGTTAAATCAATGAATAATATTGTGAAATAAATGCGTCATTAAAAATAATTATTAATCGCTACTATATATTAATATTGGTGACGAAAAAACATGTCATTAATTAATATGAACAATTAGCGATTTAAACATAAAATTGTCATGAAATTATAATTTTATATGACGACTATGATAAATCACTAATTACAATGACGATCGTCACCAAATAAAATTGTGATTTAATTAAGCGCGTCACCAATTATTTTGAATAATTAGTGAGAAAACATATAGTTGTCACAAAAATACTATTTTTCATGACGTTGAATATCGTCACTAAATATTATGAATATTGTCACCAAAGTTTATTGTGACGAATTTCTTGTTTTTGTCATGAAAATTGTGAATTAGTGTGAAAAAAAAACATTAGTGGTGACAAAACAAAAATTTGTCATTTAATTCTCACTTTTTAGTGACGAAAATTAAATTTGTCACCTTTAGGTAACATAGTGTGACGAATTTTGTGCCGTCACAAAAAAATTCGTCACCGAATGTGGGATTTCCTGTAGTGTTTGTGGACCATTGCCCACTCTAGTTAGGGGTCACTTCGGCTACTTCATCACTTTTACTGATGATTTCTCAAGATATGGATACGTGTATCTTATGAAACACAAATTTGAATCTTTTGAGAAATTCGAAGAGTTTTAAGGCTGAAGTAAAGAAGCAACTTGGTAAGAGTAACAAGACTCTTCGATCAAATCGAGGAGGTGAATACCTTAGCCATGAATTCATTGATTACTTGAAGTTACATGGAATCCAGTCACAATAGACTCCTCCCGGAACACCTCATATGAACGGTGTGTCCAAAAGGAGAAACCGAACCCTGTTAGACATGGTGAGGTCCATGATGAGCTTCTTCTCTCTTCCGACATTCTTATGGGGATATGCGTTACAAACCTCAATTTACATTCTGAATAGGATTCCATCTAAATCGGTTGAGCATACACCATATGAACTATGGTGTGGCAAGAAGCCAACTTTTACACATATCAAACATGGGGTTGCCCCGTGATTGTGAAAAGGAAGCTTATCGACAAATTGGAATCCAAATGTGAAAAGAGTTACTTTGTAGGATATCCTAAGGAAACTAAAGAATATTGCTTCTATCTACCTGAGAAATAATCAGTGATTGTTTCTAGGCAGACCAAGTTCCTCAAAGAAAACTATGTCTTTAAGGAACAAGGTCGTAAGCTGATAGAACTTGAAGAAATTCAAGAACCACAAATTAACAAAGAGACTGATATCTTGTCAAAGCAACTTGACAAGGAATCAGTGGGAGCATTCAGCAACTTTCACGGTGGGAGTTTTCACTAGGTGATCGTCTTTCAGCCAGTGGGAGCGTAATTGGAGTTGGTTGCCTATGCAAGAACCTCCAAGTGGGCTGAATGAGAACAACATTGTTCAAACTCCCACCCAAAAGGCATCTGAAAGTGTAGCTCTTGAGCACTCTCCGGACATTGATGAAATCGATGCACCATAAAATTTTCACCATCAGAATGTACAGCCTGCACAACCAAAGCTCCGTAAATCAATCAGGAATCGTAATCCGCCCATTAGATACTATTACCTCTTGGAGGAACTCGATAATATGGACATACCGGATAAGGAAGATCCTAATACTTATTCTGAAGCAATATCAGATATTGATTCAGAGAAGTGGCATGAAGCCATGAAATCCGAGATGGACTCGATGTACACCAATCAAGTTCGGGACTTGGTTGAATTGCCTAAAGGGGTTAGACCCATATGTTGTGATTGGGTCTTCAAGCGAGAGACCGATGCAAATGGAAAATTACAAACCTACAAAGCTAGGTTGGTAGCGAAGGGTTATAGTCAATGCGAAGCATTAACTGTGACGAGACCTTCTCACCAGTTGCAAAGATCAAGTCCATTAGAATTTTACTTGCAATAGCAGCACACTTTGATTATGAGATTTGACAGATGGATGTCAAAACAGCTTTCCTCAATAGAAACATTGATAAGGAAGTGTTTATGACTCAACTGGAAGGTTTTACATCTAAGTCAAATTTTAATCTAGTATGCAAGCTAAAGATATCCATTTATGGATTGAAGCAAGCTTCTAGGAGTTGGAATATTCGATTTGATGAAGCTATCAAGTCCTTTTGACTTCATCATTAATTCGGAAGATCCTTGCATTTATCTTAAACGCAGCGGGAAGAATATTATTTTTAAAATCGTATATGTCGACGACATATTGATTTCGGGAAACAATATACCATTAATGCAGTCCTTTGAAGATTGGTTGTCAAAGACCTTCATGATGAAGAATCTTTGTGAAGCCTGCTACATCTTAGGGATCAAGATCAACAGGGATAGATCCAAGAGGATGTTGAGGTTGTCTCAATCCACCTATGTAGACAAGGTATTGAAGCGTTTTGCGATGGAGAACTCTGAGAGAAGATCAATATCGGTAAATCATTGGATAAAGCTATCAAAGAAGAATTGTCCTTCTGTTGAAGCTGATATCAAGCACATGAAAGATGTCCCATATGCATATGCAATTGGGTCAATCATGTACGTCATGACTTGCACTAGGCCAAATGTGGCCAACGCTATCAACATCACTGGTAGATACCAACAGAATCCGGGTGAGTCTCACTCGATTGCTGTCAAGACCATTCTAAAGTATCTTAGACGAACTAAAGAATGTTTTCTTGTCTATGGTGGACAGTTAGAACTAGTAGTGACTGGTTAAGCTAACACAAGTTTCCAATCCAATTGTGATGATTACAAATCACAGTCAGGTTACGTTTCACTCTCAATAATGAGGCGGTCAGTTAGAATAGTTCCAAGCAAAGGACCGCAGATTCAACAACCGAAGTTGAGTACATTACTGTATCAGAAGCCTCAAGGAGGCTGTCTGGATTTTATAGTTTTTAAGAGAACTAGGGGTAGTTCTGAGTGCCAGTTGTCTAATAAAGTTGTATTAAGACAACGTTGGTGTGAATGCACAAGCAAAGGAACCCAGATCAGCAAACAGAAACAAGCATGTACCTAGACTTATCATTTGATCCGAGAGATCATAAGGATAAGAGAAGTGGAATTAAAATTTACTCCCACATATTTAATTTGGAAGATAATTTCACCAAAACACTGAGTGTTCATGTATACACTAGACATTTGATGGTCTAGGGGTTAGACATGTAGGTGATTGGCTCTAGTCCAAGTGGGAGATTTTTAGTGTTAGTGTCCTAGAGACAATCTATTTTAAGGACATAATACTCGATGATATTCAGTTTTACTTAATAGTATAGTTCATATAATATTAATGTATGGCAATACACTTGTTTGAATATTATGTTTGATTGTTTGCATTCAGTCATACAAGTGTTCCCATGAGTCATTGTTGTCATTGAGGTTGTGAGAACTCAGATGACGTAAGCATGATTCTCAAATAGCCCCAATCAAGGATCATCAAGAATGAGATATTGATGATGCAATGGAGATTGGTGTGCGATCTGCATCATACTCTTAGAGAGTGTAGTAAGATCTCACTTACTACGAGATACTAGGTATCTCATGATGGATGCACAAATACCTTAGAGGGTATTTGTATACCTATCCGAGAAACTGTTTGATGTATCTCCACTATATGTGTCTATGGGTGTCTCAGTTAGTGGGAGCGATGCAATACTCCTTTGACTTGAGGTCAATACGCACGACATGTGTGGGATGATGAACTTTGACCATGACCGACGCTTGCACCCGTCTATGGGTAGATATGGCTTGGATTGGGTTCATCACGAAGTGCATGTGGCGTGGTAGTTGAGCCAAGAATAAGATTCATTCCTCAATGAGGATTTAGAGAGAATACTCATCTTCTCATCATAATTGGATCTAAGTCATCGGCCGATGCACGTCAACTTAGACTTTGTGACTAAGTGTGACATACATGATCAATTATTTATTAGAGATAAATTGATTAAGTTATTTGAATAGACACTTCATCATGTTCAAGACTTAATCGAGTATTCGCGAATGAAAGGAGGAAATCACAATAGTCCATGTTTCAGTTACAGTTAGTTGCACATTTCCTCGCAACGTGTTGTGTGCCAAATGATCTCGGTTAATTATTTGTGTTTCTTATTTCACTCAGTAAGACATCCCCCGCCGAAGTCGCCCATTATGCCAAGCGGACGGGCTAGTTCGCCCAGCACCTAGGCGAATCGCCCGCTAGTCACCAAGGTTTCACGATGGTCGACCATTGCACCGAGCGGATGGGCGAGTTCGCTCCGCACTTAGGCTACTCGCCCGCTAGTCGCCAAGGCCACACGATGGTCACCGCTAGTCGACCATTACGCCTAGCGAACAGACAAATTCAACCGCACCTGGGTGACTCGCCCGCTAGTCGCCACAAGGTGGGAGATTTGCCCACTACTCGCCCACGCCCACACACCATGGTCGCCCGAAGATGGGCGTGACAACCTCGTAGTCGCCCGCGCTCGATGGTCGCTAGCGCCCACCCGCCCGCTCGTCGCTGGTCACCCACACTACACGGTCGCACACGCCCGCGCGCCCGCTCGCCCGATGCTCTCCCGCGCCCGGTGCTCGCCCATGCCTGGTGCTCACCCGCGCCGGCTGGTCGACCTCGCCCTGCTAGTCGCCGCTAAGGCGGGCAATTTCGCTCCATGCTTGGGCAACTCATTCGCGAATCGTCCCATTCCAGCCAGCGACTCTCAGGGCATTTGCGTACATAAAGAGGCAAATTATACTTAGCCAATTTTATGGAGTTTGTGATCAAGATAAGTAGGATATAGAGACTTAAATCAAAGTTTTTCCGCTTACCAAGACCTGATTTTGGCTAACCAAGCACGTAAACAACCAACATCAACCAACCTCAGAGAATCTCCCCCAAATGGACGAGAAGTCTCTGAAGATATGGCTGGTCCTACAGCCGCGGACTTAAAGAGGAAAGCGTAGGCGCAAATCTCCATGAACCATCTGCAACCTGCCGTGCTTCAGGGCTGGAAGACGTGTTTAGGTTGGTGTAATAGGTTTTTAGAGTCCAACTTAGCCGGGAAACATTTAATGTTGGTCAGACTCCCCTTGAGGCGAGAGAAAGACCAGCGAACTTGTAGTATAATTACTAGAATTTAAGACTCATTAAAGGGTTGATAAATTTTACATTCAATACAACGGCTTTATCAGCCAACAAAAGAGGCCTTCTGCCCAAATCCTCTCGCATTTACTTACTTGCATTTATTCTCTCGTATTCTCATCATTTTCATTCAATGAAGAACATTCACTCTGTTCCTCATTGATTACACTTGCACTTTCATTAATACTTGTTTGTATCACAAAATCACATAGCCACATCACAAATCTCGTTCCGTAATTTTTGGTGAACAACAATTAGCGCTAGAAGGAGGGTATTTCACTAGGAAGTTCCCAGGTTTTCTTTTGATTTATCCTTTTGAATCTTCATATCTTCAAAAATTCTTGTTGAAACCCAGTTTCCGACATGGTTTATACCGGAATGCAAATTTCCGGCCAACAAAGGGAGACATCTTCATCCAATGAAGGTCCGCTCAAAAACCTCAATGACATCAAAACTCCGGAGGACCTCCGAGAGGCAATGAAAATACTCAAACGCTGTCAGCGCAACCTTGCATGAGAGCGAAGTGGGCCACATCGGCGTACTGAATCCCAGCGGGCCTCAGCGTCCCGAGGGAAAAGAAAGATGGGGGAGGGCGCGAGGTCCGGAAAATCGCCGACCTGCTAAGACATGCAATACCGCCCACGAATCTGGAGGACCCCATCAGCGCCAAAATTGGCGGGAAGAAACCCCATCCCCCAGATGTGGAGGCTTTTACCAGTCCCGCCAATCTGAATTTGTGTTTGACAGATTGGGAAGGAATGCTCCGCGAAGACCTCGTGGTCTCCCAGTTGAGTCGAATGCAAGCTCATTCCCAGCTAGGCAAAACTTGGAGGCATCTTTTGATGCGGAAGATGACGCTCGAGCTAAGGCAGAAGAGGGACCGAGAGTGTCTGTGCATAGCCGTTTAGGCGTGCCAGCCCCTCTTCGGCCTCAAAATCCAGAAAATGAACAACTCGAGGCCATCAAACAAACCCTCAAAAGTTTGCAAGAACAAATGAATCGGCAGGGAGGGCAAGCCGATCCAACAGTCCTGCCGATCTCACCACTAAATCCTTCAATCATCCATGCTCCCGTTCAGGTCAAGATTAATACGACTTCGATAAATCAGTATAATGGCGATTCCGACCCCAACACTCATATTGGGAAGTTCTCCTCCCACATGACCTCAATGGGCGCCACGGATGCAACTCAGTGTCGCTTGTTCCCACTCACACTTGGGGACCAAGCTTACAGGTGGTTCAACTCGCTCACCTCAGGTTCCATTGAGTCCTTTCATCAACTGACCAATCAATTTCTCAACCACTTCATCACGATGGCACCAAGGCCGACCGCCAAATAAATTTTTGCAAATATCGAGCAGGGCCCTACAGAGTCAGATCGAGAATATATCGAGCGGGTCGATAACCTCATTATGGAGGGCGAACCCATGGGAGATGAAGCCAAAGTAATGGGAGCGGTTAGAGGCTTGCGATTGAATACTAAGTTATGGAAGCTGATGTATAAGGAGTACCCGAGCTCGTACGCCGAAATGATGGCCCTGCGACTGGGCAGGCAACCACATCAGGAAAGCCGAAATGATGGCCCTGTGACTGGGCGGGTAAGTGGCAAACAACAATGAAGTCGCGAAAAAGCCCGAGCAGAAGCCCCAAGGCACTCACAAAAAAGGCGGTGGCCAACACAAGCCCGCGAATAACTTCAAACCATTCAACAACGAGATCGAGGTCAAGCTATTAGAGGTCCTGAATACCACTCCAAACGAAGTATTCGATCGTATCAAGGACAGAAAGCTCCTCAACCAGCCGAGAAAGATCATCAAGGAAAATGACAAAATGAATCCAAACAAGTATTGCCATTACCACGAAAGTATTGGCCACAATACTAGTGATTGTCGGGATCTTCTAAAACAGCTGTGGAAGCTATACGAAGATGGAAAGTTGAAGGAGTTCATTAAACCAAAGGCGCAAGGAAACGTTCAACAACCACAAGCACCACCACAGGCGGCTGGCCAGCGACAAGTACCTCCCATCCTAGACAATGCCACAGGACGAGCCATTCAAATGATCTCGCCAATGGAGGGCACCTTGGGAGGATTACTCCCCTCTTTTAGTTTGTCGCACCGAAGGCAAAAAGCCGAGCTCCATGCAATGAACAATGTTCACCAAATCTGTCTCCCAATCAACCACGTGACCGAGAAGACCCATTCTCCCGCCTTCTCGGACGAGGACAAGCACGGGGTCCAGTATCCCAACAACGATCCGATTGTGATCTTGACAAAGATCATGGGAGTTTTAGTCCATAGTTTGCTAGTAGACAACAGATCTTTCTGCAACATATTATTCAAAAAGACACTCGACCAAATTGGAGACTACAAGGATTACATTGAGTCGATTGATATCATCATCAAAGGATTCGGCGATTCATCGGTAAAGCCCTATGGCATTATCCGACTGGCGGTGGAATTAGTTTAGGATAGGGATCCGGAGGTCAAGTCCATGAGACAACTCGACTTCCACTTGTAAGATTTGGTATGATAAAGGTTCCGAGCCCACCAAGGGGACCAATCACGCAAAACTTTGCAAGCACACGATTCTCTATATTAATCTTAGCAACTGTCGTACAATTAATATTATTGCCCAAGATATAGGGTATCGAAGTCTCAATGATTCTCTTCCCATTTATAAGTCAAAGCAATAATTACTAATCGCACACGGTCCTTATTAGGTGGCAGAGATTAAGAAATCAACAACCACTGAGGTCTAACTCTTCATCCCACAAGTCAGTGCGAATGAGTTTATCCTCTCTGCAGGTCTGCTTCAGCGCATCAAATGAACTAGTGTAATCTCTTGGTCAAGACAAGCCAATCTGAGCCTTACACATCAACTTCTACCAATAGACTGTTCGGGTCTATCTAAGTTGTGAAACACGCACTAGTTTACAAGGGACTGTTAATGTGATCTTCTGTGATTTGGTATCACCACGTTAACTACAATGTAACATATGTTATTATATGAACGGTTTACAATAAATATATATAACATTCAATCATATTTAAAGCAACAGTGATAAATAATTTATTTCAGTAAATAAGTGTTTAATACATAGGTTATACAAAGTAAAAGCATACTTTCATGTATAACCCCAACAGGCCTCTAGGTTGAGCACCGTGCTGGACCTGCTCATATCCAATAACCAGAGTGCTTTTGTGGGAAAGAGGAACATACTAGATGGAGTGGTGATTCTAAACGAAGCAATTGGGGAGGTCAAAAGAAGAAAATTGAAGAGATTCTTCTTCAAGATTGACTTTACCAAGGCTTATGACTCTGTGGATTGGAACTTCCTTGATCATATGTTGGGAAGATTTAATTTCTATAAGAAATGGAGAAGATGGATACTTGAATGCGTGTCAAGTGCTCATGCATCAGTCCTAGTTAACGGAAGTCCTTCAGGTGAGTTCAAATTGGAGAGAGGCCTACGACAAGGAGATCCTTTATCACCTTTCTTATACTTGCTCGTAGCCGAAGGATTAAGCTTGATGACATCGAAAGCAGTGAATGAAGAACTCCTGGAGGCGGCAAAGATGGGCTCGGACAGAGTGTTGGTTTCCCACTTACAGTATGCCGACGACACCATATTCATGGGAACCGATAACGTTCAAAATGCTTGGGCCATCAGAAGACTGTTGAGAAACTTCAAGTTGTTGTTAGTGTTAGTGTTAGTGTCCTAGAGACAATCCATTGTAAGGACATAATACTCAGATAATATTCAGTATTGATTTAATATTATTGTTTGGTTAATACTAAATGTATGGCGTTACACTCATTAGAATATTATGTTTGATTGTTTGTGTTTATTCTTATATGTGTTCACTTGAATCACTGTTGTCATTGAGTGTGTGAGAACTCAGATGACTTAAGCACGATTCTCAAATAGCCCCAATCGCGGATCATCAAGAATGGGATATTGATGATGCAATGGAGATTGGTGTGCGATCTACATCATACTCTTAGAGAGTGTAGTGAGATCTCACTTACTACGAGATACTAGATATCTCATGATGGATGCACAAATACCTTAGAGTGTATTGGTATACCCATCCGAGAAACCGTTTGATGTAGTTCCACTATATGTGTCTACGGGTGTCTCGGTTAGTGGGAGTGATGCGATACTCCTTTGACTTAAGGTCAATATGCACGACATGTATGGAGTGATGAACTTTGACCATGACCGATGCTTGCACCCGTCTATGGGTAGATATGGCTTGGATTGGGTTGATCACGAAGTGCATGTGCGTGGTAGTTGAGCTAAGAAAATGATTCATTCCTCAAAGTGGATTTAGAGAGAATACTCATCTTCTCATCATAATTGGATCTAAGTCATTGGCCAATGCACGTCAACTTAGACTTTGTGACTAAGTGTGACACTAATGATCAATTAGTGATTTGAGATAAACTGATTAAGTTATTTGAATAGACACTTCATCATGTTCAAGACTAATCGAGTATTCGTGAATGAAAGGAGGAAATCGCAATTGCCCACGTTTCAGTTACAGGTAGTTGCATGTTTCTCGCAACGTACCTCATATATTGAGAATGTCTGATTTATTGACTAGGGCCTATGGGTCACACAACAAGTAGTTCCCTTTTACGGATTATAGTTGGTTGATTAAATGTTAAATTGGATTTAATATTTAATTTATGGAGAAGAAATTAATAATAGATTAATTTGGAATTACTTATTATTAATATTTAATTAAATTAGATTTAATTAAATAATAATTCCCAATAGTTATATTTTGAATATAGTTGTAGGATTTAATGTATATGGAAATAAATCGTAGAGATTTTCATATAAGGCATTTAAATCCGTAGAGATTTATATTTAGGGAATTAAATTAAAAGGAATTATTTTAATTCAAGATTAGGGTTTTTATTTCCCTAATTGGGCTAGCTTAAGATTTAAGCTGGGCCTCCCTATATATACAAGATCTTGGGAATTCACAAATAACTTCACTTCATATTTCTCCATAAGATCTAGAGTTTGGATTTTCCTAGCAAATCTATCTCGGGATTCAACGCTGGCAAATCTGTGCAAGTCTGTAATTGGGGATTACGTGGATACCATAGTAGAGAAATCTGCTCTCGAGTTACTGTAAAATTTCTCGTTATGATTATTGTAATCTGTATGCAATTAATTGTTCGTTGTTGGTGAACTTTAATTTCCACTGCGCATGTGATTACGTGTTTTACGTGCCTCTATATTCCAACAGTCAGGACTAAAGATCAACTACAACAAATGCAGTTTGACAGGTATAAATATTGAGAGAGGAAGACTGGAGTCAATGGCAGGAGTCCTGGGATGTATTATTGGCGAAGTCCCTTTCTCCTACTTGGGCATCAGAGTTGGTATTTTGAGTGGACGTGCAATCGAATGGAATGACTTTGTGCAAAAATTTCGCAGGAGGATAAAATCATGGGAAGACCGGAAAGTCTCCTTTGGGGGACAGATAACGCTCCTGAAAGCAGTGCTATCTTCAATGTCTATCTACCAGTTCTCTTTCTACAAATTACCAAAAAATATCCTGAGTGAGTTAACTTCGCTACAAAGAAAATTCATGTGGGGGGGTTGTGAGAATCAATCAAAAACAGCTTGGGTGAGTTGGAAATCTATTTGTAAAAAAAAATCATTAGGGGGGCTTGGGGTTCGGGACTAGGGATATTTTAATAGGGCATTATTGGGAAATGGGTCTGGAGGTTCTTGAGGGAGGGAGAGAGTTTATGGGCTAGGGTGGTGAGATCATTGTACGGGGAGTTGGAGGTGAGGGAGAATGGCTTTAGGTACAAGGGTATGTTAGAAAATAAATCAAAGTGGTGGAGGGATATCTTGTCTCTAGTTGAGGGGGAGGGAGGGAGATGGCTTTGGGGAAATTTAGAAAAGTGCATTGGGGATGGGAGGAGAACGAGTTTTGGCATGGGGTATGGATAGGTCCTAGGACTTTAAAAAATATGTTTCCAAGGCTATATGGTCTAAGTTTAGATAAGGAGGCGTCAATAAAGGAGTTAGGGGAGTGGGAGGAGGGAGTATGGAGTTGGAAGTGGAGATGGAGAAGACCGCTTTTAGATCGTGAGTCAAATATTCTTAATGAACTTGTTTGTCTTATTAGCAGGTTCACTCTCAAGGAAAATTCACAAGATTCGTGGAAATGGAAGGCATCTCCAGACGGTTGTTTCAAGACGAAATTGGCGTACCACTTGATTCATACTCCGGGTGAGACCACTATCTCGGACCTTCAGAAAGTGTGCTTCAAGTTCGTTTGGAACAAAATAACACCTATCAAGACCTCGGCAACAACGTGGAGATTAATTTGGGACCTACTTCCAACAAGATTAAACCTTATAAAGAGAAACATTCTGCCCCAAGACTCGGACATTTTTTTGCCCGTACAGGCCTTTTAAACCTAAAACAAAGACGATACCTTTTCTTTCGATGCGAGAAATCAGCGAAAATTTGGGAGAAGTGTTATTCGTGGCTCGGCATATTGACGGCATCACATCAGAGAACTCTTGATCATCTCTTTGGAATTTCCGGTTTGTTAGATGGTAAGATTGGGAAAACTTTTGTCAATTAGCTCTTTGGATTTGCACGATTTGGAACATATGGAAAGGCAGGAACAAGTTAATTTTCGAAGGGACACCTTTTGATGAGGAGAAGATTGTGGAGGAGATCAAAGCCCGACTTTGGAGCTGGTGTTCGGTAAAATACACATCCTTTTGTAATATACCATTTTGTGAATGGCTCTCGAATCCTAGAAATTTTTTCGGTGACCTCGACACATTACTATTGCATCAAATTTCCCACCCAAGGAGGAGCCATGGGAACCGTGAAGGGAAATCAAGCCATGTCGAGGGGATGCATGCTACAGACTAACGTCGATATGAATTCGACAAGTTCTTCTAGTGAGATGGGTGGCGTACTTGTAGTGTCGCAAGATCATTTGAATGATCAAACTTTACTACAAGATAACGAACCCAACAAGAAAATGCGAACCGACCAAGTCATCGACCCAAATCAACCAGAAGAAGAGCAACTAGGGCGAGAAGCAGATCAAGTCATGATCCCGGCTCAACTGCAAGATTTGGAGCCAAGATTGGGGTATGAGCCAATTGATGATCCGAGGTGGATTTGGGGGCAGCGAGCTACACCGGTGGAAGAGCTCAAAAAGATTCCCGTCAATATGACTCATCCGGAGATGGAAGTAATTATCGGTACGAAGATGACGGCCGACATGCGAGATCAGATGATCCAATTCCTGAAAGCAAACTTGGATGTTTTTGCATGGTCACATGAGGATATGGTTGGAATCGATCCTAAAGTTGCTTGTCATCGCCTCAACGTTGATCCCACCCGGAAACCGGTTTCACAAAAGAGAAGGAAATTCGGGCCAGAGAAATACGCCGCTTTAGCTGAGGAAGTAAAGAAGCTGCTCGATAACAAGCTCATTGAGCGGGCGGACAAACCACAATGGGTGGCAAATGCGGTGTTGATAAAAAAGGCTAACAACTCGTGGAGACTTTGCATCGACTTCACAGACTTGAACGAGGCTTGCCCGAAAGATTACTTTCCCATGCCCCAAATTGATCATTTTGATCGATAGTACCGCCGGGCACGAGATGATGACCTTCATGGACGCTTTCGCGGGATATCATCAAATCGCCATGCACGAGGACGATCAAAATCACACTTCTTTTCTTACAGAAAAGAATGTGTATTGCTGGAAGCGAATGCCTTTTGGCCTCAAGAATGCGGGGGCGACTTACCAAAGACTCGTGAATCACATGTTCGGGGATCAGATTGGGAAGACCATGGAAGTCTATATAGACGACTTTGTAGTTAAGAGCGAGAAGAAAGAAGACCACCTTATGCATCTTGCCCAAACTTTTGACATACTGCGAAAGTACAACATGAAGCTCAACCCGAAGAAATGCAACTTTGGGGTTGAATCCCGGGAAATTCTTGGGGCACATGGTGAGCCAGCGCAGGATCGAAGCCAACCCGACAAAGATTAAAGCCGTTTTGGACATGAGTGCTCCCCAAAATATTAAAGAGGTGCAACGGTTGACGGGGCATTTAACGACACTTAGCAGGTTTATCTCGCACATGGGGGACAAGTGCAAACCCTTTTTTGAGGCCATCAAAAGAGGGAAGTTCAAATGGACAACACAAAGCCAACTCGCCTTTGAAGGCATCAAGAAGTATTTGTCAAACACCCAGATCCTTCCAAAACCTGTCCCGGGCGAGAAGCTCTATTTGTACTTGGCCGCTTCGGAATCGTCCTTGAGCGCGGTCTTGGTTAGGGCAGAGGGGCAAGCCCATTTGCCAATATACTTTGTGAGCCAAACCTTGAATGACGCCGAGTTGCGATATCCTCCTTTGGAAAAGCTTGCCTACGCTTTGGTGATGAGTGTTAGGAAACTTCGCCCATATTTCTTTGATCACCACGTCGAAGTCTTAACCTCATTACCACTATGTCAAATTCTGCATCGACCCGACATGACCGGAAGATGTTTAAAGTGGTCAATTGAAATTGGTCGGTTTGGGGTAACTTATGCCCACCTAAAGATATTAAAGCGCAGCTTGGGAAGATTTTATTGTGGAGCCGACTTTTCCTTCCAATCAAATGAGGACAGAGCGAGTTCCTTGGGAGCTCTATGTCGACGGCTCGTCCACCAGTGAGCGAGCTGGGGCAGGAGTGGTATTGATCAGTCCGGAAGGAAAGTCATTCACGATGTCCATACGCTGACTTTCAAAGCACCAACAATGAGGCATGGAGTACGAGGCATTAATTAATGGCTTGAGATGGCGATATGGCCATGCTAGAATTTTTTGCGACTCCCAATTGGTTGCCTTTCAAGTGGCGGGGCTAGTATGAAGTCGGAGTGAACAGATGATCGCCTACCACAAGATTGCACAAAAACTAATGGAGAAATTCGAGCAAGTTTTTATCGACAGATCCCGAGAAAAGAAAACACTCAGCCGGACGCGCTTATTTGGCGACCCAGAAACGACATGTCCGACATTACCATCATCAAGCTACTCGCTCCATCTGGGAGCCAAGTCACAATAGAAAACCTCAACCCAGAAGTAGACACTTGGATGACTCCTATAACCAAATACATCAAGAATGGCGAAGCTTCCGGAAGAGAGTGGAAGCCCGTAGACTCGACGCGAAAGCGCGCCTAGATGCGTGATGTCGGCGACCAATTGTACAAGCGAGGCTTCGCCCTACCACTATTGAAGTGTGTGACCCGGGAAGTGGGAAAGGAGATCATAAAAGACGTCCATGAGGGAATTTGCGGTAATCAAACGGGTGGATAGTCTCTTGCCTACAAGATCATTCGCCAAGGCTATTTCTGGCTCACCCTAAAAAAAGATGCACTGGAGTATGCTAAGGCATGTGTGAGATGCCAAACTTTCGCCCCAACGATAAAACTCGCTCCCTAGGAGCTTACTTCGATCTACAGTCTGTGGCCTTTTGCCAAATGGGGGATCGACCTAATCGTACCTCTGCCCACGGCCCCCGGCACCTTGAAATTCGTTGTAGTCACTGTAGACTATTTCACAAAGTGGGCTGAAGCAGAAGCTTTGGGAAGCACCGATCAGGCGGCCATCATCCGTTTCATTTGGAAGAATATCATATGTAGGTTTGGCCTTCCTCAGGCAATCATTTCCGACAATGGAAAGCAATTTGATGGGCTGGAGATAGATGCTTTTTTCGACAAATGGAAAATCTCCAAGCTATTTTCCACCCCCTACCATCCCAATCCAACGCCAAGTTGAGGTCACAACAAAATTATCAAGCACACTCAAGACAAGGATTGAGGGTCGAAGGGAACTTGGGCTAGCAAATTACCGGAGATACTTTTGGTCTGACAGACCACATGCGTGAATTCGACCGCGAAACTCCATTCGTGCTCGTGATTGGGTCAGAAGCGGTGATCCCATCAAGTAAATTTCCCCACCTATCGAACGCCGCAGATCGTCGGCGAGAAAATGAACGAGCTCAGTTGAACTCGACTTGCCGGAAGAAAAATGAATTGACTCCAACATCCAAACGCGCCACGTATAAGCAAAGATCCGAAAAAGTACTACAATTGAAGGTATGGGCTCGCCAATTCAAAAAAAGGCGACCTCGTCTTGAAGAAAGTTTTGGGAGTTCACAAAGGCCCTTTTGGGCTGAACTTGGGAAGGGCTATTCAAGATCGCCAAAGTCTTACCCAATGGAGCTTACGAGCTCGAACACATTGATGGAACCTCGGCGAATACCCCCTCGAATGCCACCTATCTCAAGAAATTCTACCTGAAGAGAGAGGTTTTATTTTATATTTCAAACATGTAGTCGAAGCTTTCTCAGAATCTAACTACATTACCTTATATAATATAAGTTGTCATTTTCATCTTAGTTGGAATTTCTAAATTTAGCCATTTTAGAAGATGCACTTAGAATTTAGCGATCGTAAATTAGGGCAAGTCATCCGACCTCTAACGAGATCGGTCTTTATGTTTCCTATAAAAAAGGCTAAGGCATCAGTCGCTTAAGTTAAGAGGCGACCCAAAAATCACACGTAAAAAATAAGACGATTATAACTTTTCACGTCACGTACTAAGGGGCAGGTCGTTGACCTCCGAAGGAGGTCAATAGGCTAGAGTACCTAAAAAGATAGTTTGTAAGCGGAAAATGTTCATAACACTCCATTCAAAGCATTAAAAGGCATAAAGATCGCGTATAAATAAGATGATTAGCCAATTGCAAGATGATAAAGAGTTAAGTCATAATAAGTAAAGATTTACTAGCTAATGAAGGTTGCATAAAAATAAGACAACAAAGTCGCGTGTAATTGAGACGACTAATTGATAGCAAAACGGTAAAAGCATTCGAGTTGCATAAAAATAAGACGACTAACCAATTAAAAGTTATATAAAAATAAGATAACAAAGTCGCACACAAATAAGACGACTAATCAATGAAAAGTTGCATGACAATGAGACAACAAAAATAGATCATTTGTGTCAATCAAGTAGTTGGCAAACTCAACAGATATGAAAATAAAGATCAAGCACAAATTTCTTGTAGTAAAGTCAAACAAAAGTAACAAGCACTAAATTGAAGCGCCACCAAAGGGCTTAATAACAATAGTCGAGGTTCCGCGCCAAACAGAGTACGAAACAATGGAAATACAAGAAAGCATAAATAACCTAAAACTCAAGAAGGGGCAACAACACCTTCCCCATTAGGGCCGAGACCCTCAACAACTGGATCATCTCACCCGCCATGCTCGGTCACATCAACAATCGGGACACTATCTCCCCCAACCTCGGGAACCGTCTCACCAACTCTCTCGCCTACCGACCCGCTGAGGACTTCTCCAACTCCCTCCATTCCTTCTCCACCAACATTCTTGACCCTTTTCTCAACACTCGCTTCTGCGACTTGGGCACCTTCCTCAACATTCTTCCCCGCTACTGTGACTCGACCAAAAGGGACCTCTCCCACCGGTATCTAGCTCATCAATAAGGGGAGTGTCGATTTCAGCGTCAAGTAGATCAATTGGCCCAACCAGAGTGGCCGAGTCCGCAGTATACACAACTACAAACTCTTCATCAAAGGAGGAGAAGTCATAAGTGAAGTTCGTCAACTTGCTAGCTCCTTCATCATCATACAAATCGGCCATCTGGGTCTCAAGGCGTTCGATCTTCCAAGCCAACCTCTTATTTTCCTCTTTCAACTTCATATTCGCAACCAAGGAAGTCTCGAGATCTGTCCCCATCTTCTCTAAACCACTCTCCGCCCGGTTGGCCACGCGAATCATATCTGCACATCGGCATTTTTCTCGGTCGAGTTCTTTTTTCTTTTGGGCGAGGCACCCTGAGCTTGAGCAAGATTGGTCTGAGTCGACTTGAGTTGAGAAGTCATCTTTCCTCTTTCCTTCGCCCACTGGCTCTGCGCTCTCTCCAAGGCTTCAATCTTCTCTTTCTGTTGTTGCCGGATGAATGAGGATTGCGTGAGGTCATGTTCTAGCTTGGACGCCTGCTCTCTTGCCCTTTCTTGGAAAACATGGGCTCAGGCCGTAAGAATGGAGGCTGTGGCGGCATTCGCCTCAAAATCCTGCTCCTGAGCATCTCGCTCATACGACTGGGTCCAGCATCGGAGCGTCATCTCTCCCACTTTCCTAATGGACGAAGGAACACGATCATCGGGCTTGAGCTTTCTCGATCGAAGGAAACTGAGATATGGCTCGGATCGGTGTGTGGAGTCACTATCATATCTGAAAAAGCAAGAGAAACACATTCATTAAATTGAACACGGCTCCTTTTTAAATATGAAATGAGTCAATGAAAGAAAGGTTACCTGAGTGACGGGGCATCACTCCAGCCCAAATAAGTGTCATCTCCCTCTAACCGGGGACGAGGAGGCGAGGCAACTGTATGGATGATGGGAGGGGGATCAAATGAGCCGGATCCCCCGGCTCCGTCCGAAGGGCGAGCTGGAATAGCCTGAACTCCATCACGGATGGTCTCCGACTCGGCCTGCTGGCGAACAGCTCATCGGGATGCCCGAACTTCCTGAACTGAGGTGCCGTCGGGGTGCCCTCTTTTGTGACCTCTAGAATGGGTCCTGGTCGGCTGAGTCACGGCCGGACGAGACTGTTGTCTGCTCAATCCTTGGCGAGGAGCCGAAGGGGCCGCAAGCTCCAAAGTGGCAGTGACAACGTTATCAGAGGACGGCTTTTCCTTCTGTTTGTTGATAGCCCTCTTGTTGTTCTTAGCAAGGAGGAAAGGGACCGTACGAACCATCGTCAGGCGGAATGGAAAATCAATATGAGATATAGCGGCTAGAGACGGAACTGAAAGGAAAAAGCCAAAGGTATCAGCAAAGCAAGTTACATAACAAAAAAAAAACTGCATGAAAATGGACGAAAGCTAATGACGAGCCTGTACCTGAGAAAATCCGATCTCGGACCTGATTTGGAGGAAGCACTAGACCGATCTTTTTAGAAAAGAGTTGTGGGTCAGACGAGGTACCGTCCGATTGGCAAGATCCACACAACTCACTTGAAATAGGCGGCCAGCAAAGTCCCTGCTCAGTTGCTTGTCTTCGAGAGGGTCATGATCTGAAAAAGATGAAAAGAAGTTAGGTCAGTTCGAGACAAGTTCAATTAAAAAATAAAGGACTTACCGGTCTTAATTTCGTAATCACAAGGGATGTTAATACGAGCACATCCCCCGGAGTCATCAGCCGGACTCCTCCAATCCCCACCAACAAACCAAAATGAATCTTTCCAACGCTTGGCCTTATTGGGAACTTCCTCGATAATTTTCCAACCATTCCGGGCCCGAAGAGCATAATAACCTTCACCGTCACCTTTAGAAAGTTGAGTGAAATAAAAGAGCTCGGTGGGAGAAGGGAATGTTGAAGTTTGGATCTCGCCAAACAACCCCAACAATCCGAAAAAAGTGCTCCACCCATTTGGAGTTATCTGGGTCAACAATAAATTCCAATACTCGAGAAACCGGCTAACAGCTGGATGAAGAGGAAATCGGATTCCAACCTCCATGGGCACCGTATTCACTGCGATACAATTTGCCGGAGGCTGACTTGCCCGCTCTTTATGTGTCGGGGCATAAAGGTGGACATCATTAGGGATCTCGTACTTGGCCCGAAGGTTGGGGAGATCGTAATCTCTTACACAAGAGACAAACCCCATCGCCTCAAAAGTATCTTCCGTGAAATCACGATATGGCTGTGGAAGATGGTTACGCATGAATTGAAACCGATAAGCTTCAAAATCAAAGGCAGCGGGACGGCCCTCGGGCAGGTTCATCTGAATCCGTGTCGCCTCCTTTGCCTCATTGATAAATCGGTCAACCTCAGTATCGTCCACCACGATCTTTTTTTGACCCGAGTCTTGACTTGTTTGGACACCCCACTAGGCACGACTTCATCCGCCTTTTCATCCAAACCAACTTAATAAGCCCCATCGTCCAATTCAGTTTCCTCATTCGATTCTTCTCCCGTAACCTCTCTAGTATCATTCCCGCCACCATCGCGATTGGAAGCTAAAACTGATTTGGGCACCCCCGAGTGCCGGAAACTAATGTGGTCCGATTCAGAAGAAGAAGTTGACACCGTCGGTGTAAGCCCAAAACCACTAGACTCTTCCGAATCAGAAATAGAATAACGGCGCCCATGACACGTCTCCAAGTCACCAGAATCAGACAGCCCCTCGAAGTCAGAAGCACTACTAACACCCGACATATTCACCAGGTCGGAATAAAGAGCCGAGGAATGGGAAGAATCTTACCCTATGTCACAATGCCGAGGCCGAGCAAGAATCAAGTCCACAAAAGCCCAATGAAATGGTCGAATCACCTAGGAACAACAACAAAATTTGGGTTAAAAAACACGGGATGGTTGGTTTTGGAGCAAATGATTGACAAATTCAACTATCAACATCAACCAACAAGGAGTTCAATAAGGCCGACTATCAAAATTCAATCATTAAGGTATCTACATACCATTGAGTACTTGTTGAATCCCACATATCATATCACATACATCACATCCCACACCAAAGTAAGCCAATTTCTACCAAGACCATTGAAATTGCAAAATCAAATGACCCAAAAATTCATATTCATGCTAGTATATCCATCATTCAAACAAATATACATCCATTCTAGTAAAGAAAGTTCGTCCCACTTTTCAACCCCCTAATATTTTGGTCATATTGAATGAAGCCTGAAAATATAGCCAAACTCATCACAATTCAAATATGCACATACATCATTCCACGCCAAATGTTCAACTTTACTACCCAAGCGCTATAGCCAAAACACACACACAAATCCAAATTGAAATCTCCAAGTCTCCAATCCAATAAGTACACAAACAAAAATCACTCATCCCTTCCCTAAAGCAATAATATAGAAAAAATCACGTTTCTCCATCATCAATCCGGAAAGTCCACAAGTTGAATTTCAAACTTCCCAAACAATGACCACACATACATAAACCCCAAAAAGAGCCAAGGACGTAAACCTATATGATCCTATGTCCAAAATCAATTCCTTCCTATGCCATATTGATTTACATTCACAGATATACACACGTATAAGGACGAGAGATTTGATACGGGATGAAAAAGGAAGGAAAGAGAGAGAGAGTTGGTACATGTTATCGCCACCACGAACGGACTGCCGCGGCTGCTCCCAACCGGCGCCGAGTCTCCCCTGCTTCACCGCTCCAATCGCCGCCCGCTACACAGGTCAATGCCCACTGCCCAAATGAAATATTAGTTTCTTACAGGGGCTGAAGAAAAATGGGAGCATACCTGTAAAAAAAAAAAAAAGAGAGAGGAGAAATGCGGGCGTGATAAACGGATGCAAAGGGGCACACCTGTGCGAGTCGCCGCTTAACCGGCCACCAAATCGTCGCCCCTAACTATCCGAGTCACCACCGAGCAGTGCCCGGTCTGCCTCAGCCGCCGCGCCGTGGACACGGACGTGGGTAGGCGGGTCGCCAATAGAATAGAGGGTTCGGTCAATCTAGCCCTTTCACAGCAAGATGAGGGGAATAGGGCTCAGCTTGAAGAAGATGGGAGTCGGCCGTTTTGAAATATAGGAGGTGGCTGATTTCAAGAGTAGGAAGAAAATGAAAAATAAAAATTTGGAGAAAGAGTTATAGTGGGGTGGCGGCCGATTTTGTGGAAGAAAAAGAAGGGGAGTTTGGAGTGAGCCCTCTATTTATAAGAGAAATTAGGGGTTTTCATCCAATTTCAAGTAATTTCAAAATTCAAAACCCCATGAATATTGGCTTGGATTGTCTCTAATCGGTCCAATCAATAAAGGAAGAGTTGACCAAGGTGTAAGGAAAGTGGTTGACTTTTTAGCCTTTTGCTTTTTCAACTTCCAAGATAAAGGACGAGTCACATCAATAGCTATCCTAGCAAACATAGGAAGTTGGGGAGAAAATTGAAAAGTAAAACAAAGGGTCTCGCCCGTCCGACCCAGAACAAACTCGACTAGCATCGAATTTATTCGCCCAACGGGCCCGTCCGCATCAAACAAATCGCAGCCTAGGTCGCCCAAGAAACAAAATAAATCGCCCGAAATAATCAGCGATCTCGGGATATTTATCACGTCACTCCTCACTTACAGCGAATTGTTACATAGGGGCAATTGTTGTGTGCCAAATGATCTCGGTTAATTATTTGTGTTTCTTATGCCATTAAGTTACAAGTGGAGATCCCAACAATCTCAAATTAAACATGAGATATGAGGCGACCATTTCACTCGGTAAGACATCGCCCGCCGAAGTCGCCCATTACGCCAAGCTGAACGGGCGAGTTTGCCCAGCACCTAGGTGAATCACCCGCTAGTCACCAAGGTCGCACGATGGTCGCCCATTGCACCGAGCGGATGGGCGAGTTCGCCCCACACTTAGGCAACACACCCGCTAGTCGCCAAGGCCACACGATGGTCGCCGCTAGTAGACCATTACGCCTAGCGAACGGACAAATTCACCCCACCTGGGTGACTCGCCCGCTATTCGCCACAATGTGGGAGAGTTGCCCGTTACTCGCCCACGCCCACACACCATGGTCGCCCGAAGACGGGCGTGACAACCCAAAAGAGGTCGCCGTGCGGGCTGTTCGCCTGCCGCCTCTATGGTCGCGCCCACGCCTATTTGGTCGCCCACACTAGACGGTCGCACACGCCCGCGCACCCGCTCGCCCGGTGCTCACCCGTGCCTGGTGGTCGTCTGGTGCTCACCCATGCCCGGTGCTCGCCCGCGCCCGCTGGTCGACCTCACCCCGCTAGTCGTCGCTAAGGCGGGCAATTTTTTCTCCACTTCGGCAACTCATTATTCAAGGAATCGTCCTGTTCGACCCGGTGACTCTGGGCATTTCTGCGTACATAAAGAGGCAAATTATACTTAGCCAATTTTATGGAGTTTGTGATCAAGATAAGTAGGATAGAGAGACTTAAATCAAAGTTTTTCCGCTTACCAAGACCTGATTTTGGCTAACCAAGCACGTAAACAACCAACATCAACCAACCTCAGAGAATCTCCCCCAAATGGCCGAGAAGTCTCTGAAGATATGGCTGGTCTTACAGCCGCAGACTCAAAGAGGAAAGCGTAGGCACAAATCTCCATGAACCATCTGCAACCCGCCGTGCTTCAGGGCTGGAAGACGTGTTTAGCTTGGTGTAATAGGTTTTTAGAGTCCAACTTAGCCGGGAAACATTTAATGTTGGTCAGACTCCCCTTGAGGCGCGAGAAAGTCCAGCGAACTTGTAGTATAAATACTAGAATTTAAGACTCATTAAAGGGTTGACAAATTTTACATTCAATACAACAGTTTTATCAACCAACAAAAGAGGCCTTCTGCCCAAATCCTCTCCCATTTACTTACTTGCATTTATTCTCTCGTATTCTCATCATTGCTATTCAATGAAGAACCTTCACTGTGTTCCTCATTGATTACACTTGCACTTTCATTAATACTTGTTTGTATCATCAAATCACACTAGTTCCATAATTTTTGGTGTACAACACAATGTACCTCATATATTGAGAATGTCTGATTTATTGTCTAGGGTTCAATTAAGTGTTGGGGAATGAGTTGCACAAATCTATTCGGGGTGAATATTTAAATACAAATTTAATTCATTAATTATTACTAGCATGAATTAATCCTATATTAATTCAAATAATAATTGCAACAACATATCATGCATATAAAAAGCCACGTAAAACCCACGACGCGAATCTAGGGTTTACGTGAACGCATTCTCGGGACGGCAAAGGGCTTCGGGCCGGACGGACTAACCAAAAGGACTTCCCAAGTATTCCCTTAGCCCTTGCTCGAAAATCCGGTGGAAGGATACTCGCGAACAATTAACAAAAGGAAAAAAATAAACTTTGTTGCACCACTTTTGTGGATTTGCTAATATTTCCAGCACATGGAATTGTACTTGGGAATGAACTAATCATCCCCTATTTATAGGAGGGAGGGTGAACGAAATTTGTGTGATTTTTCAATGTGGGAAAAGACTTTTCTTGGTCACCAAGAAATCTTGAATATATCTCCTATATTATTTTTCCCATAAGTAAAATATTCCACAAAAATCCCACCTCCTCTATTATGGCATAATTTTCGAAAAATATAGTGTGCAAGAATCCAAGATTTGGATCTTCTTGAATTTATGAGATATTCTTGTATTTCAAGAAATACATATCTTCCATAATATCTTTTCAAGAAAATCAAGAAAATCTTTCTTGCCCTCTATTTTCAAAAATTTCGAAATCTCTCTCATGAATAACCAAGTGGGAGATTTCTTGAATTTAATGAGATAATCTTGTATTCCAAGAATACATATCTTCATTCCATAACAAAATTCAAAGAAAATCTTTCTCCCTCTTTTATCCATAAATTTCAAAAAATTAGAGGAAATATAAGCAACAATATTTATTTTATTTTAATCACCTTTTCAGGTTATTGGACTATATGTTGGGCTACTAAGGGGCCTTTAGGAGAATTAAGATTGGACCTTCTAATGGATCTTGAATATCTAATATTGAGCCACAATATAATTCAAGCCCATAAATATTAATTAATCCCACTACATAATTAATATTGCACCATCCATCTTAACCCATATTACAAATAATATGGCTCCCCGGTCATTATTTCCGTGTTTAAGATTATCTAGCCCACTAATTAATTCAAGCCATCAAATAGCTTTCGTTAATTAATATCTTTTGTCCTGGTCGTGGAACGGTTCAACATTATTATCCATACCTAAAACTAATTCCACTTGCAAGATTTGGTAGATAAAACTTATGAACCTCCCAGGGGGCAAATCAAGCAAGCGTGATTTGCACACGATTCTTCAGATAAATCTTAGCAATCACACGTGACCAATAACATTGCCCAAGATAAAAAGTATTGAATCTCTCTCGATTCGCTACCCATGATAAGTCAAAGCAATAGTTACCAATCCCACGTGATCCTATTTAAGGGACGAAGGTTAAGAAACAACGAACCATCGAGGTCTAATTCTTCCTTGTTCGGGCCAAGAATTTATCCTCCTCAGAGGTCCTATTCAAATAAGCATTAGTCATGCACTAGTGTAATCTCTTGGTCAAGACAAACCAACTGAGCCTTACACCTCAACCTTTCGCGATGGTTGTTCATTTCCATCTAGGTCGTGAATTGCGACTTTTAGTTACAAGGAATTTTTAATTTAATCTTCGTGATCCGGTATCACTAAATTAACTCTGATGTAACATGTACTAATTATTGAGCGCTTATGCAAAGAAATATATGTAACATTTAATCATATTTAAAGCATCAGTGATAAACAATTTATTTCAGTAAATAAGTGTGAAAATTCAGTTTTGATTATACAAAGTAAAAAACATACTTTTCAGTATAATCCCAACATAAAGACCGTTAGTTTGACTAATCGCTCGATGTATGAGGGCCTATGGGTCACACAACAATTAACGGTTGTTTACTAATTATAGTTGGTTGATTAAATGTTAAATTAGATTTAATATTTAATTTATGGAGAAGAAATTAATAATAGATTAATTTGGAATTAATTATTATTAATATTTAATTAAATTGGATTTAATTAAATAAGAATTCCCAATAATTATATTTGGAATATTATTGTATGATTTAATATATATGGAAACAAATCGTAGAGATTTGTCATATATGGAATTTAAATCCGTAGAGATTTATATGTGGGAAATAAATCTAAGAGATTTATTTAAATAAAGATTAGGGATTTTATTTCCTAATTAGATTAGCTTAAGACTTAAGCTAATTCTTTCCTATATATATGAGCTCTTGGGAATTCATATTACGTGAATTCATATTTCTCTATAAAATCTCTAAGTTAGAATTTTCCTAGCAAATTCATCTCGGGGATTCAACGCTGGCAGATCTATGCAGATTAGTAAACGACTATTACGTGGATATCATAGTTGAGGAATCCGTGTACAAATTGCTGTAAGAATTTTGTTTACGTTTACTCGTATTTAATTATGCAATTAACTGTTCGTTGTTGGTGAACTTTAATTTCGCGCATGTATTACGGTTTACGTGCCTCTAAATTCTAACAATTCTCTCACATACCCATTTGAAATTGAATTTAATTTGTATTTTGATCTTTATCAAATCAAAGTTTCAAACTTGGATGTGTTGGGAAAAATAAACATTCAGATTTTAAGTCCAACAAAATAAAATAAAGCGTGAATTCAAAAAGCGTGGTTTTCTGATTCGTTTCTAGATTGTGTCAAAACTAATAGTTAGTGAATATTAATAGATGGAGCAGCAACTTGAATGTGGAGGTTGAAGTCTCCCTAAAGATACATTCAAGTGTAGGAGGACGGGTCTAATTGAATGTGAGGTGTTACGAAGGCCTAGCCTTAAATCTCAATGGAAAACCCAATGTACGCTAGCTGCCTAGTGGAATATTCCACACAAGTTATACGGATTTGTTCAATCACGTTCTTATAGTCATCACACAAGAAGATAAACCAAGTGAATTACGGAGAAATTTGGATATAATGATATTCCTATATACATTTATCTCATAGTGTGGGGGTATCTCATCGTGCTTATTTGTCTTTAGTGAAGAAATATAAGTTCCTGAAATGGATTTTCGTATATGAAATACCAATATGTGTTAGAAGAACACATAAAAGGAAACTGAATATTTTGACCTATACTCCAATCACATCGATGGAAATGTAGGGGGAGTTGTGTCATGATCACGCTACACAAGTATGCAAGGAATTGAAAAATATTATTGCATTTTTACAAAGATCGATAAGTTAAAAATAAGTTGTTTAAGAGGAGAATGAGGCTTAAACTCACACATTAAATTCATAGTGGTAACTCTTCCATGATGACTGGAGAATCTCAAGAACTTGGTTTAATGAGACAACTAATTTATGCAACACTCATATACGCACTTGAAAAACACATTTCTAGCCGATTCTCGAATTCAAAGTGAAAATTGCACAACTTGATGACGTGAGTATAGTAGAGTACTCTTGGTTGAAGATCACCAATATAAGTGTGAAGTGGAGCCGCTTCAACTGTACTTTAGAATTCAAGATACTCACTACTACACATTCGAGCTTGCAGACAATTTTGACTTGGACAAAATTTCTTTTCAAAACAAACTCTCCAAGTAACATCTTTGAGAGAGGTTTTATAAAAAAAAAAAAAAAAAAAAGAAAGCGGTTTGAAACCGCCTGTCTAATTATTTTGCACAAATACGTTAGTAAACACCGCCTAAGTAAACATTTGGAAAATGTTAATAATTTTTTTTTTTTTTTTTTTTATATATATTAGAACCGAGACCTAGCTCTCAGAATCCTTCATTAATTTCTTTCTCTCCAATTTCCTCTCCAAAAATCGCCCGCAAAACCGAAGACCAAATCGCATTGCTGTTGCCGGTTTCCTTCAACCAAATCGCCATTGGATTGGTTGACTGCTAGTCAGTCGCCGCTTCTCCATCTCCCCAAATAAATGGCGTGCCCTCCTCCTCTCCTACACGCCCGCTCGCTCACTCCTCTCGCCCTCCCCACCGCTCCCAAGATCTCATCCTCATCGCTGCCGCCTCCATAACACTTAGTTGGTACAGTGGATTGTGAGATCTTTAATTTGGCTTTTTTTAGCTGAAATTATATATTTTGCTTCAATCTTAGTTTAATTTATTTATATTATATATGTTGCTCTTTGTTGTTTTTTTTGAATGAACTAATCTTGTTGTTTATAACACTTAGTTTTGTTTATATTATATATGTTGCTCTTGTTTTTTTAGTTTGAAATATTATATTTTGCTCCATAACACTTAGTTGCTCTTGTTGTTTATATTATCGGGTCTACTTCAAGACAATGTCATTCAAGCCTAATACACATGTGTTCATAGTATAAGAAATCGCTATCAACTCAAATTTTAATTTATAAGTAGATGATGCAGATGTAACTTATAAGTAGATGTATCATGTATGCTAAGATAGTACTTATAGGAAAGTGTTAATGTTCTTTAGGTCTATGGCTTAGAATGCTTTCTGCTATGAAGTAATTCACAGTTTTTTTTTGTTTCCATGTGATGCATGATTATTGTGCTGGTAGAAACAAAATTGGGGATATTCATGTAATGTCTCAGGCAGATTTAGGTTCTTATCCGGACCATGTTATGGTTTCTATACAAGGTCTTTTCTCCTAGAACGCCTAGTGTTGTAAAATCACACACCATTCTATCCTCCTTGCCACGCTATGTATGATTGTACCTTGTAGAAACAGAGTTCGATATTTTGGTCCAGTAATCGGCAGTAAGAGATGAAACATCCGGTTGACCAATCTGGCTATGCCACATAATAATTAAAAAAAATATATATTAGCTTGGACAGCGGTTATCAACCGCTGTCCAATCTTAAACTTGAAAAGCGGTTAAAAACCGCTGTCCAAGTGCTTTTCTTGGACAGCGGTTTTTTATCAGTTGTCCAAGCTTGGACAACTGATGCTTGGAGAGCGGTTATAACCGCTCTCCAGGGTCATTTTTCACAGCTGTCCAAGCCCAAATGTGTATTAGTGATTTTCTATGACCAAATGGACAACAAGAAAAGAACCAAAAATATTAGAAAGATTATTGTGTTGTTGGTATACAAAAAAAATAAAAAAATAAAGCTGACAAGTTCAAGACATCGCATCTACTATGCACTGAGTATATCCAATAGTTTCAACCAAGGGTGCAGAAGTCGAAAATCGAAAGTCGGAAGTTTTCTGGCCGCCTAGCGCCTAGGCATCGACTAGAATTGTCCAATATATATATATATATATTAATATAAGGAAAAAAGAGGTGGAAGAACAAAGCCCAGGGCCTAAATCTTGGAAGAAATTAGAACGCCGCCTAGGTGCAAATAATTGGGCCTAAATTAGAATATAGCCCAATAACTAAAAAATGAAGCCCTTAATAGTTAATTCTCCTCCAATTCACGACATTGTCTTCCCAAGTCTTGGAAGAAATCCTAAATTGTGTGGGGCGGCAGCACAAATCGACAAAATCACCGCTTGAAATCAAGGCCCAAATCACAGGTGGTAAGCACATCGGGAGCGGGCGGCGGGCGGCGACTGCGTCCAACAGGCTGCAGGAGATGGGTGCAGTGCGAGTGTGCGGCGCTGAGGGAGGTGGGTGCGACGGTGGCACCGCGGCCTAGCTTACCGGTTAAGAATTTTTCTTCTCTAAGTTCACATCTCCAATTTTGCCTGTTTTTTTTTTTATTAATAAAACTTGCAAAAACCGCCAAGGCGGTGGAAACCGAGCTCGACTTTGGCCGCCTAGGTGCCGCTTGAGCCGCCTAGGCGGCTCCCAGTGTGGAACGCGATTTTGTTGGTGATTTTGGGTAAATCGGGGCGGGCGGAGGCTGCCTAGCCTGATTTCTACTTCCTTGGTTTCAACTAGGGAAGGTTCAAAGACGAAAACTACTTATCTCGATGCAATAACTGACCACTTGAGCTCTCTTCACCGTTTGTGTCAAACTTCATGTAACCCTTTGCACTATTTGTTTGAGTCAACTTTGTCCATTCATGTGGGGGATTGTTGAAATTTTTGGGGTGAATGGAAAAGTCACCTTGAAATTGTTTGTATTACACAAAGAGGTGTGAGTGACAAAATGTGAAATAAAGATTGTGAACGTTCATAAAAATCATTTAGATCGTGTTTTTTATAAGTGAAAAGACATAAGTGATGTTGAGAAAAATTAAATAAATAGATTATTCCCGACCTTCTCTACAAGTTCGAGCTTTTAGATGAGACGAAATTCTCTCATGGTATCAGAGCCCAGGTTGTGGGTTCAATTCCCGTGGAAGCACTCCACCCATTTAAATTGTCCACTCTGTTGGGCCTTCTCTCCTGAGAGCAGAGGCAATGATTCGGCCCACGAGTGAGGGGGAGTGTTGAGGAAAATTAAATAAATAGATTATTTCCGACCCTCTCTACAAGCTCGAGAGTGTCTGCACATAAAGCTAAATTTTCCAACATTTCGGTCACCCCCCACTCCTTGCTTTAATCCGTTTTTATTGCAATTTACGCAATTGGGGTTGGGAAGAAATATTAATTGAGGAAAAAGAAAATTGACTTACTAAAACATATATGTTGATTTTTAATTGACAAATAAAATTTGAAAAAGAAAAGACACATAATACATCAAACAAAAATGAAAGGACCAGGTAGAAATATCCACATGGAGAATGACCGGATAGTGCTGGCTGTTAATGGACTGGTTTATAAAAATATGCAATATCCGACCAAAATCGAAGAGCGAAAAGGTCCTGTGGACCAATTTAAAAAACTAAACAATTTATTTGACTAAAATAATTATGAAGAACGATAAGTAAAGAACACATAGTTTATGGAGTTTGAGTCACAAATGGTCTTATAATTTTTACGTCAAATAGATTTAGTTCCATAAGTTTTTTTTGTCATTGATTTACTCTCAATAACTTTGATAATGTCCAATTTTAGTCTCAAATCGGCCGGAACAATATCGTTTTGCCATCTTACTTTGGGGCTTTCCGGCAGATGCAATGACTGGGCTGCCACGTGTTTTTTTTTAACAACAAAAATTTCAGGCATATAATTAAAATTTTAAATCTTAAAATTAACATAAAATTGACGACAAGAATTAATCAAGCACACTTGAAACGTGACAATACATATGACAGTCCATTCACAACATCCGCCAGAAAGCCCTAAACTAAAATGGCAAAACGACGTTGTTTCGACCGATTTGGGACTAAAATTGCATATTGTAAAAGTTATTGGGACTAAATCGACGACAAAAAAATTTATGGGAATAAATAAATTATTTGAGACCAAAATTATGGAATAATTTTTGATTCAAACTCTAATTTATGTGGTTTAAGCAAGATATGATATATAGTGTCTATACGATTATACAATCAGGGTCCTGCTTTATATGAGTCGAATGAGGCGGTCGACTCAGACCTGAAAATTTCATCGTTTTTAGAGGGCCCAAAATTATATATACATACATACATACATACATACATACATACATATATATATATATTATATTGATGATTTTGTATAAATATATTCATCACATACTTGGCCGAAGCGATTGAAGTTTTTTGTTTTTTTACACAAGGTCGAAGGTTCGACTCCTAACTGAAACGGCTGTATGATAAAAAAGAAAAAGAATTAAGTCTTTTTTTTTATCGGTAAAAGTGTTTATTTCATAAATGAAACAAATGGGTATCAAATACCTGGTATAATTTACAGTGTTTTTTCCTAAGTGGAATTAATTTTCCGGTATGGATAATAAAGTTGAGTTGTCCTTACTCCAAGGATAAAGATATTAATTAATATAAAGCTTTTCAGTGGCTTAATTAATTAATGGATTAAATAATCTTAAACACGGGAAATAATAACCGGGAGCCATATTACCGTAATATGGGTTAAGATTGGATAGTGCAATATTAATTATATAGTGATATTAATTAATATTAATGTGCTGAATTATATTGTGGCTCAATATTAGAATTCAGAAGTCCATTGAAAGGTCCATCTTAATTCTCCTAAAGGTCCTCAAATAGCCCAATTATAGTCCAATAATTAAAATGTGCTTAAAATAAAATAAATGATTGTTGCCTAATATTTCTTGATCTTTTCGAAAATTTTAAAGAAAAAGAGGGAGAAAAAATTTTCTTGAAAAGATTTTATGGAAAGGATATAAGTATTCTTGGAATACAAGATTATCTCATAAATTCAAGAAATCTCCCACTTGGTTTCTTTAATGAGCATTTTCGAAAATTATGTATAATAAAGGGTAGAAAGATTTTCTTGATTTTCTTGGAAAGATTTTATGGAGAAAGATATGTATTCTTGGAATACAAGAATATCTCATAAATTCAAGAAAGACCCAATCTTGCAAATCTTCTTGTTTTTTTCCGAAAATTAAGGCTAAAAAAGGGTGTGATATTTTTGTGGAAAAATACACATGGAAAGAAGAATATATGGGATATATTCAAGATTTCTTGGAGATCAAGAAAAGATATTTCCTAACCCTAATTGAACCCTAAATTTCGGCCAAACCCCCTCTTATAAATGGGGGATGAATTTTTCATCCCCAGTGCAATTCCATGTGTTGGAAATATTAGAAATCCACAAACGTGGTGCAACAATTTTATTTTCCTTTGTTTTATAAATCGTTCATCGGAGAACCTCCCACCGAGTTATTGAGAGAGGACTTGGGAATACTTGAGAAGGACTTTTGGTTGGTAGCCAGTTACTTGATCCTGTCCATCTCGGATTGTCTCTCCAACGGGTACGTTTACGTAAACTCCTAGAAATTCCGCATGCTAGGATCTTTTACGTGAATTTTATTTGCATGTCTTGTTGGTGTAATTATTATTTGAATTCACTTAGTCAAATTCATGCTAGTAATAATTGATGATTTAAATTTGTGTTTATGAGGTCATCTCGATAGATCCTGGCATATGTTATCCCAACAACTGGTATCAGAGCCCTGGTTCGGGCTCTGATATTTTAAACTTTAATTTAAACTGTTGTTCATTAAAATTTGAAACTGGATAGTAGAACTGTTAGATCTGTTTTCCAGGTATCCAATTGTCATGGTATTTTAATATGCTTATTTACATGCAAATAAATTATTGGTTTTTAATTCGATTCGTTCGAATTCGTTTTGCCTCGTGAGAAAATCCACGAGTAGATTATAATTTGTTTGATTTGTTAAATGTAATAGACTAGTCTAGATCTAGGTTTATTTATTTTTCGTAAATAAATTGTAACCTAATCGTGAACGAAGACGGAGACGGAGAATTAAAGACGGACGTCCAAGTGCCTGGACGTACGCATGCCAAGGCGGAGCACGCAGGCTAGGCCGAAGTCCTGGCGACCGCGCGCACCACCCGACGGACGCGCACAGGACAGGCAGATCGCGTGCGCAAGCGCGCGCGGGCGAAGCTTGGAGGTCGGGGCGGTGCTGCACGCAACCACGCTCATGGATATGCGGAAGGTGCCCGTGCGGCCTGGGCTGTTCGGGTGCCGGACGCGGGCGCGTCTGGGCAAAGCTCCATGCACGTGTGCCGTGGTCGACGGGGCGAGATGGCCGAGCCGGACCGAGGCGTGCGCCTAGGCGCACGCAGACTCGCGTTCCAGGTCGTGAGCTACTCGTTTTCCGGACATTGTCCTAACCCAAAACAGAGGACACTCGTTAAAGAATTGTTGCGGATTTAGTGGGAGCTTTTCGAGACAAACGATGAAGGCAAAAGAAGAGACGATTTCTCAAGATCAAGATATGGAATTTAAACCATGACAATTTGATATATGTTCCCAACTTGATTTATTTTATCTTGATGCTTGTTTTTATATTCGTGCAATAATTTTGTTAAATGTGTTTGCATGATTTAAAATTGTCTAAAGAAAATCTCACTTTCGAAAATTACTAAGTATGTTTCTAATTGACAAATTTTATTCTGGATAATAAAATTGCGTCAATATTGACCTCCATGATTTATTTATTTGTGAATTATTTTGGATAAATTTTCCCAACGGAACGGCCAAAAGATGGCTTTCACATGAATAAATTCTCAAAAGGATGACTGTGAATTATTATTAGTGGCGACGATGACCCTCCCAACGTGGCTCGTTCAAAGCGAAGTAATAATTCTGTATTTAATCATGGTTATTACTTAGGTATAAAATTGATATGCATATACTTCTCTGAAGTCCCTGTCAATTTTATATTGGTCAAGTGGGAGCCGACTAATAATTTTGAATTAAAGGTTTGTAATTGTTCCTGTTTGTAACCTGTTTGACTGTGTTTAAATAGACAAATCACCCAATGTGACCTATTTAAACTATTTTGAGATGTCGGCTGATGCATGTTCATATTGTTTTGAGATTTTGATATGAATAATGTGATCGAATTGTGTGATAAATTTGTGCTTATACAAATTGTTATTTATTTCAGTTCAGCATGTTGAAATCTTTTAATCCACTGAAATATATGCTCAAAGAACATCAACTTACTGGTGATAACTATATCGTTTGGAAACGAAAAATGAAAATTGTCCTAGCTTCACCGAAGCACATTTGGGTTCTAATGACACCTAAGCCTAGCAAACCAACTGAAAGATCAACTGATGCGGAGAGACCTTTGTATGATGACTGGGAGCGTACCAACGGACCTGTGAAATGTATAATCATGACATCCATGTCTGAAGATTTGAGATACATTCACGAAGGGGTTGAGTCTGATGCGGAAATTATGCAAAGCCTCGAAGACATGTTTTTAACAGAAAACCGCATGATCAATCAGTTTAATCGCGATGGCGCGGCGATGCTGCATATGACAGAGGTAACACCCGTAAGGGACCATGTTCTCAAGGTCAAGCGTCATTTTGACAAACTTGCTTATCTCGGTGCTAAGTATAGTGATGAGGCTCAAGTCGACTTTGTGTTCCTAACTCTTCCAAAGTGCTTCGATGAGTTTTACTGTAGTTATGTGATGAGTGATCACATGTTTGTTGGGGAATAAGTTGCACAGATCTATTCGGGGTGAATATTTAAATACAAATTTAATTCTTATAATTATTACTAGCATGAATTAATCCTATATTAATTCAAATAATAATTCAACAACATATCATGCATATAATTATTCACGTAAAACCTACGCATGCGGAATTCTACGAGTTTACGTGAACGTACCTCTTGGGATGGCAGTGATCTGGCAGATTAGACTAACCAAAAGAACTTCCCAAGTATTCCCTTAGCCCTCGTTCGACTATCCGGTGGAAGGACACTTGTGAACGATTTAACAAAAGGAAAATAAATTATGTTGCACCACCTTTGTGGATTTACTAATTTTTCCAGCACATGGAATTGTACTTGGGAATGAAAGAATCATCCCCTATTTATAGAGCACAAGGTGGACGAAAATTTTGTGATAAAACAATGTGGGAAAATCTTTTCTTGATCTCCAAGAAATCTTGAATATATCTCTTATATTCTTTTTCCCATAATTATAATATTCCACAAAAATCCCACCTACTCTATTTTATGGATATTTTTGAAAATATGATGAGTCAAGAATCCAAGATTTGGATCTTCTTGAATTTATGAGACATTCTTGTATTTCAAGAAATACATATCTTCCATAATATCTTTTCAAGAAAATCAAGAAAATCTTTCTTACCCACTATATTTCCCATATTTCGAAATTCTCTTATGAAATAACCAAGTGGGAGATTTCTTGAATTTAATGAGATAATCTTGTATTCCAAGAATACATATCTTCATTCCATAACAAAATTCAAAGAAAATCTTTCTCCCAACTTATCCATAATTTTCGAAAATTTACTTGGAAAAATAAGCAACAATATTTATTTTATTTTAATCACCTTTTCAGTTATTGGACTATATGTTGGGCTACTTAGGGGGTCTTTAGGAGAATTAAGATTGGATCTTCTAATGGACCTTGAATATCTAATATGAGCCACAATATTATTTAAGCCCATAAATATTAATTAATCCCACTACATAATTAATATTGCACTATCCATCTTAACCCATATTACAGTCAATATGGCTCTCGGTTATTATTTCCCGTGTTTAAGATTATCTAACCCATTAATTAATTCAAGCTACTGAAATAGTTTTCCATTAATTAATATCTTTTATCCTTGGTCAAGGAACGGTTCAACATTATTATCCATACCAGAAACTAATTCCACTTGCAAGATTTGGTATGATAAAGCTTATGAACCTCCTAAGGGGGCAAATCAAACAAGCGTGACTTGCATTACGATTCTTTCAGATTAAATCTTAGCAATCACATGTGACTAATAATATTGCCCAAGATAAAAAGTATTGAATCTCGTTGATTCTCTACCCATGATAAGTCAAAGCAATAGTTACCAATCCCACGTGATCCTATTTAAGGGACGAAGATTAAGAAATAACGAACCACTGAGGTCTAATTCTTCCTTGTTCAGTTCTGAAGAATTTGTCCTCCTGTAGGTCCTATTCAGTACATAAGTCATGCACTAGTGTAATCTCTTGGTCAAGACTAACCAATCTGAGCCTTAGACTTCAACCTTTCACGATGGGTTGTTCATTTCCATCTAGGTCGTGAATGGCGTACTTTTAGTTACAAGGGACTGACTGTTAATTTAATCTTCTGTGATCTAGTATCACTAAATTAACTACAATGTAACACGTACGACTTATTGAACAGTTATGCAGTAAATATATTGTTGGGAAATTTAGAGTTTTGATGAAAGTTCTAAAACACATGTAATAGGACGGTCGGACACATTGTTACTGATCGATGTTTTTATTACCGTTATAAGAATACCCGGTTGATAATTATTGTATAGAACAACCGATGTAGAAGATAAGTCACATATTGAGGGGGAACCTCAATATGTATAGGTCAGATCAAAAGAACAGCTGATATCCGACAGGCCAGAAGGCAAGGGAAGGATAGAAGATCAGATCGATCTGATAAAAGTCGATATCTCAATCTTTGAAGTCATGAAATTCAAATCCGAAAACTCAAGATCCGATGACTACGGAAGATCGGACGGAAGACCTACATCGGCCGAGTCCGCTAAGCGGCACCGTAAGACTCTATCAGTAGATCGATGGGCCAGATCGTTGAAAGTCACCACGTGTGAAAATCGATGTTTCACCAAATCATACGTCGATGATTTGAACAAGAAGAATGTCAACCTTAGTTGGTAGAACAACACTGAAAAGTGCTTCTGTTAACCAATAAGAACAAGACACGTATGATCGGAGCCGACAATTACGGGATTTGGTCTTTGCTTTCAAACGGCTATAAAAGACACTATTCACGCTTTCGGCCATGCCGTTCCTGAAGCACGTGTCATCAATCCTGCAAGTCTACCAAATATAGCCAGAAATTCAAATTTCTCTCCAACGACTCTTTGATTTCGAGGTCTATAAATATGGGATTACTCTTCAGAGTGAAGACACGGAAACCATCAAGAAGCTCAAGCTATAATCAAATTTTCGCACGAAGAACACAAACTTGAAGATTATTTTCTAAGTGTTCATCCCATAGTTCTTAAGACGTAAATCTTTTCATCTAGCCGATAGGCTACTTAAAAACTAGGAAAGATTTCAAAGTTGGAACAAAAACAATCTTACCCAAAACCCAAAGTTAGGTTAAGTTGTTTAGCAAGATTTCGAGATAGGGTTTCTAGTTCGATTTTCGGGATCGGTTGAGTGAGAACTCTTTAAATATTCATTGAAAATCTTTGTGTTGGACTAACACAATAATATAAGTCCGGGGCTTGGTTTAGTTGGTGCCCTTGTGATAGGAAGAGTGGACGTAGGATCGGGTTGTCCTCAACCACTATAAATCTTTGTGTGCATTTACCCGCTTTGGATTAACCTGCTTTTTTTACACAATCACACAACTTAATTAAAGCAAGATACATATTCTAAGTTAAGATCACCAGCACCAAGCTTCGATCCGATCAAGTTTGACACTTTAGTCAACTGGTTGAAAGATCGATTTTATTAAAACCGGTTTTTCACGGGTAAAATTTAGCTTCCGCACAATCAGTTAAACCGATAGATACCGAATCGACCGCTTTCAGCGATTAGTAAGTTGATATCACCCAAACCGATTCACTTGCACTGATCAAAGCTAATCGCAATCACACCGACCAAGACGAAAAAAGTTTTCAGAAGTCTATTCACCCCTCCCCACTAGACTTCTGCCCTCACAAAACCCGTTCGGGACCTACATGTATGTAACATTCGATAATATTTAAAGCATCAGTGATAAAAAATTTATTTCAGTAAATAAGTTAGAAATTCAGTTTTGATTATACAAAAGTAAAAAGCATACTTTCTAGTATAATCCCAACAATCACCCACTTATACTCAAAGTCTGATTTTAAGTATACTACAACATGTCTCGTGTAGTCTGTGACATCTAATGTCACCTGCACCAACCTAATAATTTCTCCCACTTATACTCAAAGCAGATTGGCAACGGTCTTGACACCCATTCCTTCCACATGTCCCTCGAATGTATTCAGAGGAAGACTCTTTGTGAATGGATCTGCTTGGTTGTCCTCAGACGCTATCTTTTCCACATCTATATCTCCTCTCTTAACGATATCTCGTATAAGATGGTATTTCCTTTCAATGTGTTTGCTGGCTTTGTGGGCTCTTGGTTCCCTTGAATTTTCAACTGCTCCGGCATTGTCACAATAAACAGTGATTCTGTTGAGAAAATTCGAAACCACATCTAAGTCCACTAGGAAGTGCTTGAGCCAAACCGCTTTTTTTTCACGCTTCATTTAGCAGCTACATATTCGCTTCCATGGTAGAATCTGTGGACGCATTTACGCTTGACGCTTCTCCATGTCACGACTCCTCCCCATGCAAAACACACACTACCGGAGGTAGATTTTCGAGTCTATGTCCGATTGGAAATCCGAGTCCGTAGCCGATGGGGATTGGACTATCTGGTCGATAAAACCAACATTCTATCCGAGTTCTTTTCGAGGATACTTCCGTAATGTTTTTAATCGCGCCTAATTTTCTTTCCCCAGATTACTTTGATATCTTGCCACCATGCCTACGACAAAACAGATATCCGGTCTCGTACACAGCATTGCATACATAAGGCTTCCGACAACCGAAGCATAAGTAATGCCTTTCATGTCATCTATCTCCTTTCAAGGCCTTAGGGACATTTTTTGGATAGATGGATTCCATGCATGAAAGGTACGAATCCTTTCTTGGAATCTAGCATCTTTGAAGCGTTTCAAAGTGTAAAGGTTCTATGTATGAAGCTTTGCGATAACCCGATCATCCTTTTCTTGCGATCTCGAGTGATCTTGATCCCAAGGATGTGTCCGACTTCCCCTAAGTCTTTCATATCAAACTGTTTTGAAAGCCATGCCCTTACGTCTGATAACACCTTCACAACGTTCCCGATGATCAGAATGTCATCTACATATAGTACTAAGAATACCAATGCAGTTCCGACACGCTTTTTATACACACAACTTTCAAACTCGTTTTGATCGAACCCATAAGACTTTCTAACATGATCAAAACAATGGTTCTAAGCTCTGGATGCCTGTTTGAGTCCGTAAATGGACTTCATGAGCTTACAAACTAGGTGTTCTTGGCCTTTTTCAATAAAGCCTTGGGGTTGTTGCATATAGATCTCTTCATCAAGACTTCCGTTAAGGAAAGCTGTCTTGACATCCATTTGCCAGATTTCAAAGTCGAAATGCGCAGCAATCGACATGAGAATACAGATGGACTTGAGCATGGCTACTGGCGAAAAAGTTTCCTCATAATCGATCCCTTCTTTCTGAGTATAACCTTTCGCCACTAGTCTTGCTTTGAAGGTTTCAACCTTCCCGTCCGGTCCTCTTTTTCTCTTATATACCCACTTGCATCCAATGGGTTTGACCCCATTAAGTGGTTCAACTAGCTCCCACACTCTGTTATGAAACATTGAACCCATTTTGGCTTTCATTGCTGTTTGCCAAGAATCTGGATCCTTGTCTTGGAGTGCCTCGTCATATGTCCATGGGTTTGATTCGTCTTGTCCGGGAATCAAGTCCGAGGACTCTCCTATTCCCATGAATCTCTCGGGCTGTCTAACAACCCTCCCACTACGATGAGGTTCCGGTTGTGAAAGCGTGTCGTTTGGTATATCGTGTAGTATAGTTGGCATTGAGGTTTGCCCTCTTAGCTCATTTAAGGTAATCTCACTTCTGGGTTTTCTTTCGTTCATATAGTCTTCTTCCAAAAATCTAAAGTGAGTGCTGATGACCACCTTTTGATCTTCGGGACCATAGAATATACACCCTTTTGTTCCCTCGGGGTATCCTACAAACAACCTTAATTCTGATTGAGGATCCAATTTACCGGCTTCCTTGTCCAACGCGTAGGCAGGACACCCCCAAATTCTCATGTGTCTCATACTAGGCTTGCGCCCGGTCCACAATTCTTTGGGAGTTTTGGGAACCGATTTGGATGGCACCAAGTTCAGAATGTAAGTTGTTGTTTCCAAGGCATGACCCCAGAACGACTTGGGAAGATCCGCATAACTCATCATAAATCTAACCATTTCCAAAAGAGTTTTGTTTCTTCGCTCTGCACCCCCGTTTTGTTGAGGGGTTCCGGGTGCAGTGAGCTAGGATGTAATCCCTTCATCAGATAAGTAGTTCAAAAACTCATCGCTGAGGTATTCGCCTCCACGATCGGATCGTAGAGACTTGATACGTTTTTCCCTATGATTCTCTGCTTTAGCCTTAAATTCTTTGAATTTCTCAAAGGTCTAAGATTTATGCTTCATAAGGAAAATGTAACCATACCTTGAGTAATCATCAATAAATGTGACAAAATACTCATAACCTCCTCTTGATTTGGTTGAAATTGGACCACATACATCTATGTGAACGATCTCTAACACTTCTTTGGCTCTATTCCCCTTGGCTCCAAATGCCCTCTTGGTCATTTTACCCTTCAAACATGATTCGCAGGTTGGAATTGGTACAACTTGGAGAAGCTCCAGTGAACCGTCGTTCACCAACCTTTGGATCCTCTTTGGATTTATATGACCCAACCTTAGATGCCAAAGAAGTGTCTCGTTCAAGTCTGATGAATGTTTTCTTTTCTCGGAAATAGTTGATGTGTTATAGGATGCATTTCGTGAGTGGTGTGCATAGTTAATTGTATAGAGATTATTCGACAACGTTCCATGACAAATAAATTTATCAAAAAGAGAAATGGTAACAACTTTATTAAAAGTAACCGAATATCCATCATAAAAAAGTTTAGAAACTGAAATCAAATTCTTTCTAAAACTCGGAACGTAAAGAACATCTCTTAGAATTAAAACTCTGTCTTCAAAAGACAGGTGCACTTCTCCCACTGCTTCAGCTGCCACTCTCGTAGCATCGCCCAGTGTGATGAGGACCTCACTCCCACTAAGTTGCCGGGTCCGCTTGAACCCCTGTAATGTGAAACAAACATGATCAGTGGATCCCGTATCCACCACCCATAAATGGGAGGCATACGCCGCTAAACAAGTTTCAACAACTAGTGCGTGAGAATTACCTTTCTTTGCTTTCCTTTTGGGATCGAAACAGGCTGATCTCGAGTGTCCTACTCTCCCGCTTTCCAAAGTTTTCCTCATGCTTGATCCCATGCTTTTATTTGATGTTGAGTCTTCTTGGTTTAACCTTCTTCTCTTTTCATCATCCTTTTTACCACTTGATCTAGGATGAAGAGAAGATTTTTGTTTTCCCAAGTTCTTTTCCTCGCGCTCCCTTTCCTTTTCAACCAAAGTTAGAGCATTTAAAAGATCATCCACTGTAAAATCTAGATCTTCCATTAGATACTCAAGATAGTGGTGATTATAGTTCTTTGGTAAGGATTGGAGAATGAAATCAATCTTAGTCTTGAAATCACATTTTTCGCCGAGGATCTCAAGTTCCTCAAATAGCACCATAACCCTACGGACGTGCTGTGCTGCAGTCGTCCCTTTTTCCATTTTTAATTCAGCAATTTCTTGCTTCACACTTTGGATTGCCATATGGGTCTGATGTGCGAACATCGCTTCAAGATTCTTTAAGATGTCTGCAGCTGACTCATATTCTTGATGAAGGTGTCTCAACGTATCTGACTGATGTGCCAGAATTGTTTCCTTCATCAATTCATTTGCCAGCTCCCATTCACCATAAATCATCTCATCCCATATTCCGGGGTCCTTAGTTGGTTTTTCGGGTTTTTGTGTATCAAGTACCCATTTGGAAGATGATGCGGTTAGGACAGATTTTAGTTTGTATGTCCAATCAAAATAGTTTTCACCAGTAAGCAAATTGTCTTTAAGTATATTCGATAGTGGATTAAAAGGTTGCGACATGATGAACTGAAATAAATAATAATATGCATAAGCAGAAATATATCACAAGGTTTGATCACATGCATCACATTAAAATCTCAAAAAAATATGAACATGCATCAGCCAACATCTCAAAACAGTTTAAATAAGCCACAGGTTACAAACAAGAACAGTTACAAACCTTTAATATCCAGATTAATAGTTGGCTCCCACTTGACCAATATAAAATTGACAGCGACTTCGGGGAAGTATATGCATATCAATTTTATACCTAAGTAATAACCATGATTAAATACATGATTATTATTTCGTTTTAAACGAGCCTCGTGGGGAGGGTCATCGTCGCACCTAGTAATAACCCACAATCATCCATTTGGAATTCATTCATGTGAAAGTTATCTTTTGACCGTCCCGTGGGGGGAATTTCTCCAAAAGAATTCACAAATAAATAAATCATGGAGGTCAAAATTAATTCAATTTTATTATCCGGAATAAAATTGTCAATTAATTATTTAAATATACTTTGTAATTTTGAAGATGAGATTTTTCATTTGGGCAACTCTCATGCAAACACATTTAAACAAATTAAATAAAGCATAAGATAGCACAAAATAAATCAAGCAAAACAGAAAAATAAACATATTGGGCACAAATTATCCAATTGTCATGGTTTGATTTTTCTTGGCTTGATCTTGAAGAAACACCGTCTTGAATTTCTCCCACTCGATCGTCTCGAAAAGATACTCCTTCTCAAAATGCCACGCATGGCGGCTCGCAGCCGAGATGCAAGCAAGATCCCCGCCACTTGGCGTGTTCAAAACCTCGTTAGCGCTTCGGTGGTCCCTAAGACTTCTCGGCGAAGAGTGCAATCACAGATCAAGCGTCTGGGCCTTGGCCGCCTTATGCAAGGCCTATGCTTTCTGGCACCTTCACGTCCCAGACCTCACCACGCAGACGATCTCCGTCCGTCTGGTCCTCGGTCAATCGGTCGCGCTAAGCTTCCAAGATCTTGTGCTGCGGATACTACAGGCGCTCAGCCTCGGCCTCGCCGCCCGCCCAAGACTAAGGCCTCCTTAAAGACGTTTTACGCGGACGACGCCGCTTATGCCCGGTTCGGATTTTGTCTTTAATTCGTCTCGAATCCTCGTTTGATCGATCCGGTTATAATTTATTTACAAAAAATAAATAAACCTAGATCTAGACTAGTCTATTACATTGATCAAATCAAACAAATCCTAATCTACTCGTGGATTTTCTCACGAGGCAAAATGAATCGAATCTAATCGAATTAAAACTACAATTTATATGCATGCATAAATAAACACATTAAATTCCATGACAATTGGATACCGCAAAAGCAGATCTAGCAATTCTACTATCCAATTTCAAATTTAATGTCAACTAATTAAATTACAATTTAAAAAATTGAGAGTCTCAAACCGTGGCTCGATACGATTGTTGGGGAATAAGTTGCATGAGATCTATTCGGGGTGAATATTTAAATACAAATTTAATTCTTATAATTATTACTAGCATGAATTAATCCTATATTAATTCAAATAATAATTCAATAACATATCATGCATATAATTATTCACGTAAAACCTACGCGTGCGGAATTCTACGAGTTTACGTGAACGTACCTCTTGGGATGGCAGTGATCTGGCAGATTAGACTAACCAAAAGAACTTCCCAAGTATTCCCTTAGCCCTCGTTCGACTATCCGGTGGAAGGACACTTGTGAACGATTTAACAAAAGGAAAATAAATTATGTTGCACCACCTTTGTGGATTTATTAATTTTTCCAGCACATGGAATTGAACTTGGGAATGAAAGAATCATCCCCTATTTATAGAGCACAAGGTGGACGAAAATTTTGTGATAAAACAATGTGGGAAAATCTTTTCATGATCTCCAAGAAATCTTGAATATATCTCTTATATTCTTTTTCCCATAATTATAATATTCCACAAAAATCCCACCAACTCTATTTTATGGATATTTTCAAAAATATGATGAATCAAGAATCCAAGATTTTAATCTTCTTGAATTTATGAGACATTCTTGTATTTCAAGAAATACATATCTTCCATAATATATTTTCAAGAAAATCAAGAAAATCTTTCTTGCCCACTATATTTCCCATATTTCGAAATTCTCTTATGAAATAACCAAGTGGGAGATTTCTTGAATTTAATGAGATAATCTTGTATTCCAAGAATACATATCTTCATTCCATAACAAAATTCAAAGAAAATCTTTCTCCCAACTTATCCATAATTTTCGAAAATTTACTTGGAAAAATAAGCAACAATATTTATTTTATTTTAATCACCTTTTTCAGTTATTGGACTATATGTTGGGCTACTTAGGGGGCCTTTAGGAGAATTAAGATTGGACCTTCTAATGGACCTTGAATATCTAATATTGAGCCACAATATTACTCAAGCCCATAAATATTAATTAATCCCACTACACAATTAATATTGCACTATCCATCTTAACCCATATTACAGTCAATATGACTCCCGGTTATTATTTCCCGTGTTTAAGATTATCTAGCCCATTAATTAATTCAAGCTACTGAAATAGCTTTTCCATTAATTGATATCTTTTATCCTTGGTCAAGGAACGGTTCAACATTATTATCCATACCGAAAACTAATTCCACTTGCAAGATTTGGTATGATAAAGCTTATGAACCTCCCAAGGGGGCAAATCAAACAAGCGTACTTGCACATGATTCTTTGTATTAAATCTTAGCAATCACATGTGACTAATAATATTGCCCAAGATAAAAAGTATTGAATCTCGTTGATTCTCTACCCATGATAAGTCAAAGCAATAGTTACCAATCCCACGTGATCCTATTTAAGGGACGAAGATTAAGAAATAACGAACCACTGAGGTCTAATTCTTCCTTGTTCAGTTCTGAAGAATTTGTCCTCCTGTAGGTCCTATTCAGTACATCAGTCATGCACTAGTGTAATCTCTTGGTCAAGACAAACCAATCTGATCCTTATACTTCAACCTTTCACGATGGGTTGTTCATTTCCATCTAGGTCGTGAATGGCGTACTTTTAGTTACAATGGACTGTTAATTTAATCTTTTGTGACCTGGTATCACTAAATTAACTACAATGTAACACTTACGACTTATTGAACAGTTATGCAGTAAATATATGTAACATTTGATAATATTTAAAGCATCAGTGATAAACAATTTATTTCAGTAAATAAGTTCGAAATTCAGTTTTGATTATACAAAAGTAAAAAACATACTTTCTAGTATAATCCCAACAATGTTCACTATGGAAACTCTACCAAAAGTTTTGGAGACGATAGAGAAGCATATGGGACAAAAGGATCAAGCTTTGGTGATTAAAAATCTCTTATCAAAATCTAGGACAGTGGAAGGCAAAAATTGATGAAGAAATGAATTGTCGTGACCAAAGAAACCTCAACACAAAGAACAGTTGAGAAAAGACGGTCAAATGGTTGGGTGTCAGAAAGAATCCAAAAGAGAAGGGTTTCAACTGTGGTGAGAAAGGGCATTGGAGGTCTGCCTGTCCCAAACCTAAGAAGAATGGGAAGAAAGGTAATTCTCATGCACTAGTTGTTGAAACTTGCTTAGTAGCGTATGCTAAACACTCGTGGGTAGTGGATACGGGATCCACTGATCATGTTTGTTTCACATTACAGGGGTCCAAATTTACCTGGCAACTTAGTGGAAGTGAGATCCTCATCACACTGGGCGATGCTACGAGAGTAGCAGCTGAAGCAGTGGGAGACGTGCACCTGTCTTTTGAAGACAAGACTTTAGTTTTAAGAGATGTTCTTTACATTCCTGTTTTTCGTAAAAACCTTATTTCAGTTTCAAAACTATTTGTTGATGGATATTATGTTCGTTTTTCTAAATAAGTTACTGTTTTTTGTAACGATGTGTTTATTTGTCATGGAACTTTAAGGAACAATCTCTATACTATTAACTGTGCACACCACTCACAAAATGCATCTTTTAACACATCGACTGTTTCAAGCAATAAGAGAAAACGTTCAGAAAAGGTGAACGAGACACTTCTTTGGCATCTAAGATTGGGTCATATTAATCTAAATAGGATCCAAAGGTTGGTGAAAGATGGTTCATTGTCAGACCTACAGATGGAACCATTTCCAACCTGCGAATCATGTTTGGAGGGTAAAATGACCAAGAGGCATTTGGAGCCAAGGGGAATAGAGCCACAGAAGTGTTGCAAATCATTCACACTGATGTGTGTGGTCCAATGTTAACCAAAGCTAGAGGTGGCTATGAGTATTTCATGACGTTCACTGATGATTACTCAAGGTTCGGGTACATTTTCCTGACGAAACACAAATAAAAAACCTTTGATAAATTCAAAGAGTTCAAAGCCGAAGTGGAGAATCATATGAAAAAGAGTATCAAGTTTCTACGATCTGATCGTGGAGGCGAATACCTCAGCGATGAGTTTTTGAACTACCTATCAGACGAGGGGATTGTTTCCCAGTTGACTGCACTGGAACCCCTCAACAAACCGGGGTTGCAGAACGAAGAAACAGAACACTCTTAGAAATGGCCAGATCCATGATGAGTTATTCAGATCTTCCCAAGTCTTTTTGGGGTTATTCCTTGGAAACAACGGCTTATGTTCTAAATTTAGTACCATCCAAATTGGTTCCCAAAACGTTTTGGTACACTCCATCCAAATCGGTTCCAAAACCCCTAAAGAGTTGTGGACTGGGCGCAAGCCCAGTCTGAGACATCTTAGAATTTGGGGGTGTTCGACATACATGCTAGACAAGGAAGCCGGTAAGTTGGATGCACGTTCGGAACTAAGGCTGTTTATAAGATATCTCATGGGAACGAAAGGGTGTATGTTCTATGGTCCCGAAGATCAAAAGGTGGTAATAAGTACGCACTTTAGATTTTTGGAAGAAGACTTTATGAACAATAGAAAGCCTAAAAGTGAGATTACCTTAGAGGAAATAAGAGGACAAACTCATATACCAACTGTACAAGTTGATATACCAAGCATCACACCGACATAACCGGAACCTCGTCATAGTGGGAGGGTTGTTAGACAACCTGAGAGATTCATGGGGATAGGAGAATCTTCGGATTTGGTCCCCGGGGATAATGAATCAGATCCCTGGTCCTACAAGGAGGCAGTCCAAGATAAGGATTCTGAATCCTGGCAAACTGCGATGGATGTCGAGATGGGCTCAATGGGTCATAATCAAGTGTGGGAGCTAGTGGAACCACCCAGTAGGGTAAAACCCATTAGAAGCAAGTAGGTCTACAAGAGAAAAAGAGGATCGAACGGGAAGGTTGAGACCTTTAAAGCTAGGCTTGTGGCAAAGGGATACACTCAAAAGGAGGGTATCGATTATGAAGAAACCTTTTCGCCCGTAGCCATGCTTAAGTCCATCCGTATTCTCTTGGCAATAGCTGCGCATCTAGATTTTGAGATCTGGCAAATGGATGTCAAGACAGCTTTCCTTAACTGGAGTCTTGACGAGGAAATCTATATGCAACAGCCCGAAGGTTTCATCACGAAAGACAAAGAACACCTTGTTTGCAAGCTAATGAAGTCTATTTATGGACTAAAGCAAGCATCTCGGGCTTGGAACCAATGTTTTGATCATGTAATCAAGTCTTATGGGTTTGATCAAAACGAGTTTGAAAGTTGTGTGTATAAGAAGTGTGACAAAACTGCCTTGGTATTCTTAGTACTATACGTAGACGATATTCTGCTCATCGAGAATGATGTAAAGGTTTTGTCAGACGTAAGGGTATGGCTGTCAAAACAGTTTGATATGAAGGACTTAGGGGAAGCCGGCCATATTCTTGGGATCAAGATCACTCGAGATCTAAAGAAAAGAATGATTGGCTTATCACAAGCTTCATACATAGACACTGTTTTGAAGCGATTCAGCATGCAAGATTCTAAGAAAGGTTTTGTACCCTTCAGGCACGGAATCCATCTATCGAAAGACATGTGTCCCAAGACACAAGGGGAGATAGATGACATGAAAGACATTCCTTATGCGTCGGCAGTAGGGAGTCTGATGTATGCAATGCTGTGCACGAGACCGAATATTTGCTACGATGTTGGCATGGTGGCAAGATATCAAAGTAATCCCGGAAATCAACAATGGACTGCCGTAAAGAACATTCTAAAGTATCTGAAAAGAACTCGGGATAAAATGCTAGTTTACCAGTCGGACAGTTTATTTCCAGTGGGATACATGGACTCGGATTTCCAATCGGACATAGATTCCAGAAAATCTACCTCGGGTAGTGTGTTTTGTCTGGGGGGAGGAGTTGTAACATGGAGAAGCGTTAAGCAGAAATGCATCGCAGATTCTACCATGGAAGCCGAATATGTAGCTGCTTGTGAAGCAGCGAAAGAAGTGGTGTGGCTCAAGAACTTCCTAGAGGACTTGGACGTTGTTATGAATTTGCCCAGCACCATCACGGTTTTCTGTGATAATGTTGGAGCAGTTGCAAATTCAAGGGAACCGAGAGCTCACAAGGCCAGCAAACACATTGAAAGAAAATACCATCTTATACGAGAAATCATTAAGAGAGGAGATATAGAGGAGGGAAATATCGCGTCGAAACACAACCTAGCTAACCTATTCACAAAGGGTCCTCTGTTAACATTCGAGAGACATGTGGAAGGAATGGGTGTCAAGAGCGTTGCCAATCTGCTTTGAGTATAAGTGAGAGATATATTATTAGGTTGATGTAGGTGACATTAGATGTCACTGTATAATACATTAGACGTGTTGTTGTATACTTAAAAGCAGACTTTGAGTACAAGTGGGAGATTGTTGGGGTTATACGTAAAAGTATGCTTTTACTTTGTATAACATATATATTAAACACTTATTTACTGAAATAAATTATTTATCACTGTTGCTTTAAATATGATTGAATGTTATATATATTTATTGCAAACCGTTCATATAGTAGCACATGTTACATTGTAGTTAACGTGATGATACCAGATCACAGAAGATCACGTTTACAGACCCTTGTAAACTAGTGCGTGTTTCACAACTTAGATAGACCCGAACAGTCTATTGGTAGAAGTTGATGTGTAAGGCTCAGATTGGCTTGTCTTGACCAAGAGATTACACTAGTGCATTCGATAAGCTGAAGCGGACCTACAGAGAGGATATACTCATTCGCACTGACTTATGGGATGAAGAGTTGGACCTCAGTGGTTGTTGATTTCTTAATCTCTGTCACTTAATAAGGACCGTGTGCGATTAGTAATTATTGCTTTGACTTATAAATGGGAAGAGAATCATTGAGACTTCGATACCCTATATCTTGGGCAATAATATTAATTGTACGACAGTTGCTAAGATTAATACAGAGAATCGTGTGCTTGCAAAGTCTTGCGTGATTAGTCCCTTTTGTGCGCTCGGAACCTTTATCATACCAAATCTTGCAAGTGGAATTATTTTTCCGGTATGGATAATAAAGCTGAGCTATCCTTACTCCAAGGATAAAGATATTAATTAATATAAAGCTTTTCAGTGGCTTAATTAATTAATGGACTAAATAATCTTAAACACGGAAAATAATAACTGGGAGCCATATTACCGTAATATGGGTTAAGATTGGATAGTGCAATATTAATTATATAGTGGTATTAATTAAGAACCGGGAGCCATTTTACCATAATATTAATATTGCACTATCCAATCTTAACCCATATTACGGTAATATGGCTCCCAAAACGACTTAGGAAGATCTGAATAACTCATCATGGATCTGACCATTTTTAAGAGTGTTTTGTTTCTTCGTTCTACAACCCCGTTTTGTTGAGGGGTTCTGGGTGCAGTCAACTGGGAAACAATGCCCTCGTCTGACAGGTAGTTCAAAAACTCATCACTGAGGTCTTCGCCTCCACGATCAGATTGTAGAAACTTGATACTCTTTTCCATGTGATTCTCCACTTCGGCTTTGAACTCTTTGAATTTATCAAAGATTTCCGATTTGTGTTTCATCAAGAAAATGTACCTGGACCTTGAGTAATCATCAGTGAACGTCAGGAAATACTCATAGCCACCTCTAGCTTTGGTTGACATTGGACCACACACGTCAGTGTGAACGATTTGCAACACTTCCGTGGCTCTATTCCCCTTGGCTCCAAATGCCCTCTTGGTCATTTTACCCTCCAAACATGATTCGCAGGTTGGAAATGGTTCTATCTGTAGGTCCGACAATGAACCATCTTACACCAACCTTTAGATCCTATTTAGATTAATATGACCCAACCTTAGATGCCAAAGAAGTTTCTCGTTCACCTTTTCTGAACATTTTCTCTTATTGCTTGAAACAGTCGATGTATTAAAAGATGCATTTTGTGAGTGGTGTGCACAGTTAATAGTATAAAGATTGTTCCTTAAAGTTCCATGACAGATAAACACATCGTTACGAAAAATAGTAACTTGTTCAGAAAAACGAACAAAATATCCATCAACAAATAGTTTTGAAACTGAAATAAGGTTGTTACGAAAAACAGGAACGTAAAGAACATCTCTTAAAACTAAAGTCTTGTCTTCAAAAGACAGGTGCACGTCTCCCACTGCTTCAGCTGCTACTCTCGTAGCATCGCCCGGTGTGATGAGGATCTCACTTCCACTAAGTTGCCGGGTCAATTTGAACCCCTGTAATGTGAAACAAACATGATCAGTGGATCCCGTATCCACTACCCACGAGTGGGTAGCATACGCCGCTAAGAAAGTTTCAACAACTAGTGCATGAGAATTACCTTTCTTCCCATTCCTCTTAGGCTTGGGATAGGCAGACCTCCAATGTCCTTTCTCACCGCAGTTGAAGCACTTCCCCTTTGGCTCCTTCTTGATACCCCCAGCATCCTTCATCTTGCTCTTGCCCTTGGCAACAATTGAGTTTGACTGCTTTTGGCCTTTGACCTTCTTCTTCTTCTTGCCCTCCCTTGGCCTAGAAGATGAAGATGGCCCATTTGCCATCAAAGCTCGATTCTGGTGTCCCATCAACGTCTCTGCCGAGACCAAAGCTTGTAACAAGTCAGCAAGGGAGAACTTCTGATTATTCATCTGATTGTTCAGCTGAAAGTGTTCAAAACTTTTAGGCAGAGAGTGAAGCACCAAGTCTATCTGAGTCTCCAGATCGTAATCTACACCCAGAACCTCAAGTTTGTTCAGATGAGCCATCATCTTGAGGAAATGATCCCTTATGGGTGTGCCCTCCACCATTTTCAACGAGAGCATCTCTCGCAAGGTGATCTGTCGAGCAGTGCGGTTCTGATGTTGGAACATCTTCTTAAGATTTTCCATGATTTCTGTAGCAGTTGTAAATTCTTGGTGTTGGTGTTGCAACACATCTGACATAGATGCTAGAATAGTACACATTTCCATGTCATTACAATGCTCCCAGTCATCATATTTTTTCTTTTCCGCCTTACTCGACTCGCTAGTTGGCTCATCAGGTTTCGGAGTATCAAGGACCCACTTGTGCTTTTGTGTGGTTAGGACAATCATCAGTTTACGTTTCCAATCAACATAATTTTCACCAGATAAATTATGATCTTTAAGTATAGCAAACAGTGGATTAAAAGGTTGCGACATGCTGAACTGAAATAAATAACAATTTGTATAAGTACAAATTTATCACACAATTCAATCACATTATTCATATCAAAATCTCAAAATAATATGAACATGCATCAGCCGACATCTCAAAACAGTTTAAATAGGTCACGTTGGGTGATCTGTCTATTTAAACACATTCAAGCAGGTTACAAACAGGAACAGTTACAAACCTTTAATTCAAAATTAATAGTCGGCTCCCACTTGACCAATATAAAATTGACAGGGACTTCGAAGAAGTATATGCACATCAATTTTACACCTAAGTAATAACCATGATTAAATACAGAATTATTACTTCGCTTTGAACGAGCCTCGTTGGGAGGGTCATCATCGCCACTAATAATAATTCACAATCATCCTTTTGGGAATTTATTCATGTGAAAACCATCTTTTGGCCGTTCCGTTGGGGAAATTTCTCCAAAATAATTCACAAATAAATAAATCATGGAGGTCAATATTGACGTAATTTTATTGTCTAGAATAAAATTTGTCAATTAGAAACATACTTAGTAATTTTCGAAAGTGAGATTTTCTTTAGCAAATTTTAAATCATGCAAACACATTTAACAAATAAAATTGCACGAATTTATAACAGGCATCAAGATAAAATAAATCAAGTTGGGCACATATATCCAACTGTCATGGTTTAAATTCCATATCTTGATCTTGAGAAATCGTCTCTTCTTTTGCCTTCATCGTTCGTCTAGAAAAGCTCCCACTGAATCCGCAACAATTCTTTAACGAGTGTCCTCCGTTTTGGGTTAGGATGACGTTTGGAAAAGCAGTAGCTGGCGGCCGCGAACCGCAGTCCGCGTCTTTCTGGCCCATTTCCTCGGTCGACTCGGCCATATCGCCCTGTCACCCACGGCACATGCTGCAGCGAACATCGCCCGAATCGCGTGTGTCGGGATCCGCGCCTCGCGCCAACACCCGGCCGCATGCGGCGCCTTCCGCCGCGCCCATACTTTCGCGATTTGCGTAGCGAAGCCAGGCCCGACCTCCAAGCCGCCGTCTTGCAGCAAGCCCGGCACACTGCCGCGTCTTGGCGTCCGCCCGGGTAGTAATGCAGCCCGATCGCCGACGCCGGCCTAGCCAGCGTGCTCCGCCTTGGCATCGCGTCGTCCAACGCGGGCGTCCGTCTTCTAATTCTAAAAATCTCGAGTCTTCGTTTCACGATCGGGTTGCAATTTATTTATGAAAAATAAATAAACCTAGATCTAGACTAGTCTATTACATTGAACAAATCAAACAAATTCTAATCTACTCGTGGATTTTTTCACGAGGAAAAAAAAATTAGAACAAATCGAATTAAAAACCAATAATTTGTTTGCATGTAAATAAGCACATTAAAATACCATGACAATTGGATACCGCAAAAAAGCAGATCTAAATAGGTTCTACTATCCAATTTCAAATTTTAATGAACAACAATATAAATTACAGTTTAAAAGATCAGAGCCCGAACCAGGGCTCTGATACCAGTTGTTGGGATAACATATGCCAGGATATATCGAGATGACCTCATAAACACAAATTTAAATCAACAATTATTACTAGCATGAATTTACCTAAGTGAATTCAAATAATAATTACACCAACAACGACATGCAAATAAAATTCACGTAAAAGATCCTAGCATGCGGAATTTCTAGGAGTTTACGTAAACGTACCCGTTGGAGAGACAATTCGAGATGGGACGGGATCAAATGGCGGCTACCAACCAAAAGTCCTTCTCAAGTATTCCCAAGTCCTCGCTCAATAACCCGGTGGGAGGTTCTCCAATGAATGATTTATAAAACAAAGGAAAATAAAATTGTTGCACCACCTTTGTGGATTTCTAATATTTCCAACACATGGAATTGCACTAGGGATGAAAAATTAATCCCCTATTTATAAGAGGGGGTTTGGTCGAAATTTAGGGTTCAATTAGGGTTAGGAAAGATCTTTTCTTGATCTCCAAGAAATCTTGAATATATCCCATATATTCTTCTTTCCAAGTGTATTTTTCCACAAAAATCTCACACCCTTTTTTAGCCTGAATTTTCGAAAAAAAACAAGATGTTTGCAAGATTGAGTCTTTCTTGAATTTATGAGATATTCTTGTATTCCAAGAATACATATTTTTCTCCATAAAATCTTTCCAAGAAAATAAAGAAAATCTTTCTTCCCTTTCTTATACATAATTTTCGAAAATCCTCATTAAAGAAACCAAGTGGAAGATTTCTTGAATTTATGAGATAATCTTGTATCCAAGAATACTTACATCCTTTCCATAAAATCTTTTCAAAAAAATTTCTTCTCCCTCTTTTTCTTAAAAATTTTCGAAAAAAAAATCAAGAAATATTAGGCAACAATCATTTATTTTATTTTAAGCACCTTTTATTTATTGGACTATAATTGGGCTACTTGAGGGGCCTTTAGGAGAATTAAGATGGACCTTCCAATGGACTTCTAAATTCCAATATTGAGCCACAATATAATTCAGCCCATTAATATTAATTAATAACATTATATAATTAATATTGCACTATCCAATCTTAACCCATATTACGGTAATATGGCTCCCGGTTATTATTTCCCGTGTTTAAGATTATTTAGTCTATTAATTAATTAAGCCACTGAAAAGCTTTATATTAATTAATATCTTTATCCTTGGAGTAAGGACAACTCAGCTTTATTATCCATACCGGAAAATTAATTCCACTTACAAGGTTCCGAGCCCACCAAGGGGACCAATCACGCAAGACTTTGCAAGCACACGATTCTCTGTATTAATCTTAGCAATTGTCGTACAATTAATATTATTGCCCAAGATATAGGGTATCGAAGTCTCAATGATTCTCTTCTCATTTATAAGTCAAAGCAATAATTACTAATCACACACGGTCCTTATTAAGTGACAGAGATTAAGAAATTAACAACCACTGTGGTCTAACTCTTCATCCCATAAGTCAGTAAGAATGAGTTTATCCTCTCTGCAGGTCCGCTTCAGCGCATCGAATGCACTAGTGTAATCTCTTGGTCAAGACAAGTCAATCTGAGTCTTACACATCAACTTCTACCAATAGACTGTTCGGGTCTATCTAAGTTGTGAAACACGCACTAGTTTACAAGGGACTGTTAACGTGATCTTCTGTGATCTGCTATCACCACGTTAACTACAATGTAACATGTGCTATTATATGAACGGTTTGCAATAAATATACATAACATTCAGTCATATTTAAAGCAACCGTGATAAATAATTTATTTCGCTGGCCAATGTTCCTGATTTTTTCCCTCTCTTTTGAGACTATAATTCTTTCTCATCCGCCATACCTTTTGCAAAATTCGGCCAGGTCTTCCTTTCTGCTTTCTTTTTTAACACCCTTGCCCTTCCTTTCCCAATCTTCCTGCTATTCCTTTTTTTAGGTTCCGGTTGGATATTTTCGACATCGGGCATAACCCCTGAGTTGCTGTCGGTTGAACGAAATTCGGCGATCTCCGCGGCTGCAATTTCCTCGACAATCCGGACTTTGAAAGAAGCACCGTCTATTTTTGCTTGGAAGATTTTATCTATCGTAGTCCCATATGATGCGACACCCGCACCCTCGCGAACTCCAGATTATTCTTCTTTTCCAAGTCATCATCTAGCTCCATGAATATGCACCATTTTCCACATGCCAGTGAGAAAAATTTTATCGACCTGGCATGGAGTGGGACTCCGTACCATCTTGTCTACTGATTCACATCGATGTCTTCCCATGGCTTGATCCACGCGAACCAAAAGCTTGTCCATTCACTATATCCTTCAAGGGCAAGAGAGGTTGCTATGTCTGTGTTGCTTCGGATCAGCATCAAGTTACCTCCCATGGGTGTCATTTTCAGGTTTCCTCCACATTCGCTCTCCATCTCCTATTTGTGTTCTTTCCAGTTGAATTCTCTTTTGAGACATCCCGTGAAGCATCCTCGCAACCATTCCTTGTCCTCAGCTGTAGTTTGAAAAGAAATAGTTTCAATGGCCTGGTCTACACGAAACTTTCCTTTTCCCATCCCTTGCAGCGCCTCCGCGAAGGTTTGAATCTCACTCGACCCCGGGGCCTCTATTGGATTAGTCACATTTGGAGTTCTCGCCGGTGGGGTTGTGTCTGTTTTCTCCGCCAATTCCATTTTAAACCTCGGAATGAAGGCCCTCATCTTGTAGCTCCCAATCCAGATATTATTGAGTCCATACAAAAGCTTTCTCTCAACGTAACTTTTTGGGTATCTCACGAACCCAAATAGCTTTCCCTCCTTCTCTCTTTTTTTTTGGCCAAAAGACATCGCTTACTTCACCTATTTCATTAAGATAACTTTGGATGATGGATGGTGCGCAATCCTCTAGAAAATTCTTGAACAGAAAAGACCAGGAGTTTTCTACCGAAAGAAAGACCTTAGAGTCCCTCTGGGTTTTGGGTTTTACTCCTTTAAAGCCAGGGTTTCTCCCTGCCGAACTACCAGTACTCTTAGAATTAAGGTTTTGGGTATGGATAATCCTATGGCTTGGAAAGTTTCTCTGCCTGGGTTGCTCTCGGAGCAAGGTTGAAGATGAACTACTCGTTTCCCTTTCCTCACTACTCTCCACTTTCTCTCTCTAACATCTTGTTTTTAAAGTTAGTTTTTAATTCAATATACAAGAATGTTTTAATTTCCATTCTATTTTGGGTAATTAATCTCATCATATATATTATTAATTGATTTATGAAGTATTTATAATTAGATTTATTTTGTAAATATTTAGGGTTTATCACAACGACAAATTCTCATGTGCACCATTTGCACCAATAAAATTGGTGCAATTTAATTTTAAAACTTTTTTTTTTTAAAATTTTTTTCCAGCTTTAACTTTTTTTTTTTTTTTTCAATTTCAGTTTTCTTTTAACTTTTATTCCAATTTTAGGGTTTTTTTTCCCCGACCCGGGCCCTAATCCAGGTCGGAGTAGTTCATAGTTCACTCGACCCGAGTGGTTCATGGTTCACCCGGCCCGAATAAGTCATGATTTAGGGTTTATTATCTAGTGTTTAGGATGTAGATGTTTCATCTAAATTGAAATTGAATTCAATTGCATCAATTGCATCTTGTGTAAATGATGCAAAGGAGAGTCACTATATCACAACATATTCTAATACAATTATTGTTGATTTCTTATTTTAATCTGTTAATATATAATTGTGGTATTTTCAATGGTGATTATCATTTAAAAGTTTGGCAGACAATAATCAGGGAATAATGTGTTTTAAGGACAATAACTTTGGGGGGTTGTGTTTTAAAGACAATAATTTTAAAGGCTTGGAAATGTAGGACATTATATTTTAAAACTTGTAAATATATGACAATATGTTTTATAACTTGTAAATATAGGACAATATGTTTTAAAAATATGTAAATGTAGGACAATTGAGCCCGAATCTCTCAGCCCAATTTTGGCTTATTCGGGCTCAATTGTCCTACATTTACAAATACTAAAACATATTGTCCTATTTTTATATATTTTAAAATATATTGTCCTACATTTCCAAATCAGTAAAATTAATGTCCTTAAAACACAACTCCCCTAAAGTTATTGTCCTAGAAAAAACATTTTTCCCCAATAATCACTATTAACTACTAAAAAAAAAGTAGGCACCACTAGTTGAGCAAATCTCTTCATCAAATTACCTAAATACCCCCTAATGTAATTAACCATGCTTAACTTTGTGCTTTCGTGATTCTCATGCTTACCTTTGTTCCATCATATTTCTCTTTAATTAGTATATTACTTCCCTTCTCCAGCGATTACTTGAACACTTGTCTTATTTGGACGTCCCAACATTATTTGAACATTCCCAAAATAAAAACAAATATAATATTAATACACTCAAAATACCCTTATTTATTCCGGGGTTTAAACCAAAAAAGGTCCCGTAAGTTTACACTTTTATTGCAAAGGTCCCATATATAACACTTGTTTCAATTTAGTCCCGTATGTATTCATTTTGTGCCGATTTAGGGCCCCTGTTCAGCAAGTCTTTGTTAGACGCTGTAATTGTATTGCTGCATGATATGCTCAACAAAGTCATTATTTGTTGTTGCATTACCATATGAAGGCCACATGTATACTTTTTTATATTTTCTTGTTTTACTACGAAATTTTAATTTACCCTTCTAACAGTAAAATATATTCTGAAGAAATAAAAAAAAGAAAACTAGAGATTTGTAAAAGAAATTTGCAAAGAATGTTGCACGCTCTTAGCATCAGAATGTAGCACGCTCTTAGCACGGTCTTAACAACATTAGTTGTTGTGGCTTATCCTTGAGGCTTTTTTTGTTTTATGAGATTACATTATTTAGTCAAATAAAAAAATGAAATTACATTTTGAAATCCAAGGCATATATTTTTAGACAAGTATGGTTCTGGTGATCCGAGCATAAATTGGCAATTTAGACAGTTACATTCTCTATGTTTCTAACATTTTTAAGGGTTTGGAGATGTATATTCTTTTGATTAGACAGAAATTCATTTATTAGAGCTTGTTAAAGATGTCAATGTTATGTATTGAATAGTGATTTTTATTTGTTAATAACGGTAATGTCTTTCCAAAACATTAACCTTTAGATAAATACTCGTATGAGACGGAGTAAAATTTAAAGTGTTAAAGTGTCAATGCTCAAATTGTATAAACTCCGTCTCATTTTAAGATGGTCCACGCAAGTATGTCTTTGACGTTCAACAAGGGACAAATAATGCATCATTTAACCGAGAGACAAATTAGTGATATCCGCGTAGGCTGGTGCTCTGCTCCACAAGGACAACACAATATTTAATTACTTTATTTCTCATTTATGTCTTGTGATAATAAGATTGCTCCATACTTAATGAGCTCTTTTTTTTTTTTTAGGCGTCCATACTTAATTGAATATTCCCTAAAAAGAAAATATTCATTTTATCACTTTATCACATAAAATATTAATAAATAACTCTTTTTAACCCCAACTATTTACCACTTTATCACTTTATCGCAATAAAATATTAATAAACAACTCTTTCTACCCCCAACACTTTATCACTTTATTATTTTTTCTTAAAACTCGAGAACACAGTAACTATACGGTTAATTATGGGACAAAGAGAGTATTTGTTAATTCCTTCTCAGTTCCTCATGTTTGGTTCGAAGCAGGTTTCCCTTTTGGGTTGAAGATTTGGTACAGAAGAAATTTATATAATTTTCTCACTGTATTTTTTCTCTGTCAAAAAAAAGAAAAAAAGATGCATTTATCCTTCATGTTGCTCACCTACTACTAAAAGGCTCTGGCTCATTCTTAAAATTCTTTCAGAATAATCATTAAGAATGTGTTTGTAAATTATTTGGTTGGGTTATTTTTTATTGCTGATGATGAATATTTAATTAGAACCGAATTTTTCTAAATATAAAATACTAAAAGAGAGAGAGAAGAGGGTGGATTGGTGGGTAATACGTCTCTCCTCCTTATCCTCAAATAATTGAAAGGACATGATGTATGCGCCACATCCTCATATAAAATACTCCCTCCTTCATCCTAATCTTTAACGAAGTTTCACTGTTGATAAAGATTTAGGGGTTGGTTTAAAAAATTTAAAAGTAATTATAGTCACTTATAATTAGTACAAAAATAATTAGAATATTTTATTTTTTTAGTAGCTTAAATAAGCTTTTATAAGCTATAAATTATAAACTTCAAAATGGTGCTTTTAGTAGCTTATTAGTCTTTTTTAAAAACTTTATTTATTTTTATACACTATCAACTTTTTTTTGAATTTTTTTACAAACACTATCAATTTCTATTATTAATCACTTTTATCATAATCACTAATTTTAATCACTTCTTTAAAATCATAAGTTTTTACAAACACTCCCTTAATGGAATAGTGATAAAGTGATATGTGATAATATATTAAGGGTATAAAGAATTATTTATTAATATTTTATGTGATAAAGTGATAATGTGTATTTCTATTTTAAAAAATGTGCCTTAAAGGTTGATATAGAAAAAAAGGCAAAACTTCCTTAAAGATTGGGATGAAGGGAGTATTAAATATCACGTTCAAATCATGTTTTGTCTCGTAGCAGTACATGTGGTTTCGTTCCTCTTTTGTGTAAATTAATTGGGCCAAGAATTAGTTAAGTGTCTTAGAACCACTTTTAATCAAATTGGTTCGTTTAATATAAGCCCAACTGCACCATTTTCATTTTTCAGTAAAGGCTTATTAGTCAACGAGTTGACCCATTTGAGAGGAAAGTGAGAATGCAATTTTTAATGCTTGGGCTGATAGCCTAACTAATTGAAATTGAGCCCATTTTGATTATGAGTTTGGTTAATGAGTGAAGTCTCACTTGGGCCAAATTAGATGTATTTTGGGCCTGGTATGCAGTACTCCCTTAATTATGTTAGCTCATTTCATTGTTTATTCGGTGTTTCAACAAAACGAGTTATTTATTAGTATTTAAAATAATAAAGAGATTTTTTAAAGTGATATTATTTATTAATATTTAAAATGATAAATAAATTTTTAAAGTGAGATTATTTATTACTCCACCCGTCCTGATTTTGGATTATCCGCATTCCATAAATAGCCGTCCTAATTTTATTTTTCCATTTCCAAATAAGGCAATAAAGCAACATTCAATACTAGTTAATACTATTATTTTTTTCCACCAAACCCACTTTACACCATTTAATATTATTATTTCTCTCCACCAAATCCACTTTACCCACTTTACACCATTTAATACTATTATCTCCAACTTTTTTTTAATTTCCATGTCTACAATAAATGGATAATCAAAAATAGAATGGAGGGAGTAGTATTTAAAATGGTAAAAAGAGATTTTGAAGGTGGCGGGGGTAAAAAGAGAGAATGAAAAGGAAGAGATTATCCAAATGCTCCACTTAATATAATCATCAAAAGATGGTGGTAATATTAGGAATTGAAGATGTCTGGCGTTAACTATATTCAATGAAAATGCAAATGGAAAAAGACAATAACATGACGATTGGATCGACTGCAAAGAAGTGGGATGAGCGTTTCGCGCACAAAATCCAAGAGTTGAAAAATATAGAGCATATTATTATCGAAGATGCAGATGAAGATGAAGAGGAAGATGATTAATTAATCTCACTATATATTCCCTCATTTATATTTATATCTATATATAATAATTAAGAGTATCTCAATGCGTAGCTATAACTTCAATTCCTCAATATGGAGCTAGTGATTAATGCCTATGAATTGTTTATGATTGCGTTTTAGACTATATATATTAATCTACCTACTATGGTAATCCTTTAGGTGATCGTTGTGTTTACGTTTTTAATAATTTAGATTGTGTTAGTTTGGCTATATATATTAATTTATTATGAGCTTCTTTAATTGTGTATTCATCGTTGAGAAAAAAAGTTTTTTGATCCCATAATTTTTCTGTAATTCAGTTTTTGTCCCAAAAAATTTAACTATTCAATTTTAGTTCCATAACTTTTGTGTTTGCCCAATTTTGGTCCTATTTAACTAAAACGACATCGTTTTCGATAAAAAAATTGGTCATTTTTGGTCACACGCCCGATCTGAAATCCCCAATTTTTTATTAAAAACGACGTCATTTTAGTTAAATAGGACCAAAATTAGACAAACGCAAAAGTTATGGGACCAAAATTGGATAGTTAAATTTTTTGGGACCGAAAATGGATTACAGAAAAGTTATGAGACCAAAAAACTTTTTTTCTCATTCATCATTTCGCAACTTATCTTTTTTTATATTTAAATTGTAGTATTATTATATTTTTGTTTGTAATACTATTATGTTTTTGCATGTAGTACTATTTTGTTGTTTTTGTAATACTGCTTCAGTTTCTTATTTGAAATTAAAGTAGAAGACACTAATGATTGTTGATTATAAAATTTAATACTGCTTCAATACTTATGCATTTAATACACTTCAAAATTTTATTTTTTTTCTTATGTTTTGAATGTAATACTTTTATGTTTTTTCATGTAATACTGTTATGTCTTGCATGTAATACTGCTTCAGCTTTACACGTAAATTCTGAGCAATATAGTATATGTAGATAGTAATATAATATTATCTAGGTAAACAAACAGTAATGTTAAGTGTAAGACGTAATACTTTTTCATAAAGTAGTAACACTATATAGTAAAAATAATAAAAAATATTTTACTATAAAAAATATTTTTGGACGAAATATTGTATGTAGAAAATCAAATAATATTATTTACGCAACATGAAAATATTGTGGCTCTAAATACTTTTTCATAAAAGTAGTAACACAATATAGTAAAAATTATAAAAAAATATTTTTGGACGAAAACTTTGCTGAAGAGGCCGTACGTTAAAAAAAGAAAGAAAGAAGTTTTTTTTGCTTTTGCAAAACTTAATTAATAGAATCGCACTTATTCAAATTTAAAATTTCAAGCCCACTGGTGACACAGGCCCAACACTTATTAAAGCCCAAATCCCTAACTAACCTCCCGTTACATAATTTCTTATTTATAGCCGCCATATAAAAACTTTATTTTTACATTCTTCACACAACAACAAAGAGACAGTAAAATAAGTCGAATAAATTTTCAAATTCAAACACAACCATTGATCAGGTAATTTATATCTATGTATGTATAAAAATTTTTAAATCATTGTTGATCAATAGTAATCGATTCATTTATTTAGTTTTTTTTTAATTTTAAATTATTTTTTCAATCTCATGTCTTTTAAATCTATGTCTGGAAATAAAGTAAGAATTGAATATTTAACTCAAAGTCAAGAAGGTAATATCAATAAATATTTTAGTTCTAACAAATAAGTAGCTATAGAGAGAAATAATGAAACGGCGAATTTATTGGTTGAAAAAATATTTGTACAATATATATTGTCATATCACTCAAAAATATGCATATTTTTAAGATCATGTAATTAAAAAATTATGAGAGACCTAATTTTAAACTCGATTCATGTTTTACAATTGCTAGGATCGACCCTAGATACAATAATGACGCTCGGTTAAATAAAAATATATTATCCCCAACAGATTGGGTCTCTTAAATAAACACAAAACTGAAATTAAAGCCCAAATAAAATCAGCTTGTAGTCCCGATTCAAGTCATTCCAACATTACAATTATCATAAATATCCTGTGACATATATATTGATCAAGCATTCATATTGATAAGTATTTGAACATGATTTAAAAAGGTCGTGGTGTGAGAATAATATCTTTCGTGAGCTACAGAAGATATTAAAATGTCTTCTTACAAATACATTGAAAAAATAGTATTGATGACTACACAATAAAGATTTATTGTGGTATACTTTATTTATATGACTCTTGATGCAGATCTGGTACCAAAGTCAACTATATCAACATTATTGGGACAAATATTGGAAATATCAACATTTAATTGAATTATTAAGATGACTATTCATAGAGATCTAGTCCCAAAGTCAACTATATCAACATGTAGGGTTTTGGGTTGTCAAATATCATAATTAATTTAGGTATACCAGTTCTTTTAGTTTGACTGTGAATATTAGTATTTGATATTGATTTAGAATTTTCAACGCTTTCATCCAAATTGTTTATATGTTAAGATGTCGACATTTTTTGATTAAGTTTCGTAATTATTTTTTGAAATTATTTAATCTCATATTTATTAAAGTTACTTCATTTTCGTTCATAATTATTTTTTTTAAATATTTAATCTCATAACTATTAAATTACTCAATTTTAGTTTTATATTGTCGAAAATCACCTAGAAAATCAGCTAAAATTACTTTGTTTCATCAACTGATCACGTGGCCTTTTTTTCTTTTATTAGAAAAGAGGAAAGAAAATCTCCAAGAACACAAGGCATGTCTCTACAGGTACTCACACAGTTACAATAAGAAATTTCAAAGAAACAAAGACCACTACCAGAAAATGATAAATTGTCTACCAAATTTTTTAAATGGCTATGAAATTATTTTATAAAAATAATTTGATCCTTAAAAAGTGAGGATTGCCTACAATTTGCCTACCAATAATGTATAAAAAATTACCTATACAAATAATTCCTGCAACGCAAAAACTCATATGAGACGGTCTCATGCATGAGACGAGATATAACTTAGCACAAATCACTCCCACCTACTCTCAAAGTGTTAAAGTGTCAAGGTCAACTTATACCCCGTCTCACTGTGAGACCGTCTCATGCAAGTGTGTCTCTTCCGGCAAAGTATATAGAGTGCACAAGTTTCGCACAAGAATCTGTGAAATAAGTTAAGGAGTGTGACTTATATTACTAAAGGGTATTAGTTGTGATAATTGAAGGGTGTGACATTCTACTATAAAGGGTATACTCATAACACTGAAGGGTGTGACTTATATATTACAGCAGGGGGTATTAGTAGTGATAACTGAAGGGTGTGACTTATATTACAAAATAATATTAGTCGTGATAAATGAAGGGTCATGCTTATAAAAAATGAACCAATGTCACGGTGAAAAAGTTTCACAACATACCAACTCAATAATTCACTAGACAAACAAATTGCCTACAAGCAATCGATCTGCCCATAGATTTATAATATTTGTAGGCAAACTTACGTACACAAATAATTTCCTAAGCAATTTACATTTTTGTGTTCGAGACGTTAAATTGAGTCAATGTAATATACATGTCAATTATTGAAGTACACATCATCTATTAATTAATCCCTATAAAGATGTCGATATTCCAAGCTAGAAATATAAAGTTAATAAATAATACACACAAATCCTAAAAGATGGCAAATATTTCCGCCAAGAAAAAGCTAGATGGAAAAGTAGCCATAATAACAGGCGGCGCCAGTGGCATCGGCGAGGTCACCGCCCACCACTTTGCCGAACAGGGCGCACGTGCGGTGGTGATCGCCGATATCCAGGACGACAAAGGCGGAGCCGTGGCGGAAGCCATCGGGTCAGGGCGGTGCAGCTACGTCCACTGTGACGTCACCGATGAGGAACAAGTCAACTCCCTCGTTGACTGGACGGTTAAAACCTACGGCGGCATCGACATCATGTTCAGCAACGCCGGGATTATCAGCCGGGAGCAAACCATTCTCGAGCTTGACTTATCGGTGTTCGATCGCGTTATGCGGGTGATTTTTTTTATTTTTTATCAGGATTCTATTATATGAACATTTAATATTGGTTAGAGATATTTAATTTTAGTATGATCAAGTGTGATATGCACCTGGTGAACGAACTCGACTTTTCAGTTATCTTAATTAATATGTCATATTTTGAATCAAATCTAGTGGTCACGTTTCAATTATATATATTACTTAGTCTACATATGTTTCACTATATCAGTTGCATAGTGATGGGATATATTGCAAAAGTGGTTTCATGTGAATTTTTCGTCTGCAATTTTAGTCTCACGTTATTTTTTGGTCATTTTTTATGCAAAAATGGTCACATTCGATTTTTATTTAACAAGTTTGGTCAAGAGAATTTTCAAAAAAAATATATTTGGTCCCAAAAATTCCTTTATTTTTTGCTCGTAAAATCCTACGAGACTATTTTTTTGTTAAAAAAAATGATCACTTTCATGAGGGCAAATTCACGTAGCACCACCTATAATATATACATTTACACAATTACATGTTCTATCTACAACAGGTGAATACTCGGAGCATGGCAGTGTGTGTGAAGCAGGCGGCGCGTAAGATGATTGAGCTGGGAACGAGAGGGGCTATTGTTTGCACCGCCAGTGTGGCGGCGACAATGGGCGGAATAACGACAACAGACTACTACATGTCGAAGCACGCGGTGTTGGGGCTAGTGCGGTCAGCAAGTTTGCAGCTCGGGTGCACGGAATAAGGGTCAACTGTGTGTCTCCATCGGCGGTGGTCACGCCGCTGCTGGCTCAACTGGGATTAACGACTGCCGGTGACGTGGACAAATTTATGGGCCCGTTTACTAGCTTGAAAGGGGTGGCGTCGACGGCGACACATGTGGCGGAGGCGGTGGCGTTTCTGGCTTCAGATGAGTCGGCTTTTTGTCACGGGCCACAATTTGGTTGTGGATGGTGGGCTCATATGCATGCCGACACAGCTGGGGTTAGAATGACACAAATTTATGCAATTATTGGTGGAATTGAACCTGGAATGTATGTAATATGTAAGAATAAAGAGTGTCTACATGCAATTAATGATTATATTTATAAAGAAATTAGTCAGTATTTCGTAGAAATTTTACTACTCTGAATATGTAGATAGCTCAATTAATATTTCGTTGCATATTTGGGGAGAAAAGTACTATTTAACAATAACCATTAGTGATGCATGCTAATTATTTTCAAGCTTGCGAAAAAAAAAAAAAAAAAAAAATCAAGTTAGCAGTATTTTTGAAATTAAATTGAAAGTAGGCAGCTTGGTTGCATATTTGACGGCAATAACCATTAGTGATGCATGAATGGTAAAAAAAATGGTAATAAATTATCATTGGGGTCAATCACTAAGAGTTATTGATTGCATTGTTGTTGCTTGGTTAGAACATGAACAATGTGTATCATGTGAGTTGGGTTGAGTGAGTAAGGGTAATCAATTGTTTACTTCTATTCACATTACTTGTTTATCAAAACTACCAAGCAACATCAATAGAAGTGATTCTAATTACCCACTTCCATTACCTCCAACCAAGCGGGTCCTAAATAATGTTAAATGGGATGTGCGTTTTGAAAATGATTCAGAATTTGGACGGAATAAAATACGCCTATAAAACATCCAATGCAACTAAGGGCTCACTTGATATGGGTGTGGAATGAGTATAAAGAGTTGGAATCACAGATGGTCCCATAAATATAACATTAGATATATTCAGTCTCTTTTTTTTTTTTGTCAATTTAGTTCCAATATTTTTAATAATATTTATTTTAAATCCCAAATCCGCTGAAAAGTTCAAAACTACGTCGCTTCATCGATTGAATTTGGGGTTTTCCAACTGTGAGTGTGACTGGGTCGCCTAGGGGGAGCATTGGCACTTTAAATAACTTCTCTTTTACCTTCCTTAGCTTTTTAAGCCTTTGCTTCCCCTGTAATTCGCCAGCATATATTAATGAATAATTTGCATCTTTTGTTGATTGTATATATCTAGTGTATTTACTCTGTTTTCGTCGTCTAATTGTTATGTGATGCTTTACTCGTCTTGCACTCCGATCGTCTCATTGAGATTGCGACCTTGGTGACTACTCTGGACGTCTTATTGGGATTGAGACCTATTGAATTGCATTATGGTCATCTTATTAACATTGCGACCATGGTGGTTATTTATATTGTAATTGACTAGTTAATTGAAATCGAACATGTCTATTAAGTAAATATAATCATAAAGAATGTATTACACAGAGATTTATGACCTACTGATAATACTTTTTGAGATGCATGGCGTTCCAAGTGTATTGGGCTGGCTTGCCATCAGGATCTTCAAGCTCATAAGCTCGGTTTGATAGATGCTTGTATATCCTTAGAGGGCCCTCCCAAGTCGGGCAAAATACTCATGTGGGTGCTCCCAGAACTCGCTTCAATATGAGGCAGCCCTTTAGAAATTTTTCGAGACTTTACCTTGAATTATAATACTTCTCGATTTTTTGCTTATAGTTTATGTTTCTTAAGTTGGCCGCGAGCCCCATTTCTTCGAGAAAGTCGAGGTCAACCAACCTCGCTTAGTCGTTCTTATGAGTTAGTTTTTATGAGGTTCTATATATAGTTGGGAATAGTAACCTCGGACGGTATGACGGGTTCGATCCCAAAATCCAGGCGGATGGTGTTTTTCTCTAGTCGAGGTATGGCAGGTCGTCCTATACGACCATAGGACGTTAGGAAGGTTGCTGGCCCATTTTCCCTTTCTCTCTTCAAGTCTCGTTTTCAGTGTGTGCTTTATTATCTTGTTGATTGCCTCGACTTGACCATTTGATTAAGGGTAATAAGGGGTCGAGAATAGTTTGGTAATTTTCCCCTTGCTGAATAAAGCGTCGATTATCAAACCGTCAAATTATTTTCCATTGTCGGACACAATGTCCTGGGGCAACCTGAATGTGTAGATGATGTTTTTCCTGTTGAATTTTATGACTTGTTCCTGGTCGATTATGGCCAAAGCCTCTGCTTCTGCCCATTTGGTGAAGTAATCAACGGTGATAATGGCGAACTTTACTTTGCCTGGGGCCATTGTTAATGGACCTATGAGGTCGATATCTCACTTTGTAAAGGACCATGGGCTAAATATTTATGCTAATTCTTCTGGTGTGACTCTGATAGCTGAAGCGAAAACCTGGCATTTATGGTAGGACCTCGTATATATGATTGTGTCTTTTTTCAATGTCAGCCAATAGTAACCTTGCTTGATCGTCGTATAGGCTAGAGCTTCCCCAGGTATGATTTCCGCATACCCCTTCGTGTATCTCAGCTAAGATCACTTACCCTTTCTCCAGAGTGATGCATTTAAGCAATTGTAAGACTTCTCTAGTAAAAGTGGTCGTCAATAATGATATGCCTTGCCGCTCGGAGTTGTAGCCGACGAGCCTGTACTCTGTCAGTATGTAACCCGCCGATCTTGATGTATTGGATGATCCATGTCATCCAATTTTCTTTGTCTACTTCTATTTGGCGACATTGGATAACTACTGGAAGTGACGACTAGCTTGGTGACTGTAATGTTTGACATGTCGGCTGCACCTTCTGAAGTTGCTAGACGAGCTAACACATTTGCTTGTGTATTAGAAGATCGGGAAACTAACTCGATGTATACTAGCTCAAATTTTCCGAGTAGCCTCTTGGCTATCCTTTGGTATACGATCATCTGTCCGCCACGAGCTTTGTATTCTCTTAATACTTGGCAGGGGACCAACTGCGATTCACAGTAGATTTGTAATCGCTTGACTCCTACTGCTATAGGAATTTGCAATCCGTTGATTAGAGCCACATATTATGCCTCGTGTTGGTGGCATAAAAGTCAAACCATATAGTGGTCTAAAAATACCGACCTTTTGGATTGATTAGTATGATTTTTGCCCCTGTTCTCTCGGTGGTCGACGACCCGTCAACGAATAATTACCAAGAAGCTGGCGAAAATGCTTGGCTTTAATGGAAAAGTGAGTTCGACCGCAAAATCAGCTAGTGATTGGGCCTTGATCATCGTTCGAGATGCGTAGGTGACCTCAAATTTGTTGGGATTATACTGGAAAATATGCTTTTACTTTGTATAATCAAACTGAATTTCGGTCTTATTTACTGAAATAAATTGTTTATCACTGATGCTTTAAATATCATCGAATGTTACATATATTTACTGCAAAACTATTCAATAAATAGTACGTGTTACATTGTAGTTAATTTAGTGATACCAGATCACAGAAGATTAAATTAACAGTCCCTTGTAACCAAAAGTACACCATTCACGACCTAGATGGAAATGAACAATCCATCGTGAAAGGTTGAAGTGTAAGGCTCAGATTCGCTTGTCTTGACCAAGAGATTACACTAGTGCATGTTTAGTGCACTGAATAGGACCTACAGGAGGACAAATTCTTCAGAACTGAACTAGGAAGAATTAGACCTCAGTGGTTCGTTATTTATTAATCTTCGTCCCTTAAATAGGATCGCGTGTGGTTAGTAATTATTGCTTTGACTTATTACGGGTAGAGAATCAACGAGATTCAATACTTTATATCTTGGGCAATATTATTGGTCACATGCGATTGCTAAGATTTAATACGGAGAATCGTGTGCAAGTACGCTTGTTCGATTTGCCCCCTTGGGAGGTTCATAAGTTTTATCATACCAAATCTTGCAAGTGGAACTAGTTTCCGGTATGGATAATAATGTTGAATTGTTCCTTTACCAAGGATAAAAGATATTAATTAATGGAAAGCTATTTCAGTGGCTTGAATTAATTAATGGGCTAGATAATCTTAAACACGGGAAATAATAACCGGGAGCCATATTAACTGTAATATGGGTTAAGATGGATAGTGCAATATTAATTATGTAGTTAAATTAATTAATATTTATGGGCTTGAATAATATTGTGGCTCAATATTGATATTTCAAGATCCATTGGAAGGTCCAATCTTAATTTTCCTAAAGGCCCCTCAAGTAGCCCAAACATAAAGTCCAATAACTGAAAAAGGTGTTTAAAAATAAAATAAATTTTTGTTGCAATTTTTCCTAAAATTTCGAAAATAATAAATAATAGAGGGAGAAAGATTTTCTTTGAATTTTGTTATGGAATGAAGATAAGTATTCTTGGAATACAAGATTATCTCATTAAATTCAAGAAATCTCCCACTTGGTTATTTATTTGAGATTTTCAAAAATTTTGAAGAAATAAAGGAAGGAAATATTTTCTTGATTTTCTTGAAAAGGTATTATGGAAGATATGTATTTTTTGGAATACAAGAATATCTCATAAATTCAAGAAGATCCAAATCTTGTTTTCTTTTTCCTTATTTTTTCGAAATATCCCATAACAAGAAGATGTGGGATTTTTGTGGAATATTTTAATTATGGAGAAAAGAATATATGAGATATATTCAAGATTTCTTGGAGATCAAGAAAAAGATTTTCCCATATTATTTTTTCCCCAAATTTTCGACCACCACCTAACTATAAATAGGGGATTATTTCTTCATCCCCAAGTACAATTCCATGTGCTGGAAAAATTAGTAAATCCACAAAGGTGATGCAACAAATTTTTATTTTCCATTTTGTTAATTGTTCGCGAGCTTCATTCCACCGGATTGACGAGCAAGGACTAGGGAATACATGGGATGGCTTTTTGGTGTGTTTTTATCGACGAGACCATTGCCACTCCAAGAGGTTAGTTCACGTAAACCCTTAGCAATTCCGCATGCGTAGGATTTATGTGAACTGTTTATATGCATGATTTGTTGTTGAATTATTATTTGAATTAATATAGGATTAATTCATGATAGTAATAATTGTTAGAATTAAGTTTGTATTTAAATATTCATCCCGAATAGATCCGTGCAACTAATTCCCCAACAACTGGTATCAGAGCCTCGGTTTAAGACTCAATTTTAAATTGTAATTTAGTTCGTTTTCATTAAATTTGAAATTGGATAGTAGAATTTCTAGATCTTTTTTGCAGGTATCCAATTGTCATGGAATTTAATGCGTTTATTTGTGCAAGCATATAAATTGTGTTTTTTTTAATTCGATTCGTTCGAATTCGTTTTGCCTCGTGAGAAAATCCATGAGTAGATTAGAATTTGTTTGATTTGATCAATGTAATAGACTAGTCTAGATCTAGGTTTATTTATTTTTGTAAATAAATTGTAACCGGGTCAGAAACGGAGGCGGAGACGAAGAATTAAAAGACGGGATCCAGAACCGGGCGTAGGCAGCGTGCGTCGCGCGAAATGTGCCAAAGGAGGCACGCGCGCGACGCGGACGCTGGTGGGCACGCACGGGCGTGGGGCAAGGCCATCGGGCCGAGCGCTGCGGGATCGGCCCTTAGGGCGACGGGCGCTGGCAGCCTCGTCTTGCGGACGGAAGTGGAGGCAAAGGCGCAGGCAGCGAGCGAGCCGCGAGGGCGCGCGATTTGGGGCGATCTTCGAGGGCGACGCGGGGCGGCGGCGGGGCGGCGTGGGGTGAAAGCGGTCTTGTACCGCAGCGCCGACGGAGCGTCGCGATCCGCTCGACGCCGACCCTGAAAGATCCGAAAGCACCGACCGGGCACCCACCGGCGGCGCTTAAGCGCTAAGCGCTTAGAAGACAAGTCGGGCGCCGTCGACGACGGCCGGAGGAGTGCAAGATGTGCACTCGACCTGCGAAGTGGTCGATGGCGTCACTAGACGTGGCGAACTTTTCGAGATGAGCGATGAAGGCAAAGAAGATGATTTTCGAGATCAAGACATGGCAAAAATTAACCGTGACAATTGGATATGTGTGCCCAATATGTTTAATTTTTTGCCTTGATGTTTATGCATTATTTTATGCTTATTTAAATTGTGTTTAAATTTGCGATGCATGAGAAAATGGTTTTGAAAAAATCTCACTTTAAAAATTACTAAGTATGCTTAAACAATTAATTGACAATTTTATGGATAATAAAATTGAATTAATTTTGACCTCCATGATTATTTATTTATTTGTGGATTCTTTTGGAGAAATTCCCCCCCTTTGGACGGTCAAAAGATAGCTTTCACATGAATAAATTCCAAATGGATGATTGTGGATTATTACTAGTGCATTTACGATGACACTCCCCACGAGGCTCGTTCAAAGCGAAATAATAATTCTGTATTTAATCATGGTTATTACTTAGGTATAAAATTGATATACATATACTTCCCCGAAGTCCCTGTCAATTTTATATTGGTCAAGTGGGAGCCAACTATTAATCTAGTTATTAAAGGTTTGTAAATGTTCTTGTTTGTAACCTGCTTGAATGTGTTTAAATAATGACCCACCCTACGTGGCTTATTTAAACTATTTTGAGATGTTGGGCGATGCATGTTTTTTTTTTTTTAGATTTTAATATGAAACATGTGATCGAATTTTGTGATATATTTGTGCTTATGCATATTATTATTTATTTCAGTTCATCATGTCGCAACCTTTTAATCCACTGTTCAATATACTTAAAGACAATTTGCTTACTGGTGAAAACTTCGTTGATTGGAGTCGTAAACTTACTATTGTCCTCCTCAAGACAAAGCCATAACGGGTTCTCACTACACCTAAACCGGAAAAGCCAAATGATGAGTCAACTAAATCGGTTAAGAAAAGAGTATCTTGACCGGGGGCGTTCAACGAAATGGCAAAGTGTACCATCTTGGCTTCAATGTCGGATGTGTTGCAACACCAACATCGAACGTTGAGACCTCTGCGGAGACATCATGACTAGTCTTAAAGCGATGTTTCAACATCAGAACCGTGTAGCTCGTCGGATCACCATGAGGGACTTGCTCTCTATGAAAATGGTGGAGGGAATGCCCGTAAGGAGAACACGTTCTCCGGATGATGGCTCACCTTAACAAACTTGAGGTACTTATATTTGAATACGACATCGAGACCCAAATCGATTTTCGTGCTCCACTCTCTGCCGAAAAGTTTTGAACAGTTCAGGCTGAACTACCAGATGAATAATCAGAAGTTCTCGATGCCTGATCTAAGGCGATATTGGGGCAAAAGAGCCCAAGCCTTGGTGGCAAATGGACCTTTTCTTTTCTTCTAGGCAAGGGGTGGTAAGAACAAGAAAAAGGACAAAAGCCACAAGCAAGTGAACTCAAGTGTTGCCAAAGGCAAAGAAAAAGGTGAAGGGAGGTGGAGGAGTGAGCAAGCCCCACTAAGGGGAGGTGCTTCAAATACGGGGAAAAAGGACATTGGAGGTCAGCCTGTTCCAATCCCAAAAGGAATGAAAAGAAAGTTAATTCTCACGCACTAGTTGTTGAAACTTGCTTAGCGGCGTATGCCTCCCATTTATGGGTGGTGGATACGGGATCCACTGATCATGGTTGTTTCACTTTACAGGGGTTCAAGCGGACCCGACAACTTAGTGGGAGTGAGATCCTCATCCCATCGGGCGATCTTCTGAGAGTGGCAAAACAAAGCGATGGGAGAAGTGCACCTGTCTTTGGAATATAGAGTTTTAATTTTAAGAGATGTTCTTTACGTTCCGAATTTTAGAAAGAATTTAATTTCGGTTTCTAAACTTTACCTTGATGGATATTCGGTTACTTTTGATAAAGTTGTTACCATTTCTCTTTATGATAAATTTATCTGTCATGGAACGTTGTCAAATAATCTCTATACAATTAACTGTGCACACCACTCACGAAATGCATCCTATAACACATCAACTGTTTCCGATAAAATAAAATGTTCATCAGACGTGAACGAGACACTTCTATGGCATCTAAGATTGGGACATATTAATCCAAAGAGGATCCAAAGGTTGGTGAAAGACGGTTCACTGGAGTTTCTCCAAGTTGAATCAATTCCAACCTGCGAATCATGTTTGGAGGGTAAAATGACCAAGAGGGCATTCGGAGCCAAGGGGAATAGAGCCAAAGAAGTGTTAGAAATCGTTCACACAGACTTATGTGGTCCAATGCCAACCAAAGCAAGAGGAGGTTATGAGTATTTCGTCACTTTTATTGATGATTACTCAAGGTACGGTTATATTTTTCTTATGAAGCATAAATCTGAGACCTTTGAGAAATTCAAAGAATTTAAGGCTCAAGCAAAGAATCATAGGGAAAAACGTATCAAGTCTCTACGATCCGATCGTGGAGGCGAGTACCTCAGCGATGAGTTTTTGAACTACTTGTCGATAAAGGGATTGTATCCCCTAAACGCACCCCAAAACCCTCAACAAAAACGGGGTTGCAGAGCGAAGAAACTGAACTCTTTTGGAAAGGTTAGATCAATGATGAGTTATGCGGATCTTCCCAAGTCGTTCTGGGGTTATGCCTTGGAAAACAATGCTTACATTCTGAACTTGGTGCCATCCAAATCGGTTCCCAAAACTCCCAAAGAATTGTGGGACCGGGCACAAGCCCGGTTTGAGACACATGAGAATTTGGGGTATCCGACCTACGTGTTGGACAAGGAAGCCGGGAAAATTGGATCCTTGTCAGAATTAAGGTTGTTTATAGGATACCCCAAGGAACAAAAAGGGTGTATGTTTTATGGTCCCAAAGATCAAAAGGTGGTAATAAGCACCCACTTTAGATTTTTGGAAGAAGAATATATGAACGAAAAGAAGACCCAAAAGTGAGATTACCTTAAATGAGCTAAGGGGCTAACCTCATTGCTAATTTGTACAAGATGACATACCAAACGATACACTTTCACAACGGAACCTCGTCGTAGTGGGAGGGTTGTGAGACAGACCGAGAGATTAATGGGGATACGAGAGTCCTCGGACTTGATTCCCGGACAAGACGAATCAGATCCATGGACATATGATGAGGCAATCCAAGACAAGGATGCGGTTTCTTAACAAAAAGTAATGAAAGCTGAAATGGGTTCTATGGATCATAACAGAGTGTGGGAGCTAGTCGAACCACTTAATGGGGTCAAACCCATTGGTTGCAAGTGGGTATACAAGAGAAAAAAGAGGACCGGACGGGAAGGTGGAAACCTTCAAAGCAAGGCTTGTGGCGAAAGGTTATACTCAGAAAGAAGGGATCGACTATGAGGAAACTTTTTCACCTGTGGCAATGCTCAAGTCCATCTGAATTCTCTTGTCGATTGCTTCGCATCTCGATTTTGAAATCTGGCAAATGGATTTCAAGACAGCTTTCCTTAACGGAAGTCTTGATGAAGAAATCTATATGCAACAACCCCAAGGCTTCATTGAAAAGGGCAAGAACACCTAGTTTGTAAGCTCATGAAGTCCATTTACGGACTCAAACAAGCATCCGAGCTTGGAACCAATGTTTTGATCATGTTATAAAGACTTATGGGTTTGATCAAAACGAGTTCGAAAGTTGTGTGTACAAAAAAAGGCGTGTCGGAAGGGCATTGGTATTTTAAAACTATACGAGATGATATTTGATATGAAGGACTTAGGGAAGGCATGGCTTTCAACATCGGTTTGGGATCAAGATCACACATCCTTGGGATCAAGATCACTCGAGATCCCAAGAAAAGGATGATAGTCTTATCGCAAATCATCATACATAGACACCGCCTTGAAACGATTGAAAGATGCGAGATTCCAAGAAAGGCCGTACCTTTCGGACATGGAATCCATCTATCCAAGGAAATGTGCCCTAAGACACAAAAAGGAGATAGATGACATGAAAGGCATTCCTTATGCTTCGGTACCGCCGGAAGCCTTATGTATGCAATGTTGTGCACGAGACCGGATATCCGCTTTGTTGGCATGGTGGCAAGATATCAAAGTAACCCCGAGGAAAGAACATTGGATGATGATTAAAAACATTTCAAGTATCCGAAAAAAGAACTCGAGATAGAATGTTGGTTTATCGATCGATAGTCTAATCCCCATTGGCTACGCTGGACTCGGATTTCCAATCGGACTTAGATTCCAAAAAATCTACCTCCCGGTAGTGTGTTTTGCATGGGGAGAGCCATGACATGGAGAAGCGTTAAGCGAAATGCATCACCGATTCTACCATGGAAGCCGAATCGTATTTACTTATGGAGGCAGCGTGAAAAAAGCGGTTTGGCTCAAGTACTTCCTAGTGGACTTGGATGTAGTTCGAATTTTCCAAAGACAATCAATCGTCTATTGTGACAATGCCGAGCGATTTGCAAATTCAAAGGAACCAAGAGCCCACATGGCCAAAGAAACACATTGAAAGGAAATACCATCTTATACGAGAAATCGTTAAGAGAGGAGATATAAGAGGTGGCAAAGATCCCGCAGAAGACAACCTAGCAGATCCATTCACAAAGGGTCTGCCTCAGAATACATTCGAGAGACATGTGGAAGGAATGGGTGTCAAGACCATTGCCAATCTGCTTTGAGTATAAGTGGGAGACATTATTAGGTTCGTGTAGTTGACATTATATGTCACATATTAGGAACTACACGAGACATGCTGTAGTATACTTAAAAGCAGACTTTGAGTATAAGTGGGAGATTGTTGGGATTATACTGTAAAGTATGTTTTTACTTTGTATAATCAAACTGAATTTCGGTCTTATTTACTGAAATAAATTATTTATCACTGATGCTTTAAATATAATCGAATGTTACATATATTTCTTTGCATAACATTCAATAAATAATACGTGTTACATTGTAGTTAATTTAGTGATACCAGATCACAGAAGATTAAATTAACAGTCCCTTGTAACCAAAAGTACACCATTCATGACCTAGATGGAAACGAACAATCCATCGTGAAAGGTTGAAGTGTAAGGCACAGATTGGCTTGTATTGACCAAGAGATTACACTAGTGCATGTTTAGTGCACTGAATAGGACCTACAGGAGGACAAATTCTTCAAAACTGAACTAGGAAGAATTAGACCTCAATGGTTCGTTATTTCTTAATCTTCGTCCCTTAAATAGGATCGCGTGTGGTTAGTAATTATTGCTTTGACTTATTACGGGTAGAGAATCAACGAGATTCAATACTTTATATCTTGGGCAATATTATTGGTCACATGCGATTGCTAAGATTTAATACGGAGAATCGTGTGCAAGTACGCTTGTTCGATTTGCCCCCTTGGGAGGTTCATATGTTTTATCATACCAAATCTTGCAAGTGGAACTAGTTTCCGGTATGAATAATAATGTTGAACCGTTCCTTTACCAAGGATAAAACATATTAATTAATGGAAAGTTATTTCAGTGGCTTGAATTAATTAATGGGCTAGATAATCTTAAACTCGGGAAATAATAACCGGGAGCCATATAAACTGTAATATGGGTTAAGATGGATAGTGAAATATTAATTATATAGTGAGATTAATTAATATTTATGGGCTTGAATAATATTGTGGCTCAATATTGATAATTCAAGATCCATTGGAAGGTCCAATCTTAATTCTCCTAAAGGCCCTCAAGTAGCCCAAACATAAAGTCCAATAACTGAAAAAGGTATTTAAAAATAAAATAAATTTTTGTTGCTATTTTTCCTAAAATTTCGAAAATAATAAATTATAGAAGGAGAAAGATTTTCTTTGAATTTTGTAATGGAATGAAGATAAGTATTCTTGGAATACAAGATTATCTCATTAAATTCAAGAAATCTCCCACTTGGTTATTTATTTGAGATTTTCGAAAATTTTGAAGAAATAAAGGAAGGAAAGATTTTCTTGATTTTTTCTTGAAAAAGTATTATGGAACATATGTATTTTTTGGAATACAAGAATATCTCATAAATTCAAGAAGATCCAAATCTTGTTTTCTTTTTCCTTATTTTTTCAAAATATCCCATAACAAGAGGAGGTGGGATTTTTGTGGAATATTTTAATTATGGAGAAAAGAATATAGAGATATATTCAAAATTTCTTGGAGATCAAGAAAAAGATTTTCCCATATAAATAGGGGATGATTTCTTCATCCCCAAGTACAATTCCATATGCTGGAAAAATTAGTAAATCCACAAAGGTGATGCAACAAATTTTTTTTTCCCTTTTGTTAATTGTTCGCGAGCTTCCTTCCACCGGATTGACGAGTAAGGACTAGGGAATACTTGGGAAGGATTTTTGGTGTGTTTTTATCGACGAGACCATTACCACTCCAAGAGGTTAGTTCACGAAAAACTGAGTAGCAATTCGCATCGTAGGATTTATGTGAACTTTTTTATATGAATGATTTGTTGTTGAATTATTATTTGAATTAATATAGGATTAATTAATGCTAGTAATAATTGTTAGAATTAAATTTGTATTTAAATATTCATCCGAATAGATCCGTGTAACTAATTCCCCAATATACCCCTTCGTGTATCTCAGCTAAGATCTAGTACCCTTTCTCCAGAGTGATGCATTAAGCAAATATAAGACTTCTCTAGTAAAAGTGGTCGTCAATAATGATATGCCTTGCCGCCGGAGTTGTAACCGACGAGCCTCAGTCTTACAAGATGTAACCCCCCGATCTTGATGTATTGGATGATCAATGTCATCCAATTTTCTTTGTCTACTTCTATTTGGCGACATTGGATAACTACTGGAAGTGACGACTAGCTTGGTGACTGTAATGTTTGACATGTCGGCTGCACCTTCTGAAGTTGCTAAACGAGCTAACACATCTTCTTGTGTATTAGAAGATCGGGAAACTAACTCGATGTATACTAGCTCAAATTTTTCGAGTAGCCTCTTTGGCTATCCTTTTGGTATACGATCATCGTCATCACCATGAGCCAGATTCTCTTAATAATTGGCAGGGGACCAACTGCGATTCGCAGTAGATTTGTAATAGCTTAACTCCTACTGCTATAGGAATTTGCAATCCGTTGATTAGAGCCACATATTATGCCTCATGTTGGTGGCATAAAAGTCAAACCATATGGTGGTCTAAAAATACCGACCTTTTGGATTGATTAGTATGATTTTTGCCCCTGTTCTCTCGGTGGTCGACGACCCGTCAACGAATAATTACCAAGAAGCTGGTGAAAATGCTTGGCTTTAATGGAAAAGTGAGTTCGACCACAAAATCGGCTAATGATTTGGCCTTGATCATCGTTCGAGATGCGTAGGTGACCTCGAATTGACATATCTCAATTGACCATTTTAAACACCTGTCCACCATATCCGGATGATGCAAGACGCATCTTAATTGCATGGTCATCAAGATCTCGACATGGTGGTAAAAAAGTTGGACCGTAACTTCCTTACACTCATGAGTAGAACATAGGCGAGCTTCTCTAGAGGCAGGTAGCGCTGCTCGGTTTCATTCAGGGTCTAACTGACGAAGTAGATTGGTAAATGTGTTTGCCCATCTGCTCACACCAATACAATGCTTAAAGCCGAATCTGAAGCGACCAAATTTAAGTACAACTTCTCATCAAGAATTTGCTTTGCTAAAATTTGAGTATTCGATAGGTACTCTTTAATTTAAACGAAAGTGAGTTAGCTTTCATTTATCCATTTGGACTTTCCATTCTTCAATGTATCGAACAAAGATTTGCATTTATCTTCCATCCTAAAGATAAGTTTGTTTAATGCGGTAAATACTCCATCAGTTTTTGTACCTCTTTGACGTTGCGAGGAGTGCTCATGTCGATGATCCCTTTTACATTAGATGGGTTGGCTTCGATCCCCGTCGGTTAACCACGTGACCGAGGAACTTGCCCGACTTAACTCCGAAGTTGCATTTTGCAGATTTCCCTTAATGTTGAACTTTCTTAGGATGACGAAAGTCTGTGCGAGGTGCGTGTGGTGATTGTATTTCTTCTCGCTCTTAACGACTATGTTGTTGACAAAGACTTCCATGGTTTTTCCAATTTTGCCAGCGAACATGTGATTTACTAGCTGTAGGTCCCGAGCGGGTTCCGTGTGTGGAAAATCTAGAGGGGATGGGTGAATAGACTTTCAAAACTTTTGCGTGTACAGTGTGTGTGTTGTTGGGATTATACTGGAAAGTATGTTTTTACTTTGTATAATCACACTGAGTTTCTGTCTTATTTACTGAAATAAATTATTTATCACTGATGCTTTAAATATCATCGAATGTTACATATATTTACTGCATAACTGTTCAATAAGAAGTACGTGTTACATTGAAGTTAATTTAGTGATACCAGATCACAGAAGATTAAATTAACAGTCCCTTGTAACTAAAAGTACACATTCACGACTTAGATTGAAATGAACAAACCATCACGAAAGGTTGAGGTGTAAGGCTCAGATTAGCTTGTCTTGACCAAGAGATTGCACCAGTGCATCATGATGCACTAAACAGGACCTACAGAAGGATAAATTCTTCAGCAGTGAAAATAGAAGAATTAGACCTCAGTGGTTCATTATTTCTTAATCGCCGTCCCTTAAATAGGATCGTGTGCAATCAATAGCCGTTGCTTTGACTTATGATGGGAAGAGGATCATTGAGATTCAATACCTTGTATCTTGGGCAATGATATTGGTTACACGACGATTGCTAAGATTTAATACGGTGAAACGTTTGCAAGTACGTCTTGTTTGATTTATCCCCTTGGGAGACTCATAAGATTTATCATACCAAATCTTGCAAGTGGAATTAATTTCCGGTATGGATAATAATGTTGAGTCGTTCCTTAACCAAAAAAAAGATGTTAATTAATATAAAGCTATTTCAGTGGCTTAAATTAATTAATGGACTGGATAATCTTAAACACGGGAAATAATAATCGGGAGCCATATTAACAGTAATATGGGTTAAGATGGATAGTGCAATATTAATTATGTAGTGGGATTAATTAATATTTATGGGCTTGAATAATATTGTGGCTCAATATTGAAAATTCAAAGTCCATGTGTTGGAAAAATTAGAAATCCACAAAGGTGGTGCAACATAATTTTTATTTTTCCCTTTTGTTAATTGTTCGCGAGTATCCTACCACCGGATTGACGAGCAAGGACTTGGGAATACTTGGGAAGGCTTTTTGGTGTGTTCGTGCAAACGGGATCCACCTTCTAGACGGTTGCCACTTCAAAAGGTTAGTTCACGTAAACTCCTAGATTTTCAGCATGCGTAGGATTTATGTGACGAACTTGTATGCATGATTTGTTGTTGAGTTATTATTTGAATTAATATAGGATTAATTCATTCTAGTAATAATTGTTAGAATTAAATTTGTATTTAATATTCACCCTGAATAGATCCGGGCACACTATTCCCCAAAAACTGGTATCAGAGCCACGGTTTCGGGCTCTGAATTTTAAATTGTAATTTAATTCGTTGTTCATTGAATTTGGAATTGGATAGTAGAATTGCTAGATCTTTTTTGCTGGTATCCAATTGTCATGGTATTTGATGAATGTTTATTTATGCATGCATATAAATTGTGGTTTTTAATTCGATTCGTTTGAATTGTTTTTGCCTCGTGAGAAAATCCACGAGTAGATTAGGATTTGTTTGATTCGTTCAATGTAATAGACTAGTATAGATCTAGGTTTATTTATTTTGTAAATAAATTGTAACCGGATAGGAGACGGAGGCAGAGACGAAGAATTAAAAGAAGGATCCGAATCAGGAGGCGGCAAGATCGACGTAAACGCGTTGCCAAGGAGGCATGCGCGGACGGGACGCACGCAGCGCCGCGATGGGCGCAAGGCCGAGGCTGCCTGGCGAGCCAGCCATGATCAGCGTCGTCAGCAGCAATCATGTGGCCGGCGGCGTGGAGGGCAGCGATGGGCTTATCAGCGGCGGGTTGCATACGGGACCGGTGCGAAGGCCAACCGAGCGCGCTACTGCCGAGACCTAACAAGAACATCCGAAAGTGCCGCGATGCTGGCGTGTGCGAAGCGCTTATCTTGCGCTACAAGACGCATACGGCCGACACGGCCGGGAGTCTGGCGCGTGCACCAGGCGCTGAAATGGGTCGATGGCGTGAAACGGCCGTGGCGATTTTTTCGAGAAGATCAAAGTGGGAGCTTTTCGAGAATAACTAAGAAAGCAATAAGGACAATTTCTCAAGATCAAGACATGACAAAATTAATCGTGACAATTGGATATATGTGCCCAATATGTTTAATTTTTGTTTTGATTTTTGCTTTATTTTTTCGTGCGTATTTAATTGTGTTTTGAATATGTTGTGCATGAGAAACTGTTTTGAAAAATCTCACTTTCGAAAATTACTAAGTATGTTTTAAAATAATTAATTAACAATTTTATTCTGGATAATAAAATTGAATTAATTTTGGCCTCCATGATTTATTTGTTTGTGAATTCTTTTGGAGAAATTCCCCCCACAGGATGGCCAAAAGATAGCTTTCACATGAATAAATTCCAAACGGATGATTGTGGATTATTATTAGTGGAGACGATGACCCTCTATTGGGATTATACTGGAAAGTATGCTTTTACTTTGTATAATCAAAACTGAATTTCGGACTTATTTACTGAAATAAATTGTTTATCACTGATGCTTTAAATATCATCGAATGTTACATATATTTACTGCATAACTGTTCAATAAGAAGTACGTGTTACATTGAAGTTAATTTAGTGATACCAGATCACAGAAGATTAAATTAACAGTCCCTTGTAACTAAAAGTACACATTCACGACTTAGATTGAAATGAACAAACCATCACGAAAGGTTGAGGTGTAAGGCTCAGATTAGCTTGTCTTGACCAAGAGATTGCACCAGTGCATCATGATGCACTAAACAGGACCTACAGAAGGATAAATTCTTCAGCAGTGAAAATAGAAGAATTAGACCTCAGTGGTTCATTATTTCTTAATCGCCGTCCCTTAAATAGGATCGTGTGCAATCAATAGCCGTTGCTTTGACTTATGATGGGAAGAGGATCATTGAGATTCAATACCTTGTATCTTGGGCAATGATATTGGTTACACGACGATTGCTAAGATTTAATACGGTGAAACGTTTGCAAGTACGTCTTGTTTGATTTATCCCCTTGGGAGACTCATAAGATTTATCATACCAAATCTTGCAAGTGGAATTAATTTCCGGTATGGATAATAATGTTGAGTCGTTCCTTAACCAAAAAAAAGATGTTAATTAATATAAAGCTATTTCAGTGGCTTAAATTAATTAATGGACTGGATAATCTTAAACACGGGAAATAATAATCGGGAGCCATATTAACAGTAATATGGGTTAAGATGGATAGTGCAATATTAATTATGTAGTGGGATTAATTAATATTTATGGGCTTGAATAATATTGTGGCTCAATATTGATAATTCAAGATCCATTGGAAGATCCAATCTTAATTCTCCTAAAGGCCCCCTGAGTAGCCCAACATATAGTCCAATAACTGAAAAAGGTGTTTAAAATAAAATAAATATTGTTGCTTATTTTTCCTCATTTATTTCAAAAATTATGGATAAAGGGGGAGAAATATTTTCTTTGAATTTTGTTATGGAATGAAGATATGTATTCTTGGAATACAAGATTATCTCATTAAATTCAAGAAATCTCCCACTTGGTTATCTATAAGAGAATTTTCGAAAATTTTGAAAGATAAAGGGCTAGAAAGATTTTCTTGATTTTCATGAAAAGATATTATGGAAGATATGTATTTCTTGAAATACAAGAATAACTCATAAATTCAAGAAGATCCAAATCTTGGAATCTTGCCTATTATTTTCGAAATTATCCATAACAATAGAGTAGGTGGGATTTTGTGATAATTATGGGAAAAATAATATAGGAGATATATTCAAGATTTCTTGGAGATCAAGAAAAGATTTTCCCACATTAATTTTGGCCACAATTTTCGACCACCTATGCTCTATAAATAGGGGATGACTCTTTCATTCCCAAGTACAATTCCATGTGCTGAAAAAATTAGTAAATCCACAAAGGTGTGCAACATAATTTATTTTCCTTTTGTTAATTGTTCACAAGTGTCCTACCACCGGATAGTCGAACAAGGATTAAGGGAATACTTGGGAAGTTCTTTTGGTTAGTCTAATCAGCCAGATCAACGCCATCCCAAGAGTACGTTTCACGTAAACTCGAGAATTCGCATCGTAGGTTTTACGTGAATTAATTATATGCATGATATGTTGTTGGATTATTATTTGAATTAATATAGGATTAATTCATGCTAGTAATAATTATAAAAATTAAATTTTTATTTAAATATTCACCCGAATAGATCCGTGCAACTTATTCCCCAACACGCGACAATGGGGTCAATATGAATTAACACAACGGGTAAAACTCGTTGTAATAAACACCTATGACAACGGGTACTATGAGCTAACACAACGGGTAAAATCTGTTGTAATAAACACCTACGACAACGGGTTACCATGACTTAACACAACGGTTAAAAACCGTTGTAACCTACGACAACGGGGATTCCCCGTTATCATATGTCCGGGACCTATGACAACACCAGCATCTACAACGGGGAAAAAACAGCTACGACAACGGGGATTACCCGTTGTCGTATCCGATTTTTGGCATAGCGAGTACAAGGGTACTTGAATCCCGAAATATTACAACCAAAACAAATATAACACGACCTTACAAGTTATCCTATAAACAGACTAATGGATGGAACTCCAAAACAAAAATAAAGCAGAAAATGATCGATAGAGGGCAATATGCCCAATTAATCCACTACCACGAACAAAATTTAATGTTATTAATAAATTTGTCTAAAGTATACTCACCCTCTTTAAAGGTTAGATCCTTCATATTACATTTAATGTATCTATAGAAATTAAGTACTCATAGAATTTATTTGTTTTTGTTTTATAGAGTCCTAGAAAATTTAGTTTGTTTTATTGCGAAAAACTAGAAAAAGAAAAGTTTTTTGTTTTTTTGAAGGCAAAGATGAAATACCATTATCAGAGTACAAGAGATACTCAAATCCCAAAAATTACACAAGAAGTTACACCGCATTAAAATTTCAAAGGCAAATAATATAAAGGATAACATTCCCAGGAAACAAACGGGACGGAAAAAGATAACGGGTAGTGTGATCTTATCCATTTTCATGAGCAAAACTTAATCCCATCTAAGAGTTTTTCCAACGAGTAAATACTCTCTTTTGAAAACGATATCATTTCTGGCTTTCCAAATCTTCCAGATAGTAGCTTGCCAAATCAGACTCATAACTTTCCTTCGAGATGTCAAATGCTCTGATCCCATAAATTCCTTGAAATGATCCACCAAAGACGACGAAAGTACAGATCTGGTCTCCCAAGCCAAGATGACACTGCTTCCCAAATTAAGAGAGAAAACGGACAAGTAACAAGAATATGCAATGAAGACTCCACTGGAAACGAGCAAACTGGACATGACGCCGATCGCTTCAAGATAGTATCTATGTATGAGGCTTGCAATAAGCCTATCATCCTTTTATTGTGATCTCGAAAGTGATCTTGATCCCAAGGATGTGACCGGTTTCCTTAAGTCCTTCATATCAAAACTGTTTTTGTGCCCATGCCCTTACGTCGACAAAACCTTTACATCATTTCCGGATGAGCGAATATCGCCTTCACGATAGTACTAAGAATACCAATGCAGTTCCGACACGCTTTTTGTACACACAACTTTCGAACTCATTTTGATCGAACCCGTAAGACTTTATAACTTGATCAAAACATTGGTTCCAAGCACGCGATGCTTGCTTCAGTCCATAGATGGACTTTTTGAGCTTGCAAACAAGATGTTCTTGGCCTTTTTCAATGAAGCCTTCGGGTTGTTGCATATAGATTTCTTCTTCAAGACTTCCATTGAGGAAAGCTGTCTTGACATCCATTTGCCAGATCTCTAAATCGAGATGCGCAGCTATCGACAAGAGAATGCTGATGGACTTTAGCATGGGTACAAGCGAAAAGGTTTCCTCATAGTCTATCCATTCTTTCTGAGTGTAACCCTTTGCCACAAGTCTAGCTTTGAAGGTTTCTACCTTTCCTTCCGATCCCCTTTTTCTCTTGTATACCCACTTGCATCCAATGGGTTTGACCCCATTAAGTGGTTCGACGAGCTCTCACACCTTGTTTTGATCCATAGAACCCATTTCGGCTTTCATTGTCGTTTGCCAAGAATCCGCATCCTTGTCATGGATTGCCTCTTTTTAAGTCCATGGGTCTGATTCATTTTCGTCGGGGATCAAGTCTGAAGACTCTCCTATCCCCATGAATCTCTCGGGCTGTCGGATAACCCTCCCACTGCGACGAGGTTTCGGTTATGTAAGTGTGTCGTTTGGTATATCGACTTGTACAATTGGCATTGAGGTAAGCCCCTTTAGCTCATTCAAGGTAATCTCACTTCTAGGCTTCTTGTCGTTCATATAGTCTTCTTCCAAAAATCTAAAGTGTGTACTGATTACCACCTTTTTGATCTTTGGGACCATAGAACATGCACCCTTTCGTTCCCTCGGGGTATCCTATAAACAGCCTTAATTCTGATCTTGGATCCAATTTACCGGCTTCCTTATCCAGCACGTATGCCGGACACCCCCAAATTCTCATGTGTCCTAGACTGGGCTTGCTCTCGGTCAACAATTCTTTAGGGGTTTTGGGAACCGATTTGGATAACACCAATTTTAGAATGTAAGCCACCGTTTCCAAGGCGTGACCCCAAAACGATTTGGGTAGATCCGCATAACTCATCATTGACCTGACCATTTCTAAAAGAGTCTTGTTTCTTCGTTCTGCAACTCGTTTTGTTGAGGGGTTCCGGGTGCAGTTAACTGGGATACAATCCCTTCATCCGATAAGTAGTTCAAGAATTCATCGCTGAGGTATTCACCTCCACGATCAGATCGTAGACTCTTGATACCTTTTTCCCTATGATTCTCTGCTTGAGCCTTAAAATTCTTTGATTTTTTTAAAGGTCTCAGATTTATGCCTCATAAGGTAAATGTATCCATATCTCGAGTAATCATCGATAAAAGTAACAACATACTCATAGCCTCCTCTTGCTTTGATTGACAATTGGACCTCATACATCGGTGTGAACGATCTCTAACACTTCTTTGGCTCTATTCTCATTGGCTCTAAATGCCCTCTTGGTCATTTTACCCTCAAAACACGATTCACAGGTTGGAAATGGTTCAACTTGGAGAGACTCCAACGAACCATCTTGGACCAACCTTTGGATCCTCTTTGGATTGATATGACCTAGTCTTAGATGGCATAGAAGTGTCTCGTTCATGTTTGATGAACGTTTTCTTTTAGCTAAAACAGTCGATGTGTTATAGGATGCATTTCGTGAGTGGTGTGTACAGTTAATTGTGTAGATATTATTCGACAACGTTCCATGACAGATAAATTCATTATTTAGAGCAATAGTAACAACTTTATTAAAAGTAACCGAATATCCATCAAGAAAAAGTTTAGAAATTGAAGTTAAATTCTTTCTAAAACTAGGAACGTAAAGAACATCTCTCAAAATTAAAATTGTCTTCAAAAGACAATTGTACTTCTCCCATCGCTTGATTACCCACACTCGTAGAAGACGCTTTAGTGTGATGAGGATCTCACTCCCACTAAGTTGCCGGGTCCGCTTGAACCCCTGTAAAGTGAAACAAACATGATCAGTGGATCCCATATCAACTACCCACGAATGGGAAGCATACGCCGCCAAACAAGTTTCAACAACTAGTGCTTGAGAATTACCTTTCTTTCCATTCCTTTTGGGTTTGGAATAGGCTGACCTCCAGTGACCTCTCTCGCCGCAATCCAAACAGATCTTCGTACTTAGTCTTTCATCTTTGAAGTTTGAATAGAACTGGTATATCCTTAGTGTCTCTTCATTATTCTTACCACCACTTGGCCTAGAATTAGAAGTAGACCCTTTTTAACTTTGTTCGCTTTCTTGCGCTCATTTTCCTCTTCGACCAAAGTGAGAGCTCTTATAAGATCGTCCACAGTGAAGTCCATATCTTTCATTAGATATTCCACATAGGGATGATCATAGCTCTTTGGCAGAGAATTGAGAATGAAATCAATTTTGCATTTGAAATCACATTTTTCGCCAAGATACGCAAGTTCTTCAAAGAGAACCATAACCCTAAGAATGTGCTCTTTTGCAGTCATTCCTTCTTCCAATTTTAGCTTGACCATGTCATGCTTGATGCTTTGAATTGCTATATGGGCCTGATGTGCTAACATCGCTTCGAGACTTCCCATAATGTCTGCCGCTGTTGCAAAACCTTGATGAAGGTGTTTTAACAAATCCAACATTTGTGTCAAGATTATTTCCTTTATCAATTCGTTTGCCAGCTCCCATTCATTATATTCCATCTCTTCCAATATGTTATCATTCTTAGCTGGTTTTTTGGGTTTTGGTGCACTAAGTACCCATTTGGATTCATGTGAAGCAAGGTCACTCATAAGTTTTTGTTTACGAACAAAATAGTTTTCACCAGTGAGTAAATTGTCTTTCAGTATATTGAACAGGGGATTAAAAGTTTGCGACATGCTGAACTGAAATAAGCAACGATTTGCATAAGCACAAAATTATCACAAAATTCGATCACATGTATCATATTTAAATCTCAAAAAAAATATGAACATGCATCAGCCAACATCTCAAAACAGTTTAAATAAGCCACGTGGGGTGGGTCATTATTTAAACACATTCAAACATGTTACAAACAAAACCATTACCAAAACCTTTAATATCCAGATTAATAGTTGGCTCCCACTTGACCAATATAAAATTGACAGGGACTTCGGGAAAGTATATGCATATCAATTTTATACCTAAGTAATAACTATGATTAAATACAAAATTATTATTTCGCTTTGAACGAGCCTCGTGGGGAGGGTGTTGGGGAATAATTTGCCCGGATCTATTCGAGATGAATATTTAAATACAAATTTAATTCTAACAATTATTACTAGCATGAATTAATTCTATATTAATTCAAATAATAATTCAACAACAAATCATGCATATAAGCAGTTCACATAAATCCTACGATGCGGAATTGCTCTGGTTTTTTCGTGAACTCACCTCTCTGGAGTGACAACCGTTGAGAAGATGGATCCCGTTCACGAACACACCAAAAGACCTTCTCAAGTATTCCCTTATCCTCGTTCAACAATCCGGTGGTAGGAACTTCATGAACAATTTAACAAAAGAAAAAAAAAATTATGTTGCACCACCTTTTGTGGATTTCTAATTTTTTCAACACATGGAATTACTTTGGCGTTGAAAAATTCATCCCCTATTTATAGATGAGGTGGTGGCTAATTTTTGGGCAAAAATAATATGGGAAAATCTTTTTCTTGATTTTCAAGAAATCTTGAATATATCTCATATATTCTTTTCTCCATAATTAAAATATTCCACAAAAATCCCACCTCCTCTTGTTATGGTATTTTCGAAAAATAAGGAGTAAGAAAAACAAGATATGGATCTTCTTGAATTTATGAGATATTCTTTTATTCCAAAAATACATATCTTCCATAATACCTTTTCAAGAAAATCAAGAAAATCTTTCCTTCCTTTATTTATTCAATATTTTTGAAAAACACAAATAAATAACCAAGAATACTTATCTTCATTCCATAACAAAATTCAAAGAAAATCTTTCTCCCTCTTTTATTTATTATTTTCGAAAAATATAGAAAAATTAGGCAACAATAATTTATTTTATTTTTAAACACCCTTTTTAGTTATTGGACTTTATGTTTGGGCTACTTAAGGGGCCTTTAGGAGAATTAAGATTGGACCTTCCAATGGATCTTTAATTTCCAGTATTGAGCCACAATATTATTCAAGCCCATAAATATTAATTAATCCCACTACATAATTAATATTGCACTATCCATCTTAACCCATATTACTGTTAATATGGCTCCCGGTTATTATTTCTCGTGTTTAAGATTATCCAGCCCATTAATTAATTCAAGCCACTGAAATAACTTTCCATTAATTAATATCTTTTGTCATTGGTCAAGGAACGGTTCAACATTATTATCCATACCGGAAACTAATTTCACTTGCAAGATTTGGTATGATAAATCTTATGAACCTCCCAAGGGGGCAAATCGAACAAGCGTACTTGCACACGATTCTTCGTATTAAATCTTAGCAATCACATGTGACCATTAATATTGAGCAAGATATAAAGTATTGAATCTCATTGATTCTCTACCCGTCATAAGTCAAAACAATAATTACTAACCACACACGATCCTATTTAAGGGACGGAGATTAAGAAATAAAGAACCACTGAGGTCTAATTCTTCCTAATTCAGTGCTGAAGAATTTATCCTCCTGTAGGTCTTATTCAGTGCATCAGTCATGCACTAGTGTAATCTCTTGGTCAAGACTAGCCAATCTGAGCCTTACACTTCAACCTTTCACGATGGATTGTTCTTTTCCATATAGGTCGTGAACAGCGTACTTTTAGTTACAAGGGACTGTTAATTTAATCTTCTGTGATCTGGTATCACTAAATTAACTACAATGTAACACGTACTGTTTATTGAACAGTTATGTAGTAAATATATGTAACATTCAATGATATTTAAAGCATCAGTTATAAATAATTTATTTCAGTAAATAAGACAAAAATTCAGTTTGGTTATACAAAGTAAAAACATACTTTCCAGTATAACCCCAACAATCTCTCACTTATACTCAAAGTCTGCTTTTAAGTATACTACAACATATCTAATGTAGTTCCTAATGCGTGACATCTAATGTCACCTACACGAACCTAAAAATATCTCCCATTTATACTCAAAGTAGATTGGCAACGGTCTTGACACCCATTCCTTCCACATGTCTCTCGAATGTGTTCTGAGGCAGACCCTTTGTGAATGGATCTGCTAGGTTGTCTTCTGACGCGATCTTTGCCACCTTTATTTCTCCTCTCTTAACGATTTCTCTTATAAGATGGTATTTTCTTTCAATGTGTTTACTGGCCTTGTGGGATCTTGGTTCCCTTGAATTCGCAACTGCTCCGGCATTATCACAGTAAACAGTGATTGTGCTGCGCAAATTCAGAACTACATCCAAGTCCACTAGGAAGTTCTTGAGCCAAACCGCTTCTTTCGCTGCCTTGCAAGTAGCTACGTATTCGGCTTCCATGGTAGAATCGGTGATGCATTTCTGCTTAACGCTTCTCCATGTCATGGCTCCTCCCCCCATGCAAAACACACTACCGGAGTAGAATTACTGGAATCTAAGTCTGATTGTAAATCTGAGTTCGTGTAACCGATGGGGATTAGACTATCTGACTGATAAATTAACATTTTATCCTGAGTTCTTTTCAAATACTTCAGAATGTTCTTAACTGCCGACCAATGCTCTTTTCCCGGATTACTTTGATATCTTGCCACCATGCCAACGGCAAAGCAAATATCTGGTCTCGTGCACAGCATTGCATACATAAGGCTTCCGACAGCCGAAGCATAAAGAATGTCTTTCATGTCATCTATCTCCTTTTGTGTCTTAGGGCACATTTCCTTGGATAGATGGATTCCATGTCTGAAAGATATGAAGCCTTTCTTGGAATCCTGCATGCTGAATCGCTTCAAGACAGTGTCTATATATGAAGCTTGCGATAAGCTTATCATCATTTTCTTGCGATCTCGAGTGATCTTGATCCCAAGGATGTGCCCGACTTCCCCTATGTCCTTCATATCAAACTGTTTTGAAAGCCATGTCATTACGTCTGACAACACCTTTACATCATCCCCGATGAGCAGAATGTCTTCTACGCATAGTACCAAGAATACCAATGCAGTTCCGACACGCTTCTTGTACAATAAACTTTTCGTGCTCGTTTTGATCAAACCCATAAGACTTTATTACTTGATCAAAACACTGGTTCCAACCTCTGGATGCTTGTTTGAGTCCATAAATGGACTTCTTGAGCTTACAAACTAGGTGTTCTTGGCATTTTTCAATGAAGCTATGGGGTTGTTGCATATAGATTTCCTCTTCAAGACTTCCGTTAAGGAAAGCCGTCTTGACATCCATTTGCCAGATTTCAAAGTCGAGATGCGCAACAATCGACAAGAGAATTCGGATGGACTTGAGCATTGCTACAGGTGAAAAAGTTTCCTCATAGTTGATCCCTTCTTTACGAGTATAACCTTTCGCCACAAGCCTTGCCTTGAAGGTTTTCACACCGTCCGGCCCGGTCCTCTTTTCCTCTTGTATATCCACTTGCAACCAATGAGTTTGACCCCATTAAGTGGTTCGACTAGCTCCACACTCTGTTATGATCCATAGAACCTATTTCGGCTTCCATTGATGTTTGCCAAGAAACCGCATCCTTATCTTGGATTTCCTCGTCGTAAGTCCATGGGTCCGATTCATCTTGGGGGGGACTAAGTCTCGAGGACTCTCCTACCCCATGAATCTCTCGGGTTGTCTTACAAGCCTCCCACTACTGACGAGGTTCGGTTGTGTAAGTGTGTCGTTTGGTATGTCATCTTATACAGTTAGACTTTGGGGTTAGCCCCCTTAGCTCATTCAGGGTAATCTCACTTCTGGGCTTTTTTTCGTTCATATAGTCTTCTTCCAAAAATCTAAAGTGGGTACTTATTACCACCTTTTGATCTTCGGGACCATAGAACATACACCATTTTGTTCACTCGGGGTATCCTATAAATGATTTTAATTCGATCGAGGATCAATTCGGGCTTCCCTTGTCCAACACGTAGGCCGGACACCCCCAAATTCTCATGTGTCTCAAACTGGGCTTGCGCCCGGTCCACAATTCTTTGGGAGTTTTGGGAACCGATTTGGACGGCACCAAGTTCAGAATATAAGCCGTTGTTTCCAAGGCATGACCCCAGAACGACTTGGGTAGATCCGCATAACTCATCATTGATCTAACCATTTCTAAAAGAGTTCTGCTTCTTCGCTCTGCAACCCCGTTTTATTGAGGGGTTCCGGGTGCAGTTAGCTGGGATACAATCCTTTCATCTGACAAGTAGATACTCGCCTCCACGATCAGATTGTAGAGACTTGATACGTTTTTCCCTATGATTCTCTGCTTGAGCCTTAAATTCTTTGAATTTGTCAAAGGTCTCAGATTTATGCTTCATAAGGAAAATATAACCGTACCTTGAGTAATCATCAATAAAGGTGATGAAATACTCATAACCTCCTTTTGCTTTGATTGACATTGGACCACATACGTCTGTGTGAACGATTTCTAACACTTCTTTGGCTCTATTCCCCTTGGCTCCGAATGCCCTCTTGGTCATTTTACCCTCTAAACATGATTCGCAAGTTGGGATTGGTTCAACTCAGAGAGACTCCAATTAACCATCTTCTACCAACCTTTGAATCCTTTTTGGATTAATATGTCCCAATCTGAGATGCCATAGAAGTGTCTCGTTCACGTCTGATGAATGTTTTCTTTTATCGGAAACAGTTGATGTGCTATAGGATGCATTCCGTGAGTGGTGTGCACAGTTAATTGTATAGAGATTATTCGAAAACGTTCCATGACAGATAAATTTATCATAAAGAGAAATGGTAACAACTTTGTCAAAAGTAACCGAATATCCATCAAGGTAAAGTTTAGAAACCGAAATTAAATTCTTTCTAAAACTAGGAACGTAAAGAACATCTCTTAAAATTAAAACTTTTTCTTCAATAGACAAGTGCACTTCTCCCACTGCTTCAGCTGCCACTCTCGTAGCATCGCCCAATGTGATGAGGATCTCACTCCCACTAAGTTGTCGGGTCCGCTTGAACCCCTGTAAAGTGAAACAAACATGATCAGTAGATCCCGTATCCACCACCCATAAATGGGAGTCATACGCCGCTAACAAGTTTCAACAACTAATGCCTGAGAATCACCTTTCTTTCCATTCCTTTTGGGTTTGGAACAGGCTGACCTCCAATGTCCTTTTTCACCGCAGTTTAAGCACTTCCCCTTAGCTGGTATACTCACTCCTCCACCTCCCTTCACCTTTTCTTTGCCCTTGGCAACATTTGAGTTCACTTGCTTGTGGCCTTTATCCTTTTTCTTGTTCTTACCACCCTTTGGCCTAGAAGAAGAAGAATGTCCATTTTCCACCAAGGCTTGACTCTTTTGCCCCAATATCGCCTCTGCCGATACTAAAGCTTGCAACAGGTCAGGCATCGAGAACTTCTGATTGTTTATTTAGTAGTTCAGCCTGAACTGTTCAAAACTTTTCGGTAGAGAGTGCAGCACGAAATCGATTTGGGTCTCGATGTCGTATTCAGCGCCAAGTACCTCAAGCGTGTTAAGGTGAGCCATCATCTGGAGAACGTGCTCCCTTATGGGCGTTCCCTCCACCATTTTCATAGAGAGCAAGTCCCTCATGCTGATATGACGAGCCACACTGTTCTGATGTTGAAACATCGCTTTAAGACTAGTCATGATGTCTGCAGCGGTCTCAACGTTTTGGTGTTGGTGTTGCAACACATCTGACATTGAAGCCAAGATGGTACACTTTGTCATTTCGTTGGAACGCTCCCAGTCAGCATACTCTTTCTTAACCGCTTTAGTTGACTCATCATTTGGCTTTTCTGGTTTAGGTGTAGTGAGAACCCAATTATGGCTTTGTGCAGTGAGGAAAATAGTAAGTTTACGACTCCAATCAACGAAGTTTTCACCAGTAAGCAAATTGTCTTTAAGTATATTGAACAGTGGATTAAAGGCTGTGACATGCTGAACTGAAATAAATAATAATTTGTATAAGCACAAACATATCACAAGGTTCGATCACATGTATCATCTCAAAAAAAAAAATATGAACATGCATCAGCCAACATCTCAAAACAGTTTAAATAAGCCACATTGGGGTGGGTCATTATTTAAACACATTCAAGCAGGTTACAAACAAGAAAACAGTTACAAACCTTTAATATCCAGATTAATAGTTGGCTCCCACTTGACAAATATAAAATTGACAGGGACTTCGGGGAAGTATATGCATATCAACATTTTATACCTAAGTAATAACCATGATTAAATACATAATTATTATTTTGTTTTGAATGAGCCTCGTGGGGAGGGTCATCGTCGCCACTAATAATAACCCACAATCATCCCTTCTGAATTTATTCATGTGAAATCTATCTTTTGGCCGTCCCGTGGGGGAATTTCTCCAAAGAATCCACAAATAAATAAATCATGGAGGTCAAAATTAATTCAATTTTATTATCCGGAATAAAATTGTCAATTAATTATTTAAACATACTTAGTTATTTTCGAAGGTGAGATTTTTCAAAATATTTTCTCATGCATCGCATATTTAAACACAATTTAAATAAACATAAAATAATGCAAAATATCAAAACAAAAAATTTAACACATTGGGCACATATATCCAATTGTCAAGGTTAATTTTTTGTCATGTCTTGATCTTGAGAAATCGTCTTCATAGCCTTCATCGTTCGTCTCGAAAAGCTCCCACTTGATTGTATCAAAAAAATCGCCACGTCATAACGCGTCATCGACCCATTTCATGGTCGAAGTGTGCGGCTTGCACTCCCGGCGATGTGTCGTCGACTTTGTCTCGCTCGCGATAAGTGCCAGACGTCGCTAGCGGGCGCTTCGGATTTCCTCGGTAGGTCTCGGCAGGTGCGCCGTGTTCCAGCGCGCCCACCCGTGCCGAGTCCCGCCTCTGCCCGTCGCCCCATCGCCTGCGCCCGACGCCCAATCCGTCTTGGCGCTTTCGGTCAGTGACCTCGCCCCACACCGTGCATCCACATCATCAGCGTGCCTCCGCCAGCACGTTTCACGCGACTTAGCGCCGCCGTGCCACTGTTCGAATCCGTCGCCTTTAATTCATCGTCTCCGTCTTGACTCACGATCCGATTATAATTTATTTACAAAAAATAAATAAACCTAGATCTAGACTAGTCTATTACATTGAACAAATCAAAAAAATCATAATCTACTCGTGGATTTTCTCACGAGGCAAAAGCAATTCGAAGCTAATCGAATTAAAATCACAATTTATATGCATGCATAAATATAAACATTCATCAAATACCATGACAATTGGATACCTGCAAAAAAGATCTAGCAATTCTACTATCCAATTTTAAATTTAATGAAAATGAATTAAATTATAATTTAAAACTCAGAGCCCGAAATCGAGGCTCTGATACCAGTTGTTGGGGAATAATTTGCCCGGATCTATTCGGGATGAATATTTAAATATAAATTTATTTCTAACAATTATTACTAGCATGAATTAATCCTATATTAATTCAAATAATAATTCAACAACAAATCATGCATATAAACAATTCACATAAATCCTACGCGATGCGCAGAATTACTCACGGGTTTACGTGAACTAACCTCTCGGAGTGACAACTGTTGAGAAGATGGATCCCGTTTCATACAAACACACCAAAAGACCTTCTCAAGTATTCCCTTATCCTCGTTCAATAATCTGGTGGTAGGAACTCGCGAACAATTTAACAAAAGGGAAAAATAAAACTATGTTGCACCACCTTTGTGGATTTCTAATTTTCCAACACATGGAATTGCTTGGGGATGAAAAATTCATCCCCTATTTATAGATGAGGTGGTGGTTGAATTTTTGGGTAAAAATAATATGGGAAAATCTTTGTCTTGATTTCCAAGAAATCTTGAATATATCTCATATATTTTTTTCTCCATAATTAAAACATTCCACAAAAATCCCAATTTATGTTTGGGCTACTTGAGGGGCCTTTAGGAGAATTGAGATTGGACCTTCCAATGGATCTTGAATTTCTAATATTGAGCAACAATATTATTCAAGCCCATAAATATTAATTAATCCCACTACATAATTAATATTGCACTATCCATCTTAACCCATATTACTGTTAATATGGCTCTCGGTTATTATTTCTCGTGTTTAAGATTATCCAGCCCATTTATTAATTCAAGCCACTGAAATAACTTTCCATTAATTAATATCTTTTGTCCTTGGTCAAGGAACGGTTCAACATTATTATCCATACCGGAAACTAATTCCACTTGCAAGATTTGGTATGATAAATCTTATGAACCTCCCAAGGGGGCAAATCGAACAAGGGGACCAATCACGCAAGACTTTGCAAGCACACGATTCTCTGTATTAATCTTAGCAATTGTCGTACAATTAATATTATTGCCCAAGATATAGGGTATCGAAGTCTCAATGATTCTCTTCTCATTTATAAGTCAAAGCAATAATTACTAATCACACACGGTCCTTATTAAGTGACAGAGATTAAGAAATTAACAACCACTGTGGTCTAACTCTTCATCCCATAAGTCAGTAAGAATGAGTTTATCCTCTCTGCAGGTCCGCTTCAGCGCATCGAATGCACTAGTGTAATCTCTTGGTCAAGACAAGTCAATCTGAGTCTTACACATCAACTTCTACCAATAGACTGTTCGGGTCTATCTAAGTTGTGAAACACGCACTAGTTTACAAGGGACTCTTAACGTGATCTTCTGTGATCTGCTATCACCACGTTAACTACAATGTAACATGTGCTATTATATGAACGGTTTGCAATAAATATATATAACATTCAGTCATATTTAAAGCAACCGTGATAAATAATTTATTTCGCTGGCCAATGTTCCTGATTTTTTCCCTCTCTTTTGAAACTATAATTCTTTCTCATCCGCCATACCTTTTGCAAAATTCGGCCAGGTCTTCCTTTCTGCTTTCTTTTTTAACACCCTTGCCCTTCCTTTCCCAATCTTCCTGCTATTCCTTTTTTTAGGTTCCGGTTGGATATTTTCGACATCGGGCATAACCCCTGAGTTGCTGTCGGTTGAACGAAATTCGGCGATCTCCGCGGCCGCAATTTCCTCGACAATCCGGACTTTGAAAGAAGCAACGTCTATTTTTGCTTGGAAGATTTTATCTATCGTAGTCCCATATGATGCGACACCCGCACCCTCGCGAACTCTAGATTATTCTTCTTTTCCGAGTCATCATCTAGCTCCATGAATACGCACCATTTTCCACATGCCAGTGAGAAAAAAAATTTCGACCTGGCATGGAGTGGGACTCCGTACCATCTTGTCTACTGATTCACATCGATGTCTTCCCATGGCTTGATCCACGCGAACCAAAAGCTTGTCCATTCACTATATCCTTCAAGGGCAAGAGAGGTTGCTATGTCTGTGTTGCTTCGGATCAGCATCAAGTTACCTCCCATGGGTGTCATTTTCAGGTTTCCTCCACATTCGCTCTCCATCTCCTATTTGTGTTCTTTCCAGTTGAATTCTCTTTTGAGACATCCCGTGAAGCATCCTCGCAACCATTCCTTGTCCTCAGCTGTAGTTTGAAAAGAAATAGTTTCAATGGCCTGGTCTACACGAAACTTTCCTTTTCCCATCCCTTGCAGCGCCTCCGCGAAGGTTTGAATCTCACTCGACCCCGGGGCCTCTATTGGATTAGTCACATTTGGAGTTCTCGCCGGTGGGGTTGTGTCTGTTTTCTCCGCCGATTCCATTTTAAACCTCGGAATGAAGGCCCTCATCTTGTAGCTCCCAATCCAGATATTATTGAGTCCATACAAAAGCTTTCTCTCATCGTAACTTTTTGGGTATCTCACGAACCCAAATAGCTTTCCCTCCTTCTCTCTTTTTTTTGGCCAAAAGACATCGTTTACTTCACCTATTTCATTAAGATAGCTTTGGATGATGGATGGTGCGCAATCCTCTAGAAAATTCTTGAACAGAAAAGACCAGGAGTTTTCTACCGAAAGAAAGACCTTAGAGTCCCTCTGGGTTTTGGGTTTTACTCCTTTAAAGCCAGGGTTTCTCCCTGCCGAACTACCAGTACTCTTAGAATTAAGGTTTTGGGTATGGATAATCCTATGGCTCGTTTCCCCTTCCTCACTACTCTCCACTCTCTCTCTCTAACATCTTGTTTTTAAAGTTAGTTTTTAATTCAATATACAAGAATGTTTTAATTTCCATTCTATTTTGGGTAATTAATCTCATCATATATATTATTAATTGATTTATGAAGTATTTATAATTAGATTTATTTTGTAAATATTTAGGGTTTATCACAACGACAAATTCTCATGTGCACCATTTGCACCAATAAAATTGATGCAATTTAATTTTAAATTTTTTTTTTTAAAATATTTTTCCAGCTTTAACTTTTTTTTCTTTTTTTCAATTTCAGTTTTCTTTTAACTTTTATTCCAATTTTAGGGTTTTTTTTCCCGACCCGGGCCCTAATCCAGGTCGGATTAGTTCATAGTTCACTCGACCCGAGTGGTTCATGGTTCACCCGGCCCGAATAAGTCATGATTTAGGGTTTATTATCTAGTGTTTAGGATGTAGATGTTTCATCTAAATTGAAATTGAATTCAATTGCACCAATTGCATCTTGTGTAAATGATGCAAAGGAGAGTCACTATATCACAACATATTCTAATACAATTATTGTTGATTTCTTATTTTAATCTGTTAATATATAATTGTGGTATTTTCAATGGTGATTATCATTTAAAAGTTTGGCAGACAATAATCAGGGAATAATGTGTTTTAAGGACAATAACTTTGGGGGGTTGTGTTTTAAAGACAATAATTTTAAAGGCTTGGAAATGTAGGACATTATATTTTAAAACTTGTAAATATATGACAATATGTTTTATAACTTGTAAATATAGGACAATATGTTTTAAAAATATGTAAATGTAGGACAATTGAGCCCGAATCTCTCAGCCCAATTTTTGCTTATTCGGGCTCAATTGTCCTACATTTACAAATACTAAAACATATTGTCCTATTTTTACATATTTTAAAATATATTGTCCTACATTTCCAAATCAGTAAAATTAATGTCCTTAAAACACAACTCCCCTAAAGTTATTGTCCTAGAAAAACATTTTTCCCCAATAATCACTATTAACTACTAAAAAAAGTAGGCACCACTAGTTGAGCAAATCTCTTCATCAAATTACCTAAATACCCCCTAATGTAATTAACCATGCTTAACTTTGTGCTTTCGTGATTCTCATGCTTACCTTTGTTCCATCATATTTCTCTTTAATTAGTATATTACTTCCCTTCTCCAGCGATTACTTGAACACTTGTCTTATTTGGACGTCCCAACATTATTTGAACATTCCCAAAATAAAAACAAATATAATATTAATACACTCAAAATACTCTTATTTATTCCGGGGTTTAAACCAAAAAAGGTCCCGTAAGTTTAAACTTTTATTGCAAAGGTCCCATATATAACACTTGTTTCAATTTAGTCCCGTATGTATTCAATTTGTGCCGATTTAGGGCCCCTGTTTAGCAAGTCTTTGTTAGACGCTGTAATTGTATTGCTGCATGATATGCTCAACAAAGTCATTATTTGTTGTTGCATTACCATATGAAGGCCACATGTATACTTTTTTATATTTTCTTGTTTTACTACGAAATTTTAATTTACCCTTCTAACAGTAAAATATATTCTGAAGAAATAAAAAATGAAAACTAGAGATTTGTAAAAGAAATGTTGCACGCTCTTAGCATCAGAATGTAGCACGGTCTTAACAACATTAGTTGTTGTGGCTTATCCTTGAGGCTTTTTTTGTTTTATGAGATTACATTATTTAGTCAAATAAAAAAATGAAATTACATTTTGAAATCCAAGGCATATATTTTTAGACAAGTATGGTTCTGGTGATCCGAGCATAAATTGGCAATTTAGACAGTTACATTCTCTATGTTTCTAACATTTTTAAGGGTTTGGAGATGTATATTCTTTTGATTAGACAGAAATTCATTTATTAGAGCTTGTTAAAGATGTCAATGTTATGTATTGAATAGTGATTTTTATTTGTTAATAACGGTAATGTCTTTCCAAAACATTTACCTTTAGATAAATACTCGTATGAGACGGAGTAAAATTTAAAGTGTTAAAGTGTCAATGCTCAAATTGTATAAACTCCGTCTCATTTTAAGATGGTCCACGCAAGTATGTCTTTGACGTTCAACAAGGGACAAATAATGCATCATTTAACCGAGAGACAAATTAGTGATATCCGCGTAGGCTGGTGCTCTGCTCCACAAGGACAACACAATATTTAATTACTTTATTTCTCATTTATGTCTTGTGATAATACCCCGTTCCATACTTAATTGAACTCTTTTATTTTTGGGCGTCCCATACTTAATTGAATATTCCCTAAAAAGAAAATATTCATTTTATCACTTTATCACATAAAATATTAATAAATAACTCTTTTTAACCCCAACTATTTACCACTTTATCACTTTATCGCAATAAAATACTAATAAACAACTCTTTCTACCCCCAACACTTTATCACTTTATTATTTTTTCTTAAAACTCGAGAACACAGTAACTATACGGTTAATTATGGGACAAAGAGAGTATTTGTTAATTCCTTCTCAGTTCCTCATGTTTGGTTCGAAGCAGGTTTCCCCTTTTGGGTTGAAGATTTGGTACAGAAGAAATTTATATAATTTTCTCACTGTATTTTTTCTCTGTCAAAAAAAAGAAAAAAAGATGCATTTATCCTTCATGTTGCTCACCTACTACTAAAAGGTTCTGGCTCATTCTTAAAATTCTTTCAGAATAATCATTAAGAATGTGTTTGTAAATTATTTGGTTGGGTTATTTTTTATTGCTGATGATGAATATTTAATTAGAACCTAATTTTTCTAAATATAAAATACTAAAAGAGAGAGAGAAGAGGGTGGATTGGTGGGTAATACGTCTCTCCTCCTTATCCTCAAATAATTGAAAGGACATGATGTATGCGCCACATCCTCATATAAAATACTCCCTCCTTCATCCTAATCTTTAACGAAGTTTCACTGTTCATAAAGATTTAGGGGTTGGTTTAAAAAACTTAAAAGTAATTATAGTCACTTATAATTAGTACAAAAATAATTAGAATATTTTATTTTTTTAGTAGCTTAAATAAGTTTTTATAAGCTATAAATTATAAACTTCAAAATGGTGCTTTTAGTAGCTTATTAGTCTTTTTTAAAAACTTTATTTATTTTTATAAACACTATCAACTTTTTTATGAATTTTTTTACAAACACTATCAATTTCTATTATTAATCACTTTTATCATAATTGCTAATTTTAATCACTTCTTTAAAATCATAAGTTTTTACAAACACCCCCTTAATGGAATAGTGATAAAGTGATATGTGATAATATGTTGAGGGTATAAAGAATTATTTATTAATATTTTATGTGATAAAGTGATAATGTGTATTTCTATTTTAAAAAATGTGCCTTAAAGGTTGATATAGAAAAAAAGGCAAAACTCCCTTAAAGATTGGGATGGAGGGAGTATTAAATATCACGTTCAAATCATGTTTTGTCTCGTAGCAGTACATGTGGTTTCGTTCCTCTTTTGTGTAAATTAATTGGGCCAAGAATTAGTTAAGTGTCTTGGAACCACTTTTAATCAAATTGGTTCGTTTAATATAAGCCCAACTGCACCATTTTCATTTTTCAGTAAAGGCTTATTAGTCAACGAGTTGACCCATTTGAGAGGAAAGTGAGAATGCAATTTTTAATGCTTGGGCTGATGGCCTAACTAATTGAAATTGAGCCCATTTTGATTATGAGTTTGGTTAATGAGTGAAGTCTCACTTGGGCCAAATTAGATGTATTTTGGGCCTGGTATGCAGTACTCCCTTAATTATGTTAGCTCATTTCATTGTTTATTCGGTGTTTCAACAAACGAGTTATTTATTAGTATTTAAAATAATAAAGAGATTTTTAAAGTGATATTATTTATTAATATTTAAAATGATAAATAAATTTTTAAAGTGAGATTATTTATTACTCCACCCGTCCTGATTTTGGATTATCCGCATTCCATAAATAGCCGTCCTAATTTTATTTTTCCATTTCCAAATAAGGCAATAAAGCAACATTCAATACTAGTTAATATTATTATTTTTTTCCACCAAACCCACTTTACACCATTTAATATTATTATTTCTCTCCACCAAATCCACTTTACCCACTTTACACCATTTAATACTATTATCTCCAACTTTTTTTTAATTTCCATGTCTACAATAAATGGATAATCAAAAATAGAATGGAGGGAGTAGTATTTAAAATGGTAAAGAGATTTTGAAGGTGGCAGGGGGTAAAAGAGAGAATGAAAAGGAAGAGATTATCCAAATGCTCCACGAATATAATCATCAAAAGATGGTGGTAATATTAGGAATTGAAGATGTCACAGCGTTAACTATATTCAATGAAAATGCAAATGGAAAGACAATAACCGCGACGATTGGATCGACTGCAAAGAAGTGGGATGAGCGTTTCGCGCACAAAATCCAAGAGTTGAAAAATATAGAGCATATTATTATCGAAGATGCAGATGAAGATGAAGAGGAAGATGATTAATTAATCTCACTATATATTCTCTCATTTATATTTATATCTATATATAATAATTAAGAGTATCTCAATGCGTAGCTATAACTTCAATTCCTCAATATGGAGCTAGTGATTAATGCCTATGAATTGTTTATGATTGCGTTTTAGACTATATATATTAATCTACCTACTATGGTAATCCTTTAGGTGATCGTTGTGTTTACGTTTTTAATAATTTAGATTGTGTTAGTTTGGCTATATATATTAATTTATTATGAGCTTCTTTAATTGTGTATTCATCGTTGAGAAAAAAAGTTTTTTGATCCCATAATTTTTCTGTAATTCAGTTTTTGTCCCAAAAAATTTAACTATTCAATTTTAGTTCCATAACTTTTGTGTTTGCCCAATTTTGGTCCTATTTAACTAAAACGACATTGTTTTCGATAAAAAAATTGGTCATTTTTTGTCACACGCCCGATCTGAAATCCCCATTTTTTTATTAAAAACGACGTCATTTTAGTTAAATAGGACCAAAATTAGACAAACTCAAAAGTTATGGGATCAAAATTGGATAATTAAATTTTTTGGGACCGAAAATGGATTACAGAAAAGTTATGAGACCAAAAAACTTTTTTTCTCATTCATCATTTCGCAACTTATCTTTTTTTATATTTAAATTGTAGTATTATTATATTTTTGTTTGTAATACTATTATGTTTTTGCATGTAGTACTATTTTGTTGTTTTTGTAATACTGCTTCAGTTTCTTATTTGAAATTAAAGTAGAAGACACTAATGATTGTTGATTATAAAATTTAATACTGCTTCAATACTTATGCATTTAATACACTTCAAAATTTTATTTTTTTTCTTATGTTTTGAATGTAATACTTTTATGTTTTTTCGTGTAATACTGTTATGTCTTGCATGTAATACTGCTTCAGCTTTACACGTAAATTCTGAGCAATATAGTATATGCAGATAGTAATATAATATTATCTAGGTAAACAAACAATAATGTTAAGTGTAAGACGTAATACTTTTTCATAAAGTAGTAACACTATATAGTAAAAATTATAAAAAATATTTTACTATAAAAAATATTTTTGGACGAAATATTGTATGTAGAAAATCAAATAATATTATTTACGCAACATGAAAATATTGTGGCTCTAAATACTTTTTCATAAAAGTAGTAACACTATATAGTAAAAACTATAAAAAAATATTTTTGGACGAAAACTTTGCTGAAGAGGCCGTACGTTAAAAAAAGAAAGAAAGAAGTTTTTTTTGCTTTTGCAAAACTTAATTAATAGAATCGCACTTATTCAAATTTAAAATTTCAAGCCGACTGGTGACACAGGCCCAACACTTATTAAAGCCCAAATCCCTAACTAACCTCCCGTTACATAATTTCTTATTTATAGCCGCCATATAAAAACTTTATTTTTACATTCTTCACACAACAACAAAGAGACAGTAAAATAAGTCGAATAAATTTTCAAATTCAAACACAACCATTGATCAGGTAATTTATATCTATGTATGTATAATTTTTTTTAATCATTGTTGATCAATAGTAATCGATTTATTTATTTAGTTTTTTTTTAATTTTAAATTATTTTTTCAATCTCATGTCTTTTAAATCTATGTCTGAAAATAAAGCAAGAATTGAATATTTAACTAAAAGTCAAGCAGGTAATATCAATAAATATTTTAGTTCTAACAAATAAGTAGCTATAGAGAGATATAATGAAACGGCGAATTTATTGGTTGAAAAAATATTTGTACAATATATATTGTCATATCACTCAAAAATATGCATATTTTTAAGATCATGTAATTAAAAAATTATGAGAGACCTAATTTTAAACTCGATTCATGTTTTACAATTGCTAGGATCGACCCTAGATACAATAATGACGCTCGGTTAAATAAAAATATATTATCCCCAACAGATTGGGTCTCTTAAATAAACACAAAACTGAAATTAAAGCCCAAATAAAATCAGCTTGTAGTCCCGATTCAAGTCATTCCAACATTACAATTATCATAAATATCCTGTGACATATATATTGATCAAGCATTCATATTGATAAGTATTTGAACATGATTTAAAAAGGTCGTGGTGTGAGAATAATATCTTTCGTGAGCTACAGAAGATATTAAAATGTCTTCTTACAAATACATTGAAAAAATAGTATTGATGACTACACAATAAAGATTTATTGTGGTATACTTTATTTATATGACTCTTGATGCAGATCTGGTACCAAAGTCAACTATATCAACATTATTGGGACAAATATTGGAAATATCAACATTTAATTGAATTATTAAGATGACTATTCATAGAGATCTAGTCCCAAAGTCAACTATATCAACATGTAGGGTTTTGGGTTGTCAAATATCATAATTAATTTAGGTATACCAGTTCTTTTAGTTTGACTGTGAATATTAGTATTTGATATTGATTTAGAATTTTCAACGCTTTCATCCAAATTGTTTATATGTTAAGATGTCGACATTTTTTGTTTAAATATTTAATCTCATAACTATTAAATTACTCAATTTTAGTTTTATATTGTCGAAAATCACCTAGAAAATCAGCTAAAATTACTTTGTTTCATCAACTGATCACGTGGCCTTTTTTTCTTTTATTAGAAAAGAGGAAAGAAAATCTCCAAGAACACAAGGCATGTCTCTACAGGTACTCACACAGTTACAATAAGAAATTTCAAAGAAACAAAGACCACTACCAGAAAATGATAAATTGTCTACCAAATTTTTTAAATGGCTATGAAATTATTTTATAAAAATAATTTGATCCTTAAAAAGTGAGGATTGCCTACAATTTGCCTACCAATAATGTATAAAAAATTACCTATACAAATAATTCCTGCAACGCAAAAACTCATATGAGACGGTCTCATGCATGAGACTAGATATAACTTAGCACAAATCACTCCCACCTACTCTCAAAGTGTTAAAGTGTCAAGGTCAACTTATACCCCGTCTCACTGTGAGACCGTCTCATGCAAGTGTGTCTCTTCCGGCAAAGTATATAGAGTGCACAAGTTTCGCACAAGAATCTGTGAAATAAGTTAAGGAGTGTGACTTATATTACTAAAGGGTATTAGTTGTGATAATTGAAGGGTGTGACATTCTACTATAAAGGGTATACTCATAACACTGAAGGGTGTGACTTATATATTACAGCAGGGGGTATTAGTAGTGATAACTGAAGGGTGTGACTTATATTACAAAATAATATTAGTCGTGATAAATGAAGGGTCATGCTTATAAAAAATGAACCAATGTCACGGTGAAAAAGTTTCACAACATACCAACTCAATAATTCACTAGACAAACAAATTGCCTACAAGCAATCGATCTGCCCATAGATTTATAATATTTGTAGGCAAACTTACGTACACAAATAATTTCCTAAGCAATTTACATTTTTGTGTTCGAGACGTTAAATTGAGACAATGTAATATACATGTCAATTATTGAAGTACACATCATCTATTAATTAATCCCTATAAAGATGTCGATATTCCAAGCTAGAAATATAAAGTTAATAAATAATACACACAAATCCTAAAAGATGGCAAATATTTCCGCCAAGAAAAAGCTAGATGGAAAAGTAGCCATAATAACAGGCGGCGCCAGTGGCATCGGCGAGGTCACCGCCCACCACTTTGCCGAACAGGGCGCACGTGCGGTGGTGATCGCCGATATCCAGGACGACAAAGGCGGAGCCGTGGCGGAAGCCATCGGGTCAGGGCGGTGCAGCTACGTCCACTGTGACGTCACCGATGAGGAACAAGTCAACTCCCTCGTTGACTGGACGGTTAAAACCTACGGCGGCATCGACATCATGTTCAGCAACGCCGGGATTATCAGCCGGGAGCAAACCATTCTCGAGCTTGACTTATCGGTGTTCGATCGCGTTATGCGGGTGATTTTTTTTTTATTTTTTATCAGGATTCTATTATATGAACATTTAATATTGGTTAGAGATATTTAATTTTAGTATGATCAAGTGTGATATGCACCTGGTGAACGAACTCGACTTTTCAGTTATCTTAATTAATATGTCATATTTTGAATCAAATCTAGTGGTCACGTTTCAATTATATATATTACTTAGTCTACATATGTTTCACTATATCAGTTGCATAGTGATGGGATATATTGCAAAAGTGGTTTCATGTGAATTTTTCGTCTGCAATTTTAGTCTCACGTTATTTTTTGGTCATTTTTTATGCAAAAATGGTCACATTCGATTTTTATTTAACAAGTTTGGTCCAAGAGAATTTTCAAAAAATATATTTGGTCCCAAAAATTCCTTTATTTTTTGCTCGTAAAATCCTACGAGACTATTTTTTTGTTAAAAAAAATGATCACTTTCATGAGGGCAAATTCACGTAGCACCACCTATAATATATACATTTACACAATTACATGTTCTATCTACAACAGGTGAATACTCGGAGCATGGCAGTGTGTGTGAAGCAGGCGGCGCGTAAGATGATTGAGCTGGGAACGAGAGGGGCTATTGTTTGCACCGCCAGTGTGGCGGCGACAATGGGCGGAATAACGACAACAGACTACTACATGTCGAAGCACGCGGTGTTGGGGCTAGTGCGGTCAGCAAGTTTGCAGCTCGGAGTGCACGGAATAAGGGTCAACTGTGTGTCTCCATCGGCGGTGGTCACGCCGCTGCTGGCTCAACTGGGATTAACGACTGCCGGTGACGTGGACAAATTTATGGGCCCGTTTACTAGCTTGAAAGGGGTGGCGTCGACGGCGACACATGTGGCGGAGGCGGTGGCGTTTCTGGCTTCAGATGAGTCGGCTTTTGTCACGGGCCACAATTTGGTTGTGGATGGTGGGCTCATATGCATGCCGACACAGCTGGGGTTAGAATGACACAAATTTATGCAATTATTGGTGGAATTGAACCTGGAATGTATGTAATATGTAAGAATAAAGAGTGTCTACATGCAATTAATGATTATATTTATAAAGAAATTAGTCAGTATTTCGTAGAAATTTTACTACTCTGAATATGTAGATAGCTCAATTAATATTTCGTTGCATATTTGGGGAGAAAAGTACTATTTAACAATAACCATTAGTGATGCATGCTAATTATTTTCAAGCTTGCGTGAAAAAAAAAAACAAGTTAGCTTTTGAAATTAAATTAAAGGGCAGCTTGGTATGACTCGCCATGTAGATAGCTCAATTAATATTTCGTTGCAATGGTAATGGTAATGGTGAAAAAAAAATGTTAGCTTTTTGAAATTAAATTAAATCGTTGGTAGGTCAATCACTAAGAGTTATTGATTGAGTTATTGATTGCATTGTTGTTGCTTGGTTAGAACATGAACAATGTGTATCATGTGAGTTGGGTTGAGTGAGTAAGGGTAATCAATTGTTTACTTCTATTCACATTACTTGTTTATCAAAACTACCAAGCAACATCAATAGAAGTGATTCTAATTACCCACTTCCATTACCTCCAACCAAGCGGGTCCTAAATAATGTTAAATGGGATGTGCGTTTTGAAAATGATTCAGAATTTGGACGGAATAAAATACGCCTATAAAACATCCAATGCAACTAAGGGCTCACTTGATATGGGTGTGGAATGAGTATAAAGAGTTGGAATCACAGATGGTCCCATAAATATAACATTAGATATATTCAGTCTCTTTTTTTTTTTTTGTCAATTTAGTTCCAATATTTTTAATAATATTTATTTTAAATCCCAAATCCACTGAAAAGTTCAAAACTACGTCGCTTCATCGATTGAATTTGGGGTTTTCCAACTGTGAGTGTGACTGGGTCGCCTAGGGGGAGCATTGGCACTTTAAATAACTTCTCTTTTACCTTCCTTAGCTTTTTAAGCCTTTGCTTCCCCTGTAATTCGCCAGCATATATTAATGAATAATTTGCATCTTTTGTTGATTGTATATATCTAGTGTATTTACTCTGTTTTCGTCGTCTAATTGTTATGTGATGCTTTACTCGTCTTGCACTCCGATCGTCTCATTGAGATTGCGACCTTGGTGACTACTCTGGACGTCTTATTGGGATTGAGACCTATTGAATTGCATTATGGTCATCTTATTAACATTGCGACCATGGTGGTTATTTATATTGTAATTGACTAGTTAATTGAAATCGAACATGTTTATTAAGTAAATATAATCATAAAGAATGTATTACACAGAGATTTATGACCTACTGATAATACTTTTTGAGATGCACGGCGTTCCAAGTGTATTGGGCTGGCTTGCCATCAGGATCTTCAAGCTCATAAGCTCGGTTTGATAGATGCTTGTATATCCTTAGAGGGCCCTCCCAAGTCGGGCAAAATACTCATGTGGGTGCTCCCAGAACTCGCTTCAATATGAGGCAGCCCTTTAGAAATTTTCGGAGCTTTACCTTCGAATTATAATACTTCTCTGATTTTTGCTTATAGTTTATGTTTCTTAAGTTGGCCGCGAGCCCCATTTCTTCGAGAAAGTCGAGGTCAACCAACCTCGCTTAGTCGTTCTTATGAGTTAGTTTTTATGAGGTTCTATATATAGTTGGGAATAGTAACCTCGGACGGTATGACGGGTTCGATCCCAAAATCCAGAGCGGATGGTGTTTCTCTAGTCGAGGTATGGCAGGTCGTCCTATACGACCATAGGACGTTAGGAAGGTTGCTGGCCCATTTTCCCTTTCTCTCTTCAAGTCTCGTTTTCAGTGTGTGCTTTATTATCTTGTTGATTGCCTCGACTTGACCATTTGATTAAGGGTAATAAGGGGTCGAGAATAGTTTGGTAATTTTCCCCTTGCTGAATAAAGCGTCGATTATCAAACCGTCAAATTATTTTCCATTGTCGGACACAATGTCCTGGGGCAACCTGAATGTGTAGATGATGTTTTTCCTGTTGAATTTTATGACTTGTTCCTGGTCGATTATGGCCAAAGCCTCTGCTTCTGCCCATTTGGTGAAGTAATCAACGGTGATAATGGCGAACTTTACTTTGCCTGGGGCCATTGTTAATGGACCTATGAGGTCGATATCTCACTTTGTAAAGGACCATGGGCTAAATATTTATGCTAATTCTTCTGGTGTGACTCTGATAGCTGAAGCGAAAACCTGGCATTTATGGTAGGACCTCGTATATATGATTGTGTCTTTTTTCAATGTCAGCCAATAGTAACCTTGCTTGATCGTCGTATAGGCTAGAGCTTCCCCAGGTATGATTTCCGCATACCCCTTCGTGTATCTCAGCTAAGATCACTTACCCTTTCTCCAGAGTGATGCATTTAAGCAATTGTAAGACTTCTCTAGTAAAAGTGGTCGTCAATAATGATATGCCTTGCCGCTCGGAGTTGTAGCCGACGAGCTTGTACTCTGTCAGTATGTAACCTGCCGATCTTGATGTATCGGATGATCAATGTCATCCAATTATCTTTGTGTACTTCTATTTGGCGACAATGGATAACTACTGGAAGTGACGACTAGCTTGGTGACTGTAATGTTTGACATGTCGGCAGACGAGCTAACACATTTGCTTGTGTATTAGAAGATCGGGAAACTAACTCGATGTATACTAGCTCAAATTTTCCGAGTAGCCTCTTGGCTATCCTTTGGTATACGATCATCTGTCCGCCACGAGCTTCGTATTCTCTTAATACTTGGCAGGGGACCAACTGCGATTCGCAGTAGATTTGTAATCGCTTGACTCCTACTGCTATAGGAATTTGCAATCCGTTGATTAGAGCCACATATTATGCCTCATGTTGGTGGCATAAAAGTCAAACCATATAGTGGTCTAAAAATACCGGCCTTTTGGATTGATTAGTATGATTTTTGCCCCTGTTCTCTCGGTGGTCGACGACCCGTCAACGAATAATTACCAAGAAGCTGGCGAAAATGCTTGGCTTTAATGGAAAAGTGAGTTCGACCGCAAAATCAGCTAGTGATTGGGCCTTGATCATCGTTCGAGATGCATAGGTGACCTCGAATTTGTTGGGATTATATTGGAAAATATGCTTTTACTTTGTATAATCAAACTGAATTTCGGTCTTATTTATTGAAATAAATTGTTTATCACTGATGCTTTAAATATCATCGAATGTTACATATATTTCCTTGCAAAACTATTCAATAAATAGTACGTGTTACATTGTAGTTAATTTAGTGATACCGGATCACGAAGATTAAATTATCGATCCCTTGTAACCAAAAAGTACACCATTCACGACCTAGATGGAAATGAACAATCCATCGTGAAAGGTTGAAGTGTAAGGCTCGATTGGCTTGTCTTGACCAAGAGATTACACTAGTGCATGTTTAGTGCCTTTGAATAGGACCTACAAGAGGACAAATTCTTTCGTAAATGAACTAGGAAGAATTAGACCTCGAGTGGTTCGTTATTTATTAATCTTCGATCCCTTAAATAGGATCGCGTGTGGTTAGTAATTATTGCTTTGACTTATTACGGGTAGAGAATCAACGAGATTCAATACTTTATATCTTGGGCAATATTATTGGTCACATGCGATTGCTAAGATTTAATACGGAGAATCGTGGTGCAAGCACGCTTTGTTCGATTTGCCCCTTGGGAGGTTCATAAGTTTTATCATACCAAATCTTGCAAGTGGAACTAGTTTTAGGTATGGATAATAATGTTGAATTGTTCATTTACCAAGGATAAAAGATATTAATTAATGGAAAGCTATTTCAGTGGCTTGAATTAATTAATGGGCTAGATAATCTTAAACACGGGAAATAATAACCGGGAGCCATATTAACTGTAATATGGGTTAAGATGGATAGTGCAATATTAATTATGTAGTTAAATTAATTAATATTTATGGGCTTGAATAATATTGTGGCTCAATATTGATATTTCAAGATCCATTGGAAGGTCCAATCTTAATTTTCCTAAAGGCCCCTCAAGTAGCCCAAACATAAAGTCCAATAACTGAAAAAGGTGTTTAAAAATAAAATAAATTTTTGTTGCAATTTTTCCTAAAATTTCGAAAATAATAAATAATAGAGGGAGAAAGATTTTCTTTGAATTTTGTTATGGAATGAAGATAAATATTCTTGGAATACAAGATTATCTCATTAAATTCAAGAAATCTCCCACTTGGTTATTTATTTGAGATTTTCAAAAATTTTGAAGAAATAAAGGAAGGAAATATTTTCTTGATTTTCTTGAAAAGGTATTATGGAAGATATGTATTTTTTGGAATACAAGAATATCTCATAAATTCAAGAAGATCCAAATCTTGTTTTCTTTTTCCTTATTTTTTCGAAATATCCCATAACAAGAAGAGGTGGGATTTTTGTGGAATATTTTAATTATGGAGAAAAGAATATATGAGATATATTCAAGATTTCTTGGAGATCAAGAAAAAGATTTTCCCATATTATTTTTTCCCCAAATTTTCGACCACCACCTAACTATAAATAGGGGATTATTTCTTCATCCCCAAGTACAATTCCATGTGCTGGAAAAATTAGTAAATCCACAAAGGTGATGCAACAAATTTTTATTTTCCATTTTGTTAATTGTTCGCGAGCTTCATTCCACCGGATTGACGAGCAAGGACTAGGGAATACATGGGATGGCTTTTTGGTGTGTTTTTATCGACGAGACCATTGCCACTCCAAGAGGTTAGTTCACGTAAACCCTTAGCAATTCCGCATGCGTAGGATTTATGTGAACTGTTTATATGCATGATTTGTTGTTGAATTATTATTTGAATTAATATAGGATTAATTCATGATAGTAATAATTGTTAGAATTAAGTTTGTATTTAAATATTCATCCCGAATAGATCCGTGCAACTAATTCCCCAACAACTGGTATCAGAGCCTCGGTTTCGGGCTCTGAATTTTAAATTGTAATTTAGTTCGTTTTCATTAAATTTGAAATTGGATAGTAGAATTTCTAGATCTTTTTTGCAGGTATCCAATTGTCATGGAATTTAATGCGTTTATTTGTGCAAGCATATAAATTGTGTTTTTTTTAATTCGATTCTGATTCGAATTCGTTTTTTTTGCCTAAATGAGAAAATCCATGAGCAGATTAGAATTTGTTTGATTTGGATCAATGTAATAGACTAGTCTAGATCTAGGTTTATTTATTTTTGTAAATAAAAATTGTAACCGGTCGTAAACGGAGGCGAGATTTAAGAATTAAAAGACGGATCCGTAATCCGAAGGTGGCGTCGCGCTTAAATGTGCCAAAGGAGGTGACGCGCGACGCGACGCCGGGTGGGCACGACGGCGCAAGGCTATCGGGCCGAAGGCCGATCGCCTTTAGGCACGACGGGCGCGGGCACTTTTCGGACGGACGGACGTTAAAGTAGGCGCGGGCCGGGCAGAAGCGATAACGCCGAGGGCGCAAGGGTGGGGGCGAGCCGCCGAGGGCGACGCGGGCGACGCGGGGTGAGGGTAAAGGGCGCTACAGACGGTTGCTGCGGCAGATCCGCCTGCCGCCGCCGCCTTTTCCGCCGAGCAGCACCGAGCACCATGGCCGACGGCGCTTAAGCGCTAGGGGGCAGATGCAAGACGGGCGCCGATCGACACGGCCGGAGGAGTGCAAGATGTGCACTCTGACCTGCGAGCTGGTCGATGACGTCACTAGACGTGGCGAACCTTTCGAGATGAACGATGAAGGCAAAGAAGATGATTTCTCGAGATCAAGACATGGCAAAAATTAACCGTGACAATTGGATATGTGTGCCCAATATGTTTAATTTTTTGCCTTGATGTTTATGCATTATTTTATGCTTATTTAAATTGTGTTTAAATTTGCGATGCATGAGAAAATGGTTTTGAAAAATCTCACTTTCGAAAATTACTAAGTATGCTTAAACAATTAATTGACAATTTTATGGATAATAAAATTGAATTAATTTTGACCTCCATGATTTATTTATTTGTGGATTCTTTTGGAGAAATTCCCCCCACTGGACGGTCAAAAGATAGCTTTCACATGAATAAATTCCAAATGGATGATTGTGGATTATTACTAGTGGCGACGATGACACTCCCCACGAGGCTCGTTCAAAGCGAAATAATAATTCTGTATTTAATCATGGTTATTACTTAGGTATAAAATTGATATACATATACTTCCCCGAAGTCCCTGTCAATTTTATATTGGTCAAGTGGGAGCCAACTATTAATCTAGTTATTAAAGGTTTGTAAATGTTCTTGTTTGTAACCTGCTTGAATGTGTTTAAATAATGACCCACCCCATGTGGCTTATTTAAACTATTTTGAGATGTTGGCTGATGCATGTTCATTTTTTTTTTAGATTTTAATATGAAACATGTGATCGAATTTTGTGATATATTTGTGCTTATGCATATTATTATTTATTTCAGTTCATCATGTCGCAACCTTTTAATCCACTGTTCAATATACTTAAAGACAATTTGCTTACTGGTGAAAACTTCGTTGATTGGAGTCGTAAACTTACTATTGTCCTCACTGCACAAAGCCATAACTGGGTTCTCACTACACCTAAACCGGAAAAGCCAAATGATGAGTCAACTAAATCGGTTAAGAAAGAGTATGCTGACTGGGAGCGTTCCAACGAAATGGCAAAGTGTACCATCTTGGCTTCAATGTCAGATGTGTTGCAACACCAACATCAGAACGTTGAGACCTCTGCAGACATCATGACTAGTCTTAAAGCGATGTTTCAACATCAGAACCGTGTAGCTCGTCAGATCACCATGAGGGACTTGCTCTCTATGAAAATGGTGGAGGGAATGCCCGTAAGGGAGCACGTTCTCCAGATGATGGCTCACCTTAACAAACTTGAGGTACTTGGCGCTGAATACGACATCGAGACCCAAATCGATTTCGTGCTCCACTCTCTGCCGAAAAGTTTTGAACAGTTCAGGCTGAACTACCAGATGAATAATCAGAAGTTCTCGATGCCTGATCTAAGGCGATATTGGGGCAAAAGAGCCAAGCCTTGGTGGCAAATGGACCTTCTTCTTCTTCTAGGCCAAGGGGTGGTAAGAACAAGAAAAAGGACAAAAGCCACAAGCAAGTGAACTCAAGTGTTGCCAAAGGAAAAGAAAAGGTGAAGGGAGGTGGAGGAGTGAGCAAGCCAGCTAAGGGGAGGTGCTTCAAATACGGGGAAAAAGGACATTGGAGGTCAGCCTGTTCCAATCCCAAAAGGAATGAAAAGAAAGGTAATTCTCACGCACTAGTTGTTGAAACTTGCTTAGCGGCGTATGCCTCCCATTTATGGGTGGTGGATACGGGATCCACTGATCATGGTTGTTTCACTTTACAGGGGTTCAAGCGGACCCGACAACTTAGTGGGAGTGAGATCCTCATCCCACTGGGCGATGCTACGAGAGTGGCAGCTGAAGCAGTGGGAGAAGTGCACCTGTCTTTGGAATATAGAGTTTTAATTTTAAGAGATGTTCTTTACGTTCCGAATTTTAGAAAGAATTTAATTTCGGTTTCTAAACTTTACCTTGATGGATATTCGGTTACTTTTGATAAAGTTGTTACCATTTCTCTTTATGATAAATTTATCTGTCATGGAACGTTGTCAAATAATCTCTATACAATTAACTGTGCACACCACTCACGAAATGCATCCTATAACACATCAACTGTTTCCGATAAAATAAAATGTTCATCAGACGTGAACGAGACACTTCTATGGCATCTAAGATTGGGACATATTAATCCAAAGAGGATCCAAAGGTTGGTGAAAGACGGTTCACTGGAGTTTCTCCAAGTTGAATCAATTCCAACCTGCGAATCATGTTTGGAGGGTAAAATGACCAAGAGGGCATTCGGAGCCAAGGGGAATAGAGCCAAAGAAGTGTTAGAAATCGTTCACACAGACTTATGTGGTCCAATGCCAACCAAAGCAAGAGGAGGTTATGAGTATTTCGTCACTTTTATTGATGATTACTCAAGGTACGGTTATATTTTTCTTATGAAGCATAAATCTGAGACCTTTGAGAAATTCAAAGAATTTAAGGCTCAAGCAGAGAATCATAGGGAAAAACGTATCAAGTCTCTACGATCCGATCGTGGAGGCGAGTACCTCAGCGATGAGTTTTTGAACTACTTGTCAGATAAAGGGATTGTATCCCAGCTAACTGCACCCGGAAACCCTCAACAAAACGGGGTTGCAGAGCGAAGAAACTGAACTCTTTTGGAAAGGTTAGATCAATGATGAGTTATGCGGATCTTCCCAAGTCGTTCTGGGGTTATGCCTTGGAAACAGCGGCTTACATTCTGAACTTGGTGCCATCCAAATCGGTTCCCAAAACTCCCAAAGAATTGTGGACCGGGCACAAGCCCAGTTTGAGACACATGAGAATTTGGGGGTATCCGACCTACGTGTTGGACAAGGAAGCCGGAAAATTGGATCCTTGATCAGAATTAAGGTTGTTTATAGGATACCCCAAGGGAACAAAAGGGTGTATGTTTTATGGTCCCGAAGATCAAAAGGTGGTAATAAGCACCCACTTTAGATTTTTGGAAGAAGAATATATGAACGAAAGAAGACCCAAAAGTGAGATTACCTTAAATGAGCTAAGGGGGCTAACCTCATTGCCAACTGTACAAGATGACATACCAAACGATACACTTTCACAACCGAAACCTCGTCGTAGTGGGAGGGTTGTGAGACAGCCCGAGAGATTCATGGGGATACGAGAGTCCTCGGACTTGATTCCCGGACAAGACGAATCAGATCCATGGACATATGATGAGGCAATCCAAGACAAGGATGCGGTTTCTTAACAAAAAGTAATGAAAGCTGAAATGGGTTCTATGGATCATAACAGAGTGTGGGAGCTAGTCGAACCACTTAATGGGGTCAAACCCATTGGTTGCAAGTGGGTATACAAGAGAAAAAGAGGACCAGACGGGAAGGTGGAAACCTTCAAAGCAAGGCTTGTGGCGAAAGGTTATACTCAGAAAGAAGGGATCGACTATGAGGAAACTTTTTCACCTGTGGCAATGCTCAAGTCCATCTGAATTCTCTTGTCGATTGCTGCGCATCTCGATTTTGAAATCTGGCAAATGGATTTCAAGACAGCTTTCCTTAACGGAAGTCTTGATGAAGAAATCTATATGCAACAACCCCAAGGCTTCATTGAAAAGGGCCAAGAACACCTAGTTTGTAAGCTCATGAAGTCCATTTACGGACTCAAACAAGCATCCAGAGCTTGGAACCAATGTTTTGATCATGTTATAAAGACTTATGGGTTTGATCAAAACGAGTTCTAAAGTTGTGTGTACAAAAGGCGTGTCGGAACTACATTGGTATTCTTAGTACTATACGTAGATGATATTCTGCTCATCGGGAACGATGTAAAGGTGTTATTAGACGTAAGGGCATGGCTTTCAAAACAGTTTGATATGAAGGACTTAGGGGAAGCCGGGCACATCCTTGGGATCAAGATCACTCGAGATCCCAAGAAAAGGATGATAGGCTTATCGCAAGCATCATACATAGACACTGCCTTGAAACGATTCAGCATGCAGGATTCCAAGAAAGGCTTCGTACCTTTCAGACATGGAATCCATCTATCCAAGGAAATGTGCCCTAAGACACAAAAGGAGATAGATGACATGAAAGGCATTCCTTATGCTTCGGCTGTCGGAAGCCTTATGTATGCAATGTTGTGCACGAGACCGGATATCTGCTTTGCCGTTGGCATGGTGGCAAGATATCAAAGTAACCCGGGGAAAGAACATTGGATGACAGTTAAAAACATTCTGAAGTATCTGAAAAGAACTCGAGATAGAATGTTGGTTTATCAGTCAGATAGTCTAATCCCCATTGGCTACACGGACTCGGATTTCCAATCAGACTTAGATTCCAAAAAATCTACCTCCGGTAGTGTGTTTTGCATGGGGGGAGGAGCCATGACATGGAGAAGCGTTAAGCAGAAATGCATCACCGATTCTACCATGGAAGCCGAATACGTAGCTACTTGCGAGGCAGCGAAAGAAGCGGTTTAGCTCAAGTACTTCCTAGTGGACTTGGATGTAGTTCCGAATTTTCCCAGCACAATCACTGTCTATTGTGACAATGCCGGAGCAGTTGCAAATTCAAGGGAACCAAGAGCCCACATGGCCAGCAAACACATTGAAAGGAAATACCATCTTATACGAGAAATCGTTAAGAGAGGAGATATAGAGGTGGCAAAGATCGCGTCAGAAGACAACCTAGCAGATCCATTCACAAAGGGTCTGCCTCAGAATACATTCGAGAGACATGTGGAAGGAATGGGTGTCAAGACCATTGCCAATCTGCTTTGAGTATAAGTGGGAGACATTATTAGGTTCGTGTAGTTGACATTATATGTCACATATTAGGAACTACACGAGACATGCTGTAGTATACTTAAAAGCAGACTTTGAGTATAAGTGGGAGATTGTTGGGATTATCTTTGTAAAAAGTATGTTTTTACTTTGTATAATCAAATGAATTTCGGGTCTTATTTTTGAAATAAATTATTTATCACTGATGCTTTAAATATAATCGAATGTTACATATATTTACTGCATAACTGTTCAATAAATAATACGTGTTACATTGTAGTTAATTGAGTGATACCAGATCACAGAAGATTAAATTAACAGTCCCTTGTAACCAAAAGTACACCATTCATGACCTAGATGGAAGCGAACAATCCATCGTGAAAGGTTGAAGTGTAAGGCACAGATTGGCTTGTATTGACCAAGAGATTACACTAGTGCATGTTTAGTGCCTTTGAATAGATTCTCTGAGGAGGACAAATTCTTCAAAAACTGAACTAGGAAGAATTAGACCTCAATGGTTCGTTATTTCTTAATCTTCGTCCCTTAAATAGGATCGCGTGTGGTTAGTAATTATTGCTTTGACTTATTACGGGTAGAGAATCAACGAGATTCAATACTTTATATCTTGGGCAATATTATTGGTCACATGCGATTGCTAAGATTTAATACGGAGAATCGTGTGCAAGTACGCTTGTTCGATTTGCCCCCTTGGGAGGTTCATATGTTTTATCATACCAAATCTTGCAAGTGGAACTAGTTTCCGGTATGAATAATAATGTTGAACCGTTCCTTTACCAAGGATAAAACATATTAATTAATGGAAAGTTATTTCAGTGGCTTGAATTAATTAATGGGCTAGATAATCTTAAACTCGGGAAATAATAACCGGGAGCCATATAAACTGTAATATGGGTTAAGATGGATAGTGAAATATTAATTATATAGTGAGATTAATTAATATTTATGGGCTTGAATAATATTGTGGCTCAATATTGATAATTCAAGATCCATTGGAAGGTCCAATCTTAATTCTCCTAAAGGCCCCTCAAGTAGCCCAAACATAAAGTCCAATAACTGAAAAAGGTATTTAAAAATAAAATAAATTTTTGTTGCTATTTTTCCTAAAATTTCGAAAATAATAAATAATAGAAGGAGAAAGATTTTCTTTGAATTTTGTAATGGAATGAAGATAAGTATTCTTGGAATACAAGATTATCTCATTAAATTCAAGAAATCTCCCACTTGGTTATTTATTTGAGATTTTCGAAAATTTTGAAGAAATAAAGGAAGGAAAGATTTTCTTGATTTTCTTGAAAAAGTATTATGGAACATATGTATTTTTTGGAATACAAGAATATCTCATAAATTCAAGAAGATCCAAATCTTGTTTTCTTTTTCCTTATTTTTTCAAAATATCCCATAACAAGAGGAGGTGGGATTTTTGTGGAATATTTTAATTATGGAGAAAAGAATATAGAGATATATTCAAAATTTCTTGGAGATCAAGAAAAAGATTTTCCCATATAAATAGGGGATGATTTCTTCATCCCCAAGTACAATTCCATGTGCTGGAAAAATTAGTAAATCCACAAAGGTGATGCAACAAATTTTTTTTCCCTTTTGTTAATTGTTCGCGAGCTTCCTTCCACCGGATTGACGAGTAAGGACTAGGGAATACTTGGGAAGGATTTTTGGTGTGTTTTTATCGACAAGACCATTGCCACTCCAAGAGGTTAGTTCACGTAAACCCGTAGCAATTCCGCATGCGTAGGATTTATGTGAACTGTTTATATGAATGATTTGTTGTTGAATTATTATTTGAATTAATATAGGATTAATTAATGCTAGTAATAATTGTTAGAATTAAATTTGTATTTAAATATTCATCCCGAATAGATCCGTGTAACTAATTCCCCAATATACCCCTTCGTGTATCTCAGCTAAGATCTAGTACCCTTTCTCCAGAGTGATGCATTAAGCAAATATAAGACTTCTCTAGTAAAAGTGGTCGTCAATAATGATATGCCTTGCCGCTCGGAGTTGTAGCCGACGAGCCTGTACTCTGTCAGTATGTAACCCGCCGATCTTGATGTATTGGATGATCAATGTCATCCAATTTTCTTTGTCTACTTCTATTTGGCGACATTGGATAACTACTGGAAGTGACGACTAGCTTGGTGACTGTAATGTTTGACATGTCGGCTGCACCTTCTGAAGTTGCTAAACGAGCTAACACATCTTCTTGTGTATTAGAAGATCGGGAAACTAACTCGATGTATACTAGCTCAAATTTTCCGAGTAGCCTCTTGGCTATCCTTTGGTATACGATCATCCGCCCATGAAGCCAGTATTCTCTTAATAATTGGCAGGGGACCAACTGCGATTCGCAGTAGATTTGTAATAGCTTAACTCCTACTGCTATAGGAATTTGCAATCCGTTGATTAGAGCCACATATTATGCCTCATGTTGGTGGCATAAAAGTCAAACCATATGGTGGTCTAAAAATACCGACCTTTTGGATTGATTAGTATGATTTTTGCCCCTCGTTCTCTCGGTGGTGGTCGACGAATTCACAACGAATAATTACCAAGAAGCTGGTGAAAATGCTTGGCTTTAATGGAAAAGTGAGTTCGACCACAAAATCGGCTAATGATTTGGCCTTGATCATCGTTCGAGATGCGTAGGTGACCTCGAATTGACATATCTCAATTGACCATTTTAAACACCTATCCACCATATCCGGATGATGCAAGACGATCTTAATTGCATGGTCATCAAGATCTCGACATGGTGGTAAAAAGTTGGACCGTGAACTTCCTTACACTCATGAGTAGAACATAGGCGAAGCTTCTCTAGAGGCAGGTAGCGCTGCTCGGTTTCATTCAGGGTCTAACTGACGAAGTAGATTGGTAAATGTGTTTGCCCATCTGCTCACACCAATACAATGCTTAAAGCCGAATCTGAAGCGACCAGATTTAAGTACAACTTCTCATCAAGAATTTGCTTTGCTAAAATTTGAGTATTCGATAGGTACTCTTTAATTTAAACGAAAGTGAGTTAGCTTTCATTTATCCATTTGGACTTTCCATTCTTCAATGTATTGAACAAAGATTTGCATTTATCTTCCATCCTAAAGATAAGTTTGTTTAATGCGGTAAATACTCCATCAGTTTTTGTACCTCTTTGATGTTGCGAGGAGTGCTCATGTCGATGATCCCTTTTACTTTAGATGGGTTGGCTTCGATCCCCGTCGGTTAACCACGTGACCGAGGAACTTGCCCGACTTAACTCCGAAGTTGCATTTTTGCGATTTCCCTTAATGTTGAACTTTCTTAGGATGACGAAAAGTCTCATGCGAGGTGCGTGTGGTGATCGTATTTCATCTCGCTCTTAACGACTATGTTGTTGACAAAGACTTCCATGGTTTTTCCAATTTTGCCAGCGAACATGTGATTTACTAGCTGTAGGTCCCGAGCGGGTTCCGTGTGTGGAAAATCTAGAGGGGATGGGTGAATAGACTTTCAAAACTTTTGCGTGTACAGTGTGTGTGTTGTTGGGATTATACTGGAAAGTATGTTTTTACTTTGTATAATCACCTTCGAAGTTTTTGTCTTATTTTTGAAATAAATTATTTATCATCGATGCTTTAAATATCATCGAATGTTACATATATTTACTGCATAACTGTTCAATAAGAAGTACGTGTTACATTGAAGTTAATTTAGTGATACCAGATCACAGAAGATTAAATTAACAGTCCCTTGTAACTAAAAGTACACATTCACGACTTAGATGGAAATGAACAAACCATCACGAAAGGTTGAGGTGTAAGGCTCAGATTAGCTTGTCTTGACAAAGAGATTGCACCAGTGCATCATGATGCACTAAACAGGACCTACAGAAGGATAAATTCTTCAGCAGTGAAAATAGAAGAATTAGACCTCAGTGGTTCATTATTTCTTAATCGCCGTCCCTTAAATAGGATCGTGTGCAATCAATAGCCGTTGCTTTGACTTATGATGGGAAGAGGATCATTGAGATTCAATACCTTGTATCTTGGGCAATGATATTGGTTACACGACGATTGCTAAGATTTAATACGGTGAAACGTTTGCAAGTACGTCTTGTTTGATTTATCCCCTTGGGAGACTCATAAGAATTATCATACCAAATCTTGCAAGTGGAATTAATTTCCGGTATGGATAATAATGTTGAGTCATTCCTTAACCAAAAAAAAAGATGTTAATTAATATAAAGCTATTTCAGTGGCTTAAATTAATTAATGGACTGGATAATCTTAAACACGGGAAATAATAATCGGGAGCCATATTAACAGTAATATGGGTTAAGATGGATAGTGCAATATTAATTATGTAGTGGGATTAATTAATATTTATGGGCTTGAATAATATTGTGGCTCAATATTGAAAATTCAAAGTCCATGTGTTGGAAAAATTAGAAATCCACAAAGGTGGTGCAACATAATTTTTATTTTTCCCTTTTGTTAATTGTTCGCGAGTGTCCTACCACCGGATTGACGAGCAAGGACTTGGGAATACTTGGGAAGGCTTTTTGGTGTGTTCATGCAAACGGGATCCACCTTCTAGACGGTTGCCACTTCAAAAGGTTAGTTCACGTAAACTCCTAGATTTTCAGCATGCGTAGGATTTATGTGACGAACTTGTATGCATGATTTGTTGTTGAGTTATTATTTGAATTAATATAGGATTAATTCATTCTAGTAATAATTGTTAGAATTAAATTTGTATTTAATATTCACCTGAATAGATCAGCACACTATTCCCAAAAAGCCCGTATCGAGCCACGGTTTCGGGCTCTGAATTTTAAATTGTAATTTAATTCGTTGTTCATTGAATTTGGAATTGGATAGTAGAATTGCTAGATCTTTTTTGCTGGTATCCAATTGTCATGGTATTTGATGAATGTTTATTTATGCATGCATATAAATTGTGGTTTTTAATTCGATTCGTTTGAATTGTTTTTGCCTCGTGAGAAAATCCACGAGTAGATTAGGATTTGTTTGATTCGTTCAATGTAATAGACTAGTATAGATCTAGGTTTATTTATTTTGTAAATAAATTGTAACCGGATAGGAGACGGAGGCAGAGACGAAGAATTAAAAGAAGGATCCAGAACCGGGCGCGGGCAGCGTGCATCGATCGAAACGTGCCAAGGGAGGCATGCGCGGGACGCGGACGCACGCAGCGCCGCTGACGGGCGTGGGGCGTAGGCCGCTCGCCGAGCCGAGGCGGATTAGGCGTCGCCTTGAGCAATAATGTGTGATCTTGCGCTGGGCACGCTGATGGGGCGACGGGCGGAACTCGGACTTGGTGCGGGCGGGCGAAGGCCAACGCTGCGAGACACCGCCGAGACTCGCCAAGAAGATCCGAAAAGCCGGCTATGTAACGTGTGCCGGCGCTTTATCTTGTGGGGCAAGACGGGCGCCGGTCGACACGGCCGGGGGAGTGCAAGGCGTGCACTCCGACCCGCGAGCTGGTCGATGACGTGACTTGACGTGGCGATTTTTCGAGAAGATCAAGTGGGAGCTTTTCGAGACGAACGAAGAAAGCAATAAGGACAATTTCTCAAGATCAAGACATGACAAAATTAATCGTGACAATTGGATATATGTGCCCAATATGTTTAATTTTTGTTTTGATTTTTGCTTTATTTTTTCGTGCGTATTTAATTGTGTTTTGAATATGTTGTGCATGAGAAACTGTTTTGAAAAATCTCACTTTCGAAAATTACTAAGTATGTTTTAAAATAATTAATTAACAATTTTATTCTGGATAATAAAATTGAATTAATTTTGGCCTCCATGATTTATTTGTTTGTGAATTCTTTTGGAGAAATTCCCCCCACAGGATGGCCAAAAGATAGCTTTCACATGAATAAATTCCAAACGGATGATTGTGGATTATTATTAGTGGAGACGATGACCCTCTATTGGGGTTATACTGGAAAGTATGCTTTTACTTTGTATAACCAAACTGAATTTCTGTCTTATTTACTGAAATAAATTATTTTTTCACTGATGCTTTAAATATCATTGAATGTTACATATATTTACTATATAACTGTTCAATAAACAGTACGTGTTACATTGTAGTTAATTTAATGATACCAGATCACAGAAGATTAAATTAACAGTCCCTTGTAACTAAAAGTACGCTGTTCACGACCTAGATGGAAATGAACAATCCATCGTGAAAGGTTGAAGTGTAAGGCTCAGATTGGCTTGTCTTGACCAAGAGATTACACTAGTGCATGACTGATGCACTGAATAAGACCTACAGGAGGATAAATTCTTTAGCACTAAATTAGAAAGAATTATACCTCAGTGGTTCGTTATTTCTTAATCTTTGTCCCTTAAATAGGATCGTGTGTGGTTAGTAATTATTGCTTTGACTTATGACGGGTAGAGAATCAATGAGATTCAATACTTTATATCTTGGGCAATATTATTGGTCACATGCGATTGCTAAGATTTAATACGAAGAATCGTGTGCAAGTACGCTTGTTCGATTTGCCCCCTTGGGAGGTTCATAAGATTTATCATACCAAATCTTGCAAGTGGAATTAGTTTCCGGTATGGATAATAATGTTGAACCGTTCCTTGACCAAGGACAAAAGATATTAATTAATGGAAAGTTATTTCAGTGGCTTGAATTAATAAATGGGCTGGATAATCTTAAACACGAGAAATAATAACCGAGAGCCATATTAACAGTAATATGGGTTAAGATGGATAGTGCAATATTAATTATGTAGTGGGATTAATTAATATTTATGGGCTTGAATAATATTGTTGCTCAATATTAGAAATTCAAGATCCATTGGAAGGTCCAATCTCAATTCTCCTAAAGGCCCCTCAAGTAGCCCAAACATAAATTGGGATTTTTGTGGAATGTTTTAATTATGGAGAAAAAAATATATGAGATATATTCAAGATTTCTTGGAAATCAAGACAAAGATTTTCCCATATTATTTTTACCCAAAAATTCAACCACCACCTCATCTATAAATAGGGGATGAATTTTTCATCCCCAAGCAATTCCATGTGTTGGAAAATTAGAAATCCACAAAGGTGGTGCAACATAGTTTTATTTTTCCCTTTTGTTAAATTGTTCGCGAGTTCCTACCACCAGATTATTGAACGAGGATAAGGGAATACTTGAGAAGGTCTTTTGGTGTGTTTGTATGAACGGGATCCATCTTCTCAACAGTTGTCACTCCGAGAGGTTAGTTCACGTAAACCCGTAGCAATTCTGCATGCGTAGGATTTATGTGAATTGTTTATATGCATGATTTGTTGTTGAATTATTATTTGAATTAATATAGGATTAATTCATGCTAGTAATAATTGTTAGAAATAAATTTATATTTAAATATTCATCCCGAATAGATCCGGGCAAATTATTCCCCAACAACTGGTATCAGAGCCTCGATTTCGGGCTCTGAGTTTTAAATTATAATTTAATTCATTTTCATTAAATTTAAAATTGGATAGTAGAATTGCTAGATCTTTTTTGCAGGTATCCAATTGTCATGGTATTTGATGAATGTTTATATTTATGCATGCATATAAATTGTGATTTTTAATTCGATTCGTTCGAATTCGTTTTGCCTCGTGAGAAAATCCACGAGTAGATTATGATTTTTTTGATTTGTTCAATGTAATAGACTAGTCTAGATCTAGGTTTATTTATTTTTTGTAAATAAATTATAATCGGATCGTGAGTCAAGACGGAGACGATGAATTAAAGGCGGACGGATTCGGAACAGGGCACGGGCGGCGTGCGTCGCGTGAAACGTGCCAAGGGAGGCACGCGCACGATGTGGATGCACGGGTGGGGGGGCGAGGGCCGACCGAGCGCGAAGACGGATTGGGCGTTAGCGCAGCGAGGGGGCGATGGGCAGAAGGCGGGATCAGACGGGTGGGCGCTACTGAACACGGCGACCGCCGAGACCTACCGAGGAACTGAAGGCCGCTAGGGCGACGTGTAAAGCGCACTTATGCGCGCCAAAGACAAAGCCGACGACATCGCCGGAGGTAAGCCAAGACACTCTCGACCCATGAGCTGGGTCGATGACGTTGTTTGACGCGGGCGTATTTTTTTTTTGATACAATCAAGGGAGCTTTTCGAGAGATTAACGATGAAGGCTATGAAGACGATTTCTCAAGATCAAGACATGACAAAAAATTAACCTTGACAATTGGATATATGTGCCCAATGTGTTAAATTTTTTGTTTTGATATTTTGCATTATTTTATGTTTATTTAAATTGTGTTTAAATATGCGATGCATGAGAAAAATATTTTGAAAAATCTCACCTTGAAAATAACTAAGTATGTTTAAATAATTAATTGACAATTTTATTAGGATAATAAAATTGAATTAATTTTGACCTCCATGATTTATTTATTTGTGGATTCTTTGGAGAAATTCCCCCACGGGACGGCCAAAAGATAGATTTCACATGAATAAATTCCGAAGGGATGATTGTGGGTTATTATTAGTGGCGACGATGACCCTCCCCACGAGGCTCATTCAAAACAAAATAATAATTATGTATTTAATCATGGTTATTACTTAGGTATAAAATGTTGATATGCATATACTTCCCCGAAGTCCCTGTCAATTTTATATTTGTCAAGTGGGAGCCAACTATTAATCTGGATATTAAAGGTTTATCTTGTTTTTTCTTGTTTGTAACCTGCTTGAATGTGTTTAAATAATGACCCACCCCAATGTGGCTTATTTAAACTGTTTTGAGATGTTGGTTGATGCATGTTCATATTTTTTTTTTTGAGATGATACATGTGATCGAACCTTGTGATATGTTTGTGCTTATACAAATTATTATTTATTTCGATTCAAAGATGTCATGACCTTTAATCCTTTATTCAATATACTTAAAGACAATTTGCTTACTGGTGAAAACTTCGTTGATTGGAGTCGTAAACTTACTATTTTCCTCACTGCACAAAGCCATAATTGGGTTCTCACTACACCTAAACCAGAAAAGCCAAATGATGAGTCAACTAAAGCGGTTAAGAAAAGAGTATCTTGTTGGGGCGCGTCCGAAACGAAATGACAAAGTGTACCATCTTGGCTTCAATGTCAGATGTGTTGCAACACCAACACCAAAACGTTGAGACCGCTGCAGACATCATGACTAGTCTTAAAGCGATGTTTCAACATCGAGCGATTGTGGCTCGTCATATCGGCATGAGGACTTGCTCTCTATGAAAATGGTGGAGGGAGCGCCCATAAGGGGAGCACGTTCTCCGGATGATGGCTCACCTTAACACGCTTGATGTACTTGGCTATTTGAATCGACATCGAGACCCAAATCGATTTTCGTCTTTGCACTCTCTCACCGAAAAGTTTTTGATTCGCTTCAATTTGAACTACTAAATAAACAATCGAAGTTCTCGATGCGACTGTTGCAAGCTTTAGTATCGGGCAAGAGAGATATATTGGGGCAAAAGAGTCAAACCTTGGTGGAAAATGGACATTCTTCTTCTTCTAGGCCAAAGGGTGGTAAGAACAAGAAAAAGGATAAAGGCCACAAGCAAGTGAACTCAAATGTTGCCAAGGGCAAAGAAAAGGTGAAGGGAGGTGGAGGGTGAGTATACCCGGCTAAGGGAAGTGCTTCAACTGCGGTGAAAAAGGACATTGGAGGTCAGCCTGTTCCAAACCCAAAAGGAATGGAAAGAAAGGTGATTCTCAGGCATTAGTTGTTGAAACTTGTTAGCGGCGTATGACTCCCATTTATGGGTGGTGGATCTGGGATCTCTCGATCATGTTTGTTTCACTTTTTGAGGGGTTCAAGCGGACGAAACAACTTAGTGGGAGTGAGATCCTCATCACATTGGGCGATCTTACGAGAGTGGCGGTGAAAAGCGATGGGAGAAGTGCACTTGTCTATTGAAGAAAAAAGTTTTAATTTTAAGAGATGTTCTTTACGTTCCTAGTTTTAGAAAAGAATTTAATTTTGGTTTCTAAACTTTACCTTGATGGATATTCGGTTACTTTTGACAAAGTTGTTACCATTTCTCTTTATGATAAATTTATATGTCATGGAACGTTTTGAATAATCTCTATACAATTAATCGGCACACCACTCACGGAATGCATCCTATATAGACATCAATCAAGTTTCCGATAAAAGAAAACATTCATCGGGGCGTGAAGCGAGACACTTCTATGGCATCTCGAGATTGGGACATATTAATCCAAAAAAGGATTCAAAGGTTGGTAGAAGATGGTTAATTGGAGTCTCTCTGAGTTGAACCAATCCCAACTTGCGAATCATGTTTGGAGGGTAAAATGACCAAGAGGGCATTCGGAGCCAAGGGGAATAGAGCCAAAGAAGTGTTAGAAATCGTTCACATGCAGGGCGTATGTGGTCCAATGTCAATCAAAGCAAAAGGAGGTTATGAGTATTTCATCACCTTTATTGATGATTACTCAAAGGTGCGGTTATATTTTCCTTATGAAGCATAAATCGAGACCTTTGACAAATTCAAAGAATTTAAGGCTCAGCAGAGAATCATAGGGAAAAAACGTATCAAGTCTCTACAATCTGATAATGGAGGAAAGTATCTACTTGTCGATGAAAGGATTGTATCATTAATCGCACTTTAACCCCTCAATAAAAGCGGGGTTGCGAAGAAGAGAACTCTTTTAGAAATGGTTAGATCAATGATGAGTTATGCGGATCTACCCAAGTCATTCGGGGTCATGCCTTGAAACAACGGCTTATATTACGAACTTGGTGCCGCCCAAATCGGTTCCCAAAACTCCCAAAGAATTGTGGACCGGGCAAGAAGCCCGATTTGAGACACATGAGAATTTGGGGTGTCCGCCTACGTTTTGGACAAGGAAGCGTAAAATGGATCCTCGATCGAATTAAGGTCATTTTATAGGATACCCCGAGTGAACAAAATGGTGTATGTTCTATGGTCCCGAAGATCAAAAGGTGGTAATAAGTACCCACTTTAGATTTTTGGAAGAAGACTATATGAACGAAAAAAAGCCCAGAAGTGAGATTACCCTGAATGAGCTAAGGGGGCTAACCCCAGTGCCAACTGTACAAGATGACATACCAAACGACACACTTACACAACCGGAACCTCGTCGTAGTGGGAGGCTTGTAAGACAACCCGAGAGATTCATGGGGGTAGGAGAGTCCTCAGACTTAGTCCCCGGTCAAGATGAATCAGACCCATGGACTTACGACGAGGAAATCCAAGATAAGGATGCGGTTTCTTGGCAAACATCAATGGAAGCCGAAATAGGTTCTATGGATCATAACAGAGTGTGGAGCTAGTCGAACCACTTAATGGGGTCAAACTCATTGGTTGCAAGTGGATATACAAGACGAAAAGAGGACCGGACGGGACGGTGGAAACCTTCAAGGCAAGGCTTGTGGCGAAAGGTTATACTCAGAAAGAAGGGATCAACTATGAGGAAACTTTTTCACCTGTAGCAATGCTCAAGTCCATCCGAATTCTCTTGTCGATTGTTGCGCATCTCGACTTTGAAATCTGGCAAATGGATGTCAAGACGGCTTTCCTTAACGGAAGTCTTGAAGAGGAAATCTATATGCAACAACCCCATAGCTTCATTGAAAAATGCCAAGAACACCTAGTTTGTAAGCTCAAGAAGTCCATTTATGGACTCAAACAAGCATCCAGAGGTTGGAACCAGTGTTTTGATCAAGTAATAAAGTCTTATGGGTTTGATCAAAATGAGTACGAAAGTTGTTTGTACAAGAAGCGTGTCGGAACTGCATTGGTATTCTTGGTACTATGCGTAGAAGACATTCTGCTCATCGGGGATGATGTAAAGGTGTTGTCAGACGTAATGACATGGCTTTCAAAACAGTTTGATATGAAGGACATAGGGGAAGTCGGGCACATCCTTGGGATCAAGATCACTCGAGATCGCAAGAAAATGATGATAAGCTTATCGCAAGCTTCATATATAGACACTGTCTTGAAGCGATTCAGCATGCAGGATTCCAAGAAAGGCTTCATATCTTTCAGACATGGAATCCATCTATCCAAGGAAATGTGCCCTAAGACACAAAAGGAGATAGATGACATGAAAGACATTCTTTATGCTTCGGCTGTCGGAAGCCTTATGTATGCAATGCTATGCACGAGACCAGATATTTGCTTTGCCGTTGGCATGGTGGCAAGATATCAAAGTAATCCGGGAAAAGAGCATTGGTCGGCAGTTAAGAACATTCTGAAGTATTTGAAAAGAACTCAGGATAGAATGTTAATTTATCAGTCAGATAGTCTAATCCCCATCGGTTACACGAACTCAGATTTACAATCAGACTTAGATTCCAGTAATTCTACTCCGGTAGTGTGTTTTGCATGGGGGGAGGAGCCATGACATGGAGAAGCGTTAAGCAGAAATGCATCACCGATTCTACCATGGAAGCCGAATACGTAGCTACTTGCAAGGCAGCGAAAGAAGCGGTTTGGCTCAAGAACTTCCTAGTGGACTTGGATGTAGTTCTGAATTTGCGCGAAAGACAATCATTTTTCTTGTGATAATGCCGGAAGCGATTCTTGAATTCAAGGGAACCAAGATCCCACAAGGCCAGTAAACACATTGAAAGAAAATACCATCTTATAAGAGAAATCGTTAAGAGAGGAGAAATAAAGGTGGCAAAGATCGCGTCAGAAGACAACCTAGCAGATCCATTCACAAAAGTGCGCCTCGAGAACACATTCGAGAGACATGTGGAAGGAATGGGTGTCAAGACCGTTGCCAATCTACTTTGAGTATAAATGGGAGATATTTTTAGGTTCGTGTAGGTGACATTAGATGTCACGCATTAGGAACTACACTAGATATGTTGTAGTATACTTAAAAGCAGACTTTGAGTATAAGTGAGAGATTGTTGGGGTTATCTTTGGAAAGTATGTTTTTACTTTGTATAACCAAACTGAATTTTTTGTCTTATTCTTTGAAATAAATTATTTATAAGCGATGCTTTAAATATCATTGAATGTTACATATATTTACTACATAAACTGTTCAATAAACAAAGATCGTGTTACATTGTAGTTAATTTAGTGATACCAGATCACAGAAGATTAAATTAACAGTCCCTTGTAACTAAAAGTACGCTGTTCACGACCTATATGGAAAAGAACAATCCATCGTGAAAGGTTGAAGTGTAAGGCTCAGATTGGCTAGTCTTGACCAAGAGATTACACTAGTGCATGGTGATGCCTTTGAATAAGACCCTCTGAGGAGGATAAATTCTTCAAACCTTTGAATTAGGAAGAATTAGACCTCAGTGGTTCTTTATTTCTTAATCTCCGTCCCTTAAATAGGATCGTGTGTGGTTAGTAATTCTTGTTTTGACTTATGACGGGTAGAGAATCAATGAGATTCAATACTTTATATCTTGCTCAATATTAATGGTCACATGTGATTGCTAAGATTTAATACGAAGAATCGTGTGCAAGTACGCTTGTTCGATTTGCCCCCTTGGGAGGTTCATAAGATTTATCATACCAAATCTTGCAAGTGAAATTAGTTTCCGGTATGGATAATAATGTTGAACCGTTCCTTGACCAATGACAAAAGATATTAATTAATGGAAAGTTATTTCAGTGGCTTGAATTAATTAATGGGCTGGATAATCTTAAACACGAGAAATAATAACCGGGAGCCATATTAACAGTAATATGGGTTAAGATGGATAGTGCAATATTAATTATGTAGTGGGATTAATTAATATTTATGGGCTTGAATAATATTGTGGCTCAATATTGGAAATTAAAGATCCATTGGAAGGTCCAATCTTAATTCTCCTAAAGGCCCCTTAAGTAGCCCAAACATAAAGTCCAATAACTAAAAAGGGTGTTTAAAAATAAAATAAATTATTGTTGCCTAATTTTTCTATATTTTTCGAAAATAATAAATAAAAGAGGGAGAAAGATTTTCTTTGAATTTTGTTATGGAATGAAGATAAGTATTCTTGGTTATTTATTTGTGTTTTTCAAAAATATTGAATAAATAAAGGAAGGAAAGATTTTCTTGATTTTCTTGAAAAGGTATTATGGAAGATATGTATTTTTGGAATAAAAGAATATCTCATAAATTCAAGAAGATCCATATCTTGTTTTTCTTACTCCTTATTTTTCGAAAATACCATAACAAGAGGAGGTGGGATTTTTGTGGAATATTTTAATTATGGAGAAAAGAATATATGAGATATATTCAAGATTTCTTGAAAATCAAGAAAAAGATTTTCCCATATTATTTTTGCCCAAAAATTCGCCCACCACCTCATCTATAAATAGGGGATGAATTTTTCAACGCCAAGTAATTCCATGTGTTGGAAAAATTAGAAATCCACAAAGGTGGTGCAACATAATTTTTTTTTCCCTTTTGTTAAATTGTTCGCGAGTTCCTACCACCGGATTGTTGAACGAGGATAAGGGAATACTTGAGAAGGTCTTTTGGTGTGTTCGTGTGAACGGGATCCATCTTCTCAACGGTTGTCACTCCGAGAGGTGAGTTCACGTAAACCCGTAGCAATTCCGCATGCGTAGGATTTATGTGAACTGTTTATATGCATGATTTGTTGTTGAATTATTATTTGAATTAATATAGAATTAATTCATGCTAGTAATAATTGTTAGAATTAAATTTGTATTTAAATATTCATCTCGAATAGATCCGGGCAAATTATTCCCCAACACCCTCCCCACGAGGCTCGTTCAAAGCGAAATAATAATTTTGTATTTAATCATAGTTATTACTTAGGTATAAAATTGATATGCATATACTTTCCCGAAGTCCCTGTCAATTTTATATTGGTCAAGTGGGAGCCAACTATTAATCTGGATATTAAAGGTTTGTAACTGTTCTTGTTTGTAACATGTTTGAATGTGTTTAAATAATGACCCACCCCACGTGGCTTATTTAAACTGTTTTGAGATGTTGGCTGATGCATGTTCATATTTTTTTTGAGATTTAAATATGATACATGTGATCGAATTTTGTGATAATTTTGTGCTTATGCAAATCGTTGCTTATTTCAGTTCAGCATGTCGCAAACTTTTAATCCCCTGTTCAATATACTGAAAGACAATTTACTCACTGGTGAAAACTATTTTGTTCGTAAACAAAAACTTATGAGTGACCTTGCTTCACATGAATCCAAATGGGTACTTAGTGCACCAAAACCCAAAAAACCAGCTAAGAATGATAACATATTGGAAGAGATGGAATATAATGAATGGGAGCTGGCAAACGAATTGATAAAGGAAATAATCTTGACACAAATGTTGGATTTGTTAAAACACCTTCATCAAGGTTTTGCAACAGCGGCAGACATTATGGGAAGTCTCGAAGCGATGTTAGCACATCAGGCCCATATAGCAATTCAAAGCATCAAGCATGACATGGTCAAGCTAAAATTGGAAGAAGGAATGACTGCAAAAGAGCACATTCTTAGGGTTATGGTTCTCTTTGAAGAACTTGCGTATCTTGGCGAAAAATGTGATTTCAAATGCAAAATTGATTTCATTCTCAATTCTTCCTTAAAAGAGCTATGATCATCCCTATGTGGAATATCTAATGAAAGATATGGACTTCACTGTGGACGATCTTATAAGAGCTCTCACTTTGGTCGAAGAGGAAAATGAGCGCAAGAAAGCGAACAAAGTTAAAAAGGGTCTACTTCTAATTCTAGGCCAAGTGGTGGTAAGAATAATGAAGAGACACTAAGGATATACCAGTTCTATTCAAACTTCAAAGATGAAAGACTAAGTACGAAGATCTGTTTGGATTGCGGCGAGAGAGGTCACTGGAGGTCAGCCTATTCCAAACCCAAAAGGAATGGAAAGAAAGGTAATTCTCAAGCACTAGTTGTTGAAACTTGTTTGGCGGCGTATGCTTCCCATTCGTGGGTAGTTGATATGGGATCCACTGATCATGTTTGTTTCACTTTACAGGGGTTCAAGCGGACCCGGCAACTTAGTGGGAGTGAGATCCTCATCACACTAGGCGATGCTACGAGAGTGGCAACTGAAGCAGTGGGAGAAGTACAATTGTCTTTTGAAGACAATTTTAATTTTGAGAGATGTTCTTTACGTTCCTAGTTTTAGAAAGAATTTAACTTCAATTTCTAAACTTTTTCTTGATGGATATTCGGTTACTTTTAATAAAGTTGTTACTATTGCTCTAAATAATGAATTTATCTGTCATGGAACGTTGTCGAATAATATCTACACAATTAACTGTACACACCACTCACGAAATGCATCCTATAACACATCGACTGTTTTAGCTAAAAGAAAACGTTCATCAAACATGAACGAGACACTTCTATGCCATCTAAGACTAGGTCATATCAATCCAAAGAGGATCCAAAGGTTGGTCCAAGATGGTTCGTTGGAGTCTCTCCAAGTTGAACCATTTCCAACCTGTGAATCGTGTTTTGAGGGTAAAATGACCAAGAGGGCATTTAGAGCCAATGAGAATAGAGCCAAAGAAGTGTTAGAGATCGTTCACACCGATGTATGAGGTCCAATTGTCAATCAAAGCAAGAGGAGGCTATGAGTATGTTGTTACTTTTATCGATGATTACTCGAGATATGGATACATTTACCTTATGAGGCATAAATCTGAGACCTTTAAAAAAATCAAAGAATTTTAAGGCTCAAGCAGAGAATCATAGGGAAAAAGGTATCAAGAGTCTACGATCTGATCGTGGAGGTGAATACCTCAGCGATGAATTCTTGAACTACTTATCGGATGAAGGGATTGTATCCCAGTTAACTACACCCGGAACCCCTCAACAAAACGAGTTGCAGAACGAAGAAACAAGACTCTTTTAGAAATGGTCAGGTCAATGATGAGTTATGCGGATCTACCCAAATCGTTTTGGGGTCACGCCTTGGAAACGGTGGCTTACATTCTAAAATTGGTGTTATCCAAATCGGTTCCCAAAACCCCTAAAGAATTGTTGACCGAGAGCAAGCCCAGTCTAGGACACATGAGAATTTGGGGGTGTCCGGCATACGTCTTTGGATAAGGAAGTTTTAAATTGGATCAAGATCGTAATTAAAAATTTGTTTATAGGATACCCCGAGGGAACGAAAGGGTGCATGTTCTATGGTCCCAAAGATCAAAAAGGTGGTAATCAGTACACACTTTAGATTTTTGGAAGAAGACTATATGAACGACAAGAAGCCTAGAAGTGAGATTACCTTGAATGAGCTAAAGGGGCTTACCTCAATGCCAATTGTACAAGTCGATATACCAAACGACACACTTACATAACCGAAACCTCGTCGCGAGTGGGAGGGTTATCCGAGCTGACCGAGAGATTCATGGGGATAGGAGAGTCTTGGACTTGATCCCGATTTAAAATGAATCAGACCCATGGACTTAAAAAGAGGCAATCCATGACAAGGATGCGGATTCTTGGCAAACGACAATGAAAGCCGAAATGGGTTCTATGGATCAAAACAAGGTGTGAGAGCTCGTCGAACCACTTAATGGGGTCAAACCCATTGGATGCAAGTGGGTATACAAGAGAAAAAGGGGATCGGAAGGAAAGGTAGAAACCTTCAAAGCTAGACTTGTGGCAAAGGGTTACACTCAGAAAGAATGGATAGACTATGAGGAAACCTTTTCGCTTGTACCCATGCTAAAGTCCATCAGCATTCTCTTGTCGATAGCTGCGCATCTCGATTTAGAGATCTGGCAAATGGATGTCAAGACAGCTTTCCTCAATGGAAGTCTTGAAGAAGAAATCTATATGCAACAACCCGAAGGCTTCATTGAAAAAGGCCAAGAACATCTTGTTTGCAAGCTCAAAAAGTCCATCTATGGACTGAAGCAAGCATCGCGTGCTTGGAACCAATGTTTTGATCAAGTTATAAAGTCTTACGGGTTCGATCAAAATGAGTTCGAAAGTTGTGTGTACAAAAAGCGTGTCGGAACTGCATTGGTATTCTTAGTACTATACGTAGACGATGTTCTGCTCATCGGAAATGATGTAAAGGTTTTGTCAGACGTAAGGGCATGGCTGTCAAAACAGTTTGATATGAAGGACTTAAGGGAAACCGGTCACATCCTTGGGATCAAGATCACTCGAGATCACAATAAAAGGATGATAGGCTTATTGCAAGCCTCATACATAGATACTATCTTGAAGCGATCGGCGTCATGTCCAGTTTGCTCGTTTCCAGTGGAGTCTTCATTGCATATTCTTGTTACTTGTCCGTTTTCTCTCTTAATTTGGGAAGCAGTGTCATCTTGGCTTGGGAGACCAGCTCTGTACTCGTCGTCTTTGGTGGATCATTTCAAGGAATTTATGGGATCAGAGCATTTGACATCTCGAAGGAAAGTTATGAGTCTGATTTGGCAAGCTACTATCTGGAAGATTTGGAAAGCCAGAAATGATATCGTTTTCAAAAGAGAGTATTTACTCGTTGGAAAAACTCTTAGATGGGATTAAGTTTTGCTCATGAAAATGGATAAGATCACACTACCCGTTATCTTTTTCCGTCCCGTTTGTTTCCTGGGAATGTTATCCTTTATATTATTTGCCTTTGAAATTTTAATGCGGTGTAACTTCTTGTGTAATTTTTGGGATTTGAGTATCTCTTGTACTCTGATAATGGTATTTCATCTTTGCCTTCAAAAAAACAAAAAACTTTTCTTTTTCTAGTTTTTCGCAATAAAACAAACTAAATTTTCTAGGACTCTATAAAACAAAAACAAATAAATTCTATGAGTACTTAATTTCTATAGATACATTAAATGTAATATGAAGGATCTAACCTTTAAAGAGGGTGAGTATACTTTAGACAAATTTATTAATAACATTAAATTTTGTTCGTGGTAGTGGATTAATTGGGCATATTGCCCTCTATCGATCATTTTCTGCTTTATTTGTGGTTTGGAGTTCCATCCATTAGTCTGTTTATAGGATAACTTGTAAGGTCGTGTTATATTTGTTTTGGTTGTAATATTTCGGGATTCAAGTACCCTTGTACTCGCTATGCCAAAAATCGGATACGACAACGGGTAATCCCCGTTGTCGTAGCTGTTTTTTCCCCGTTGTAGATGCTGGTGTTGTCATAGGTCCCGGACATATGATAACGGGGAATCCCCGTTGTCGTAGGTTACAACGGTTTTTAACCGTTGTGTTAAGTCATGGTAACCCGTTGTCGTAGGTGTTTATTACAACAGATTTTACCCGTTGTGTTAGCTCATAGTACCCGTTGTCATAGGTGTTTATTACAACGAGTTTTACCCGTTGTGTTAATTCATATTGACCCATTGTCGTTGTTGGGGAATAAGTTGCACAGATCTATTCGGGGTGAATATTTAAATAAAAATTTAATTTTTATAATTATTACTAGCATGAATTAATCCTATATTAATTCAAATAATAATCCAACAACATATCATGCATATAATTAATTCACGTAAAACCTACGCATGCGGAATTCTACGAGTTTACGTGAACGTACCTCTTGGGATGGCAGTGATCTGGCTGATTAGACTAACCAAAAGAACTTCCCAAGTATTCCCTTAATCCTTGTTCGACTATCCGGTGGTAAGACACTTGTGAACAATTAACAAAAGGAAAATAAATTATGTTGCACACCTTTGTGGATTTACTAATTTTTTCAGCACATGGAATTGTACTTGGGAATGAAAGAGTCATCCCCTATTTATAGAGCATAGGTGGTCGAAAATTGTGGCCAAAATTAATGTGGGAAAATCTTTTCTTGATCTCCAAGAAATCTTGAATATATCTCCTATATTATTTTTCCCATAATTATCACAAAATCCCACCTACTCTATTGTTATGGATAATTTCGAAAATAATAGGCAAGATTCCAAGATTTGGATCTTCTTGAATTTATGAGTTATTCTTGTATTTCAAGAAATACATATCTTCCATAATATCTTTTCATGAAAATCAAGAAAATCTTTCTAGCCCTTTATCTTTCAAAATTTTCGAAAATTCTCTTATAGATAACCAAGTGGGAGATTTCTTGAATTTAATGAGATAATCTTGTATTCCAAGAATACATATCTTCATTCCATAACAAAATTCAAAGAAAATATTTCTCCCCCTTTATCCATAATTTTTGAAATAAATGAGGAAAAATAAGCAACAATATTTATTTTATTTTAAACACCTTTTTCAGTTATTGGACTATATGTTGGGCTACTCAGGGGGCCTTTAGGAGAATTAAGATTGGATCTTCCAATGGATCTTGAATTATCAATATTGAGCCACAATATTATTCAAGCCCATAAATATTAATTAATCCCACTACATAATTAATATTGCACTATCCATCATAACCCATATTACAGTCAATATGGCTCCCGGTTATTATTTTCCGTGTTTAAGATTATCTAGCCCATTAATTAATTCAAGCCACTGAAATAGCTTTCCGTTAATTAATATCTTTTGTCCTTGGTCAAGGAATGGTTCAACATTATTATCCATACCGGAAACTAATTCCACTTGCAAGATTTTGTATGATAAAGCTTATGAACCTCCCAAGGGGGCAAATCGAACAAGCGTACTTGCACACGATTCTCCGTATTAAATCTTAGCAATCACATGTGACCAATAATATTGCCCAAGATAAAAGGTATTGAATCTCGTTGATTCTATACCCATAATAAGTCAAAGCAATAGTTACCAAGCCCACGTGATCCTATTTAAGGAACGAAGATTAAGAAATAACGAACCACTGAGGTTTAATTCTTCCTTGTTCAGTTCTGAAGAATTTATCCTCCTGTAGGTCCTATTCAGTGCATCAGTCATGCACTAGTGTAATCTCTTGGTCAAGACAAGTCAATCTGAGCCTTACACTTCAACCTTTCACGATGGGTTGTTCATTTCCATCTAGGTCGTGAATAGCGTACTTTTAGTTACAAGGGACTGTTAATTTAATCTTCTGTGATCTGGTATCACTAAATTAACTACAATGTAACACGTACTATTTATTGAACAGTTATGCAGTAAATATATGTAACATTCGATAATATTTAAAGCATCAGTGATAAACAATTTATTTCAGTAAATAAGTCCGAAATTCAGTTTTGATTATACAAAGTAAAAGCATACTTTCCAGTATAATCCCAACAGTCGTAGGTGTTTATTACAACGATTTTTACCTGTTGTGTTAACTCATTTTGACCCGTTGTTGTAGGTGTTTATTTTAACAACTTTTACCTATTTTGTTTTATGTTTTCTATTGTTGTAGAATATGAATATAATAAATATTTTTACTGAATACAACAAATACTAAGATCCAATATAACTTCGTACAATTAAGTAATCAATTCATACATTGTTCAAAATAAGTAATAAAAATGTAGACCTAACTTCAAGATAAGAACTTGTTCAATATCACAAAAACAAGCTATTCTTAGCTTTCATCTTCTGACTGTCTATACTGATCAACAATGTAATTTGATAGACATTCGGACATATCTAAAACACTTGTAATATGTGTAAACTGATTTTTATCTCTTTCCAACAACTATGACTCATTAGCAATGGAACTGGTGTCATAGCATACAACAAGAAGTTAACTACCAGCACTTTTGCACCATACAGAACATAACTGTTTTGCCCAAAAATTTAAACCCTCTTAGAGATTTCATATGTGGAAATTGCCAGAAAAATCAGAAGAAGATAAAACAAAAGAAAGAGAGTCATAAACTTCACACTTTACTACACTGAAGGAACTATCTTTTGAAAAATTAAATAAGAAAGATGATGCAACAACACTCTAATTTCTGCAAACTAATGCCTAATTAAAAATTAGTCACTGATTAGGGGTCATCATTGCTTGTATTTATGTGATTTTGAGCTTAATTTTATAGCATTTTGTGATTTTATTGCACTAATTTCCCTTAATTGTGCTCAAATGTGGAGAAAGGTCTTGTTTTATTTATTGTGTAGAGAAATGAGTGGAAACGAGCAAGAATGAATTAAAAACTGTTTTGATTTAGAAGGATATTTTAGAATAGGGTGGATTCACTTGAAGCTCCTCGAAGAGACGGTCGCAACAAAAAAAGAATCAATTCAATCGGAGTTCGGGAGCTCAAGTTATGAAGAAAACGACTATCGAAGCTACACAACCTGCAGTTGCTCGACCTGCTGCTCGAGTCGAGCAACCTTGCTCGACCTCCCTTTGGTCGAGCAAGGGAGGTGATTTCCAAAAGTTTGAGTTGCTCGATCCAATTTTGGTCGAGCAACGCTGCTCCAGTCGAGCAGCCTGAAAAAATGAAAACGGGTGCACGACTTCACCTCTGCTCGAGTCGAGCAAGCCAAAATATCTGAGGTCCCCATTTCTGACCTAGGGACACGTGCCAGAGGATTCAAAAACCATATAAAAAGCCTTGGGTTCATTTTTTTCAGGAGAGGGCAGCTGGGAGAGTGATAGAGGATATATCAAGTGATACTGTTTAGAGCTGCAACTAATATTTTTTCCTGTTTTTCAATTTTGCTTCCATAGATAGCATAGATCCTCATAGAATAGCATAGGTCCTCATAGAATAGCATAGATATAGTTTCATTTTCAGTTTTGAGCAAGAATTCACGGAGTATTGGTGGATTTTGTATGGTTTGGTGCTTGAACTTCAATAGTAATGTGTCTCTTTCTTTCTTTTGTTTATTTGTTGCTTATTTTGATATGGGTTCTTTGATTTCTTGTTGTTTAGCCATGGGTTTTGTCTTGTGCACCATGGGCTAAGGTTATTAGTGTTTGGGTGTTTGGAATTGTGGTGATGATTGTTTAATTGTTTTGATTGTGGTTGTCTATCTCTATTGATGGTGTTCCTTTAGATTAGGGGAATTTACTTGTTCTATTTTGGTGGTTTTGCTATGAGCTTGTGTGTTTTTGCTAGTTTACTTCAACGAGAGTTGGGTAGACGGGTTTCGGCACATGGGTATTGGTTTAATTCATCCGAATTGGAGTCGATTAAGTCCCATCGCAAAGAGAGTTGGGTAGATACTTTAGAACCCCCCTAATCTACATTATCTTCTTGAGTTAAAACCTTGAGTGGGTGGTGAAGAACACATAGAAGCATCAACCTTAGTCTACAAGTGAGAACACACGGTGACGGAGTAGTTAGCTAATTAGAGGACCATATCCGTGCAATTACCCGGGTTAGCAAAGGGAGATTCACCTCTCGATCCTAGGATTTCAACCGATATCGTAACCTAGGCTTACCAAGTACGGGAATGGTATATGTTTAGTGATCTCCCTTATGGAATAACCGGAAATAGAGGTAAACACCATAATTGATCTTTTGACAATCGTCTCACAAGGAAAAACACCCGAGCACATCTTCTCTCGCTAGTGAACAAACTCGTTTGCTATTTAATTGTTTTCTCTTAGCTTGCTCGTTTATTGTTTATCTTTGTTTCACTTGTTGAATATTGCTTGTTTTAAGTTTCCAAATCATTTCACACTATAATCATGCGACAACACATAGTAATTGGGCTATATTCCACACCTAGTCCCGTGGATTGATATTTAAAACCGGGCACTTCAACGACCCTCTTATACTTGAGAGGTTAGTGTGTTGCAAAACACGTGACATTCACCAAATTAATGGATATATCTATGTCCATGAATTAAAAATAAATGCATATATTTATTCCATTGGTGCTACTGCAATCAATTTATTTGTAACAACAACCATATATACACTGTTGCTGTAACTAATACTATATGTTGGTTGTTCACTGAAATTAGTGGACTTTATTTTTTTTTACCTGAAAAAAAGACTATTATTGCACAAGGGTATAAGGAATACCCCTAAAAAACAATGCAGCATTTCAGCTTACAACAAGAATGAATAAAAACAGCAGCCCCTAGTTACCTTATAAAATTCGAGCTTTTCCATGTTAAGAAACAAGAAACAGTTATTGAGATGTGAGTACTCTTATAAGTTTCTGCATAGAAGAAAGAGCATTAATAAAAGAAATGTAAGCACCTACATTAGCCCCTAAACAATTAAGATTCAATAGGAAATACTAGCTACTTAGAACATGTATTTGGAGAACGACGTTTATGGCTTAAGAATATCCAATTTGATAAGCAATCAATTCTATCAATTAATGGGAAAAACCAAATTAAGATTCCAGGATTGCGCAATATGATACACCAAAGAGAACACCAGACAAAGAAAAGAGAAAGTAATCATATCAACCGCAAAACACCATTTTTTATTGGCGAAAACAGACACAGAAAATTAAAACAAGCTATAACTATCTCATTCGACACAAATTCGTAGACCGGGCCGAATGAGAGGACGAAAGTGACTTCTGAGTAAAATTTGAGGGGAGAAATCCCCTGAAGCATGCAATTTCATGATCAATACCCTCATAATCCCCTGCTCTTTTTCGTTTACTCTAGACATGTAATTCCCTTAATCAGTTTAACCTCTAGAGACTAGAACAAAGAGATAAATTTTAAAAAAATGATTTTCATTGAGATATCTGCATGCAAAGATAAAAAAGCTTCATGAGATGAAAACTTATTACATGTCCACCTATGCCATGACATTTTATAAAGTCAGCTTCAAATTTAACTATATTGAAATCCAATTCCTTCTAATTCTCTCATTACATGCATTTACACGGATAATATGAAGAGGAAACACTCAAACAACTTGAAGGTTTTTTCTATCACAAGATTAGGAATTAAATCCTACGAAAAATTGTAAGTGTTGGGAAAATGACCGTCGCTACACATCTTAGCGACGGTTTCATGACCGTCGGGAAAATGAGGGTCCCTAGACTTTAGCGACGGTTATTGTGACACCGTCGCTATTTAGCGATGGTAAATAACCATCTCTACTTATCGACGGTTTTGGCGACGGTTTCTGGGTCCGGACCCGGGTCAGAATTACCATCGCCAAATCGTCGCTAAAGCCGTCGACAAGCAACGACGGTATAGCGACGGTAGACCACCGTAGCTATTAGCGACCAGAAATATTCGTCGCTATAACAGTCGAAAACTAGTGACGGAATAGCGACGGTTAATTTTCGTCGCTATTAGCGACCATAATTGTCGTCGCTAAAACCGTCGATAAACCGTGAATTTTCGAGAAAAAAAAGGGCTAGCAATGGTTCGAATCCGGGCCCGATGGGCGCCCGAACGGCCTCCAAACCACCCGAGCCACGGACCATCTTGAACCAAACCACCAAACAACTCATATATAAGCACCAGGCCTCCCAAATAAATGAGGCAATTATTCGCTCCCATGGGGGATCGAACACGGGACCTTGGGCGCCTAAGCGGGGATCAATTCCGCTCGGACACTTGCTTTCTTGCGTTTACTTAATTAAATTAATTCTATATGTCCTAGAATTCGTTTTTTTACAAGTTTTTTTAAAATTCTTTATTTTAATTATCTTTTTTATTAATTCAATCATATTTTTATATAATTTTTTATTATATAAATTAATTTTTAAATTAAATTATAATATATTAATCTATAAACAAGTTATATTTTTCTATTTAAACAAGTTATAATTTTCTATCTAAACAAGTTATACTTTTCTATCTAAACAAGTTATATTTTTCTATTTAAACAAGTTATACTTTTCTATTTAAACAAGAAATACTTTTCTTTAAACAAGTTATACTTTTCTATTTAAACAAGTTATACTTTTCTATTTAATCATGTAATAGTTTTCTTTAAACAAGTTTTACTTTTCTATTTAAACAATTTATACTTTTCTATTTAAACAAGTTATACTTTTCTATTTAATCAAGTAATACTTTTCTTTAAACAAGTTATACTTTTCTATTTAAACAAGTTATACTTTTCTATTTAAACAAGTTATACTTTTCTTTAAACAAGTTATACTTTTCTATTTAATCATGTAATACTTTTCTTTAAACAAGTTATACTTTTCTATTTAAACAAGTTATACTTTTCTATTTAAACAAGTTAAACTTTTCTATTTAATCAAGTAATACATTTCAATTTAATCAAGTAATACTTTTCTTTAAACAAGTTATACTTTTCTATTTAAACAAGTAATACTTTTCTATTTAAACAAGTTATACTTTTCTATTTAACAAGTTATACTTTTCTATTTAATAAAGTAATACTTTTCTTTAAACAAGTTATACTTTTCTTTAAACAAGTTATACTTTTCTATTTAAACAAGTTATACTTTTCTATTTAATCAAGTAATACTTTTCAATTTAATCAAGTAATACCTTTCTTTAAACAAGTTATACTTTTCTATTTAAACAAGTAATACTTTTCTATTTAAACAAGTTATACTTTTCTATTTAACAAGTTATACTTTTCTATTTAATAAAGTAATACTTTTCTTTAAACAAGATATACTTTTCTTTAAACAAGTTATACTTTTCTATTTAAACAAGTTATACTTTTCTATTTAATCAAGTAATACTTTTCTTTAAACAAGTTATACTTTTTTATTTAAACAAGTTATACTTTTCTATTTAAACAAGTTATACTTTTCTATTTAATCAAGTAATACTTTTATTTAAACAAGTTATATTTTTCTATCTAAACAAGTTATAATTTTCTTTAAAAATAAACAATAGAAAAAAATAAACGATATAAACATTAGGCATACATAATTCACAATAAAAATTAAAAAAAAGTATCGATGAACAAGTAATACTAAAAAATAAGAACAGAGTAAATTGTTCAAATCATCACTCCAATAACTGATTCGGATAATATTAATTATCCTCATCATCTCCCAAATTAGTAGAAAAAAACAAATTATCAGGGTCGAAGTCACCGATATCATCCAAGCCACCACCACCACCATCGCCACCGTCATTTCTTGTTGGGAAAATCGGGGTGCCCGGATCTATTCGAGGTGATTATTTAAATACATATTTAAATTAAAGAGTTAATTACTAACATGAATTAATCCTAAATCAATTCAACATAATAATAAACAACTGTTGGGATTATACTGGAAAGTATGCTTTTACTTTGTATAATCAAAACTGAATTTCGGACTTATTTACTGAAATAAATTGTTTATCACTGATGCTTTAAATATCATCGAATGTTACATATATTTACTGCATAACTGTTCAATAAATAGTACGTGTTACTTTGTAGTTAATTTAGTGATACCAGATCACAAAAGATTAAATTAACAGTCCCTTGTAACTAAAAGTACACATTCACGACTTAGATGGAAATGAACAAACCATCACGAAAGGTTGAGGTGTAAGGCTCAGATTAGCTTGTCTTGACCAAGAGATTGCACCAGTGCATCATGATGCACTAAACAGGACCTACAGAAGGATAAATTCTTCATCAGTGAAAATAGAAGAATTAGACCTAAGTGGTTCATTATTTCTTAATCGTCGTCCCTTAAATAGGATCGTGTGCAATCAATAGCCGTTGCTTTGACTTAGATGGAAATGAACAATCCATCGTGAAAGGTTGAAGTGTAAGGCTCAGATTGGCTTGTCTTGACCAAGAGATTACACTAGTGCATGACTGATGCACTTAATAGGATCTACAGGAGGACAAATTCTTCAGAACTGAACAAGGAAGAATTAGACCTCAGTGGTTCGTTATTTCTTAATCTTCGTTCCTTAAATAGGATCGCGTGTGGTTGGTAACTATTGCTTTGACTTGTCACGGGTAGAGAATCAACGAGATTCAATACTTTTTATCTTGGGCAATATTATTGGTCACATGCAATTGCTTAGATTTAATACGGAGAATCGTGTGCAAGTACGCTTGTTCGATTTGCCCCCTTGGGAGGTTCATAAGCTTTATCATACCAAATCTTGCAAGTGGAACTAGTTTCCGGTATGGATAATAATGTTGAACTGTTCCTTAACCAAGGACAAAAGATATTAATTAATGGAAAGCTATTTCAGTGGCTCGAATTAATTAATGGGCTAGATAATCTTAAACACGGGAAATAATAACCGGGAGTCATATTGACTGTAATATGGTTTAAGATGGATAGTGCAATATTAATTATGTAGTGGGATTAATTAATATTTATGGGCTTGAATAATATTGTGGCTCAATATTGATAATTCAAGATCCATTGGAATGTCCAATCTTAATTCTCCTAAAGGCCCCCTAAGTAGCCCAACATAAAGTCCAATAACTGAAAAAGGTGTTTAAAAATAAAATAAATCTTGTTGCATATTTTTCCTATTAATTTTTCAAAATTATGAATAAAAAGGGGAGAAAGATTTTCTTTGAATTTTGTTATGGAATGAAGATATGTATTCCTGGAATACAAGATTATCTCATTAAATTCAAGAAATCTCCCACTTGGTCATTCATAGAGAAATTTCAAAAATTTTGGAATATAAAGGGCAAGAAAGATTTTCTTGATTTTCTTGAAAAGATATTATGAAAGATATGTATTTCTTGAAATACAAGAATATCTCATAAATTCAAGAAGATCCAAATCTTGGATTCTTGTTCCCTAATATTTCGAAATATTCCATAACAAATAAGAGAGTGGGATTTTGTTGAATATTTTAATTATGGAGAAAAGAATATATGAGATATATTCAAGATTTCTTGGAGATCAAGAAAAGATTTTTTCCTCCCTATTCCACATGAAATTTCTACCACCACCCTCTATAAATAGGGGATGAATGTTTCATTCCCAGCAACACACACGAAAATTGGTTTTTCGAAAAAATATCAGCGCCGATAAAATATCAAATATTTTGAAACCTCGACAGATTGTATTTTTTTCGAAAAAAACGTCAATTGTGAGTAGTGTACAATTCCATGTGCTGGAAAAATTAGTAAATCCACAAAAGTGGTGCAACGAAGTTTGTTTTTCCTTTTGTTAATTGTTCGCGAGCATCCTTCCACCGGATTGTCGAGCAAGGACTAGGGAATACATGGGAAGGCTTTTTGGTTTGTTTTCATCGACGAGTCCATCACTAATACACATTTGGGCTTGGACAGCTGTGAAAAATGACCTTGGAGAGCGGTTATAACCGCTCTCCAAGCATCACCGTCAAACTTGATACCGGTGAAAAACCGTTGTCCAAGAAAAGCACTTGGGACGGTTGTTTTTTAACCGCTTTTGAAGTTTTAGCTTGGAATGCGGTTATCAACATTTATCCATGATATTTTTTTTTTAATTCGTTTTTTATTTTACATAGACAGCGGTTGAAAAACGCTGTCCAATATCTTCTTTTTTTTTAAATTATTAATTTACATTTTGAAAATCCTATAATAAAACTATAAACCAAAACTTATATATACGTCCAATACCATATAACATAAACCAAAAATCCTATAATAAAACCATAAACCACATATATATACCAAAACATCGAAATATATAAACATACAATCATAAACATACATCCAATACACCAAAAATATGAAATATATATCATCACAAATATATAATTTAATTACATGCTACCAATATTTCAAACAACATTCTCTCAATATTGATCAGATATGAATATAAGAAACGATTGTAAAGGTACCCTTCAATCCAATCATTTTTTCCATTTCTCCAGTCTTTTCTTAGAGTAAGACTTGAGCTCACGTTCATAGACAAACTGCAAACAACGAATCAATCAATATAGTATGAATTTTTATTCAATCAATAATAATTTAAATAAATCAATAATTGACTTACATTGGGAGGAATGTTCGTTATAGAAACGCGGATTATATCTTCTATAAAGCAACAAACAAAATGTCCACAATGGTCATTATCTAGTTGCCTCGGAACCTGTTGATTAACAATATAATCACGTATTACAATTATGATTTCTTTCTATTAATTAGTTTGATAATTTACTAAATTAAATTTACCTTAATGTTAATCCGGTTCACTTTATTTAACACGGATCTTGAGCCTCGACTCGAAGGCGACTCCGATACATCGTCATCACACTATTATTATTATAATTAAAAAATAAAAATAGATTAAATATGCATAATTTTAAAAGTAAAACAAATCATTGTATAGAATATTAAAAATGAACTTACGCTTCCATATATGAAACGAGATCAGGGCGATTAGAATAAACTCCATCACGAGCTGGGTCCATAAAATACACACTTAATGTATTCATGTGTATGGCGACCAGCACCCAATGGTTCCTATATTATATTGAGAGTATTAAAATTAACTGCAAATTTAGCATATATATGTGCAAATATTATAAACATGAATACAAATTTTAACGAAATGTTTATCACTCACCCCACATTTATTGGCCAAAAAATGAGATGATCTCTCCCAGTTAGATTCAGCATGTGATTAACGAACCCATCCATGGTTTGTACCCTATCACCCATTATGCAAGACACTTGGGGGGAGACGAAGGAGTACATTCCACTTGCTCGGTTATCTCTGGAGAGATATAGCTCACCCAAATATCTTTAACCAACATATATACGCTAATTAATATTTAAAAAGAAAATTAAACTATACAGAAAGTGAATATTGAGAATTAGTAAACACATACCTGAGGTAAAGGGCTATGGTGGTTGCACTCAACCACTCGTCATTCAAGACTTCGCACACATGTTCCTCACTGACGAATTCTTGGAAAGTTTTCTGATGAAAGTGAGCAAGCATGGGAACTGTGACGATATCGAAAGCATTAGACGATACCATCCGGTGCACCCTAGACTGTAAATGATCATCGTGATCTAAGTCTCCAGTCATGGGATAACCAAGTCTTAGCGCAGTGGAGTCCCTCGATTTAGCCTCATGTGGGGTCGGCAGATTCTACAATTAATTTACAATATTATTTAGAACCACAAATAAGATAATGAACTTTAATAACAAATATTTACCCTCATGGTGCTAGAGACCAAGTTGCTCGGCCATTCAATGAAGTGCCCGACCGCTGTTCCGACTGTGACGGCTTCATCGATTGGTTTTGGCACCGTTGAATCCTCCTCTCCTATTACGGGTACATCGAGTGTGACCCTCACGAAACCAGGAGTGATGAGATGACCATGAATCATTCCATGGGAGCTGTGCAACGAGCCTGTGGCCACTAACCGATCGGGATCCTCCAGATATAGGTAGCAAAAGGTCGTTGGCTGTTCGAATAAGATATTTAGTTAGAAAATTTTAATACACTAGTCTTTAATTAAAACAAATATGAGACATGCATATCTGATACCTGTGAGACGTTTTGAAGTGCCTCAATAAAGTCGTCCCTAGGGTTAGCTGAAAACATAGCATTAGCGACACTATGTTCACAGCTTGCTCCACTCGACGACATTCCGTGGCTCGATCTTTTCTCAGACCTCAAAAGTTCCACATCTTTAGCCAACTTGGCAACCTGTTCCGTTAGTATACCCACCATATTCATGGCTTGAAGACCAGGTGCCATTGCTAAAGATATCTTAAATCACGCCATATCCGACACTCAGAAGTGCGGTAGGGGAAGCTCTGGCGACCCATAGCCGAATCCAAACAGATCATCAGGGCCAATCATGCGAATGTCGTCAGGCGTCATGGTCTGAGATAGACGCTCCTGAATCACAAAAATAAAAGATTATTATTTAATTATTTGTTTATAAATAATAGTTTGTAATTGAAAGATAAATTAATTGATAAATTACCACTTCTTCGATGATCGTTGTGCATTGGGATCGTGTATATTCCGTCTCGACCCTTTCGGTAGTGCGAAATAAGTCAAAAGCGGGTAACAATAGGCTCACTCTCTCCGGTTTTTCTTCTTTCCTCTTTCTACGATAGTGATGAGCGTGTCCCTTTATTAGATATATTAAAAGTGAATATATAAAAAAAATTAAAAGTTAGGATTTTGATCTCACCATATTTTCTCTTATTAAGTGCATAACCTTTGTTGGATCCGATATATCGCACCTCCATCGACTTGGCTTGATCGCGATTTTTTATTGCTTCGATCCTACGGTATAATAGAAATATGATAAACTTTGAAAAAACTTAGGGCATTAGAAATTGAGGAAATGACATTGATCAATTTTACTCGAAATCATCCTCCATAGTTACGCTCACAAACTCCTCCGGTATGGAGCCACCATAGGGCTATTTCGACACGCAGGAGGCGGACTAGCCGAGTAAAGACCCGGTTTAGGATCTCGTGTGTTACTTCTCAACCAAGTCCGTAAATTCTTGGCCATTACTCCAAAACTTGCGACAATATTTGCTTCTTCTTTGTGAGGTCAAGACCTCGAAGGTAGTCTATACGCATATAACATAACAATTTAGTAAATTTAAGGGTCATACTACAACTTTCAATAAATATATAATTAACATACCGTAAGCTCGTCCCATAATCTTTCCTTCAAAGGAGTCGATTTGAAACTACGCTTGATCCTGGGTGGCAAAGACGATAGGGATCACGCTCGACAATGACTCAATGTAGAAGGACAACGACTCACTCTCTTTTCCTATTGCTTGTCCAAACTAATTGAGCGATAACGCAATAACATAGTATTTAATTAGGTTCAACGATCAATCAATATATTTATCGATTTCAAAGCAGTTCAATTGTAATAAAATTACGAAGTGTTTTCTCCTTGATCTGAGCTCTCTTAATAGATGACATTGTAACTATACCCGAAAGTGCGCTTCTCCCGGAGCTGCTAGTGGTGGTGGGAGCATCGATGTCACACTCTCTCAAGTCATCATATGCACCATGATCATATCGCCATGATCTCCATCGAATCTCCATCATCTAGGGATATGGCAAGCGAGACATGATCCTAAAAGCGAAGAAACAACATTTAATAAACAAAAAACAAACAATATTCAACCGGATGTTTCATACATGATAAGAACTATCTATGCAAAGATACATGATACATCTACTTATAAGTTACATCTGCATCATCTACTTATAAATTAAAATTTTGGTTGATAGCATACTCTTTATACTATGAACACATGTGTATTAGGCTTGAATGACATTGTCTTTACAAGTAGACCCAAGAATATAAATAACAAAGAGCAACTAAGTGTTATGGAGCAAAATATAATATTTCAAATTTAAAAAAACAAGAGCAACATATATAATATAAACAAACTTAAGTGTTATAAACAACAAGATTAGTTCGGTTCAAAAAAACAACAAAGAGCAACATATATAATATGAATAAAGCTAAAGCTTGAAAAATTCAATGGAAATACGACTTGAGTTGAGGCCTATTTCATTGATTTGAGGCCTCCGGTTAATTGCTCTTAAATAGTATTTGATTAGAAAGTGACTTGTCATTATGAATAAAACTAAAGCTTGAAAGCTAAGGATAAAAACTTTTACGGTTCATTACTCAATGGATAATTCAATGTATATTCGACCTCACACATATACCCCCACCCATTTAGGCTCTCACATAACATAAATAATATAAACAAATTAAACTAAGATTGAAGCAAAATATATAATTTACGCTAAAAAAAAGCCAAATTAAAGATTCCACAAGCCCTTTGTACCAACTAAGTGTTATGGACGGCGCCGGTATGGGAGGATGGCGACAGCGATGGAGTGGGGGGAGGGAGGGAGGCAGTGTAATAGGAGAGAGAGAGGAGGAGGAGTGCTTGACGATTTGGGAGAGGGAGAAGCCAACGACAATGGCTAGCAGTCAACAACGACAGCGGCGATTTGGTTGAAGGAAAACCACGACAGCAATGGCGATTTGGTCTCTGATTTTTTTGGCGATTTTTGGGGAGAGAAAATGGAGAGAAAAAAATGAAGTCTGAGCTAGATCTCGGTTCATATATATATATATATATATATATATATATATATATATATAAAAAAAGCGGTTATTAACCGCTGTTTGTGTTTACTTAGGCGTGATTTACTACTAACGTTGTGCAAAAGTAATTATAAAACGGTTTGAAACATTGTCTTTGTTTTTTTTTTTTTATAAAAGCGCTCTCCAAGTATTACTTGGAGAGTTTGTTTGAAAAAAAGGATGTCAAGTCTTGATTGTGCAAGCTCAAATGTGTAGTAGTGCATTGCCATTCCAAGAGGTACGTTCACGTAAACTCGTAGTAATTCCGCATGCGTAGGATTTACGTGAACTGTTTATATGCATGATTTGTTGTTGAATTATTATTTGAATTAATATAGGATTAATTCATGCTAGTAATAATTATTAGAATTAAATTTGTATTTAAATATTCATCCCGAATAGATCCGTGCAAATAATTCCCCAACAACTGGTATCAGAGCCTCGGTTTCGGGCTCTGAATTTTAAATTGTAATTCAATTCGTTTTCATTAAATTTGAAATTGGATAGTAGAATTGCTAGATCTTTTTTGCAGGTATCCAATTTTTATGGAATTTAATGTGTTTATTTATGCATGCATATAAATTGTGGTTTTTTAATTCGATTCGTTCGAATTCGTTTTGCCTCGTGAGAAAATCCACGAGTAGATTAGGATTTATTTGATCAATGTAATAGACTAGTCTAGATCTATGTTTATTTATTTTTTGTAAATAAATTGTAATCGGATCGGAAACAGAGGCGGAGACGAAGAATTAAAGTAGATTTAGAACCGCACGTGGACGACGTGAATCGCGCAAAACGTGCCAAGGGAGGCACGCTGGCTGTGACGTCGCCGCCTCGACGGGAGCGACGCTAGGCATCGGGAGGGATCGGCTGGACCTTGCGGCGATGGGCGACAGCGCGACGGGTGCTGCGTGAGGCAGCCGATCTGATCAAGCGGGCGATGGCGAGCGCGACGGGGACGCACGGCGCCGAGATGCCGGCGGTGAGGCTAGGTGGTGAAATGGCTGGTGTTCTTTCGCAGATATCTGCCGCTTCGCGTCTTGAGCTGGCGTCTTAGTACTGCGGTGCTCGCCGAGGCCGTGAGGTCGACTTCGACTTCGGCCGAGGGGCGGCGGATGCGGGTGTGCATCATTTGTGAGCTACTTGGCGTGGCATTTCAACACAGAGTTCTTTTCGAGATGATCGAGTGGGAGAAATTCAAGACGGCGTTTCTTCAAAATCAAGCCAAGAAAAATCAAACCATGACAATTGGATAATTTGTGCCCAATATGTTTATTTTTCCGATTTTGCTTGATTTATTATTGTGTTTTCTTGTGCTTTATTTAATTTGTTTAAATGTGTTTGCATGAGAGTTGCCCAATGAAAAATCACACCATCAAAAATTACTAAGTATGTTTAAATAATTAATTGACAATTTTATTCCGGATAATAAAATTGAATTAATTTTGACCTCCATGATTTATTTATTTGTGAATTCTTTTGGAGAAATTCCCCCCACGGGACGGTCAAAAGTTAGCTTTCACATGAATGAATTCCAAATGGATGATTGTGGATTATTACTAGTGGCGACGATGACCCTCCCCAAGAGGCTCATTCAAAGCGAAATAATGATTCTGTATTTAATCATAGTTATTACTTAGGTATAAAATTGATATGCATATACTTCCCCGAAGTCCCTGTCAATTTTATATTGGTCAAGTGGGAGCCAACTATTAATCTGGATATTAAAGGTTTAATAACTGTTCTTGTTTGTAACCTGCTTAAATGTGTTTAAATAATGACCCACCCCACGTGGTTTATTTAAACTGTTTTGAGATGTTGGCTGATGCATGTTCATATATTTTTTGAGATTTTAATAAGAAACATGTGATCGAATCTTGTGATATATTTATGCTTATGCATATTATAATTTATTTCAGTTCAGGATGTCATAACCTTTTAATCCACTGTTATTATACTTAAAGTCAATAGAATAAGTATGGAAACTATATTGATTGGAAACGAAAAATTATAATTGTCCCAACTGCACAAAAGCACAAGTGGATTCTTGACACATCAAAATCAGATGAGCCAACTGACGAGTCAAAAATGCGAGACTCGTCAGATCACCTTGCGAGAGATGTCGTCGCTGTAATTGGTGGAGGGCAAACCCGTGAGGGATTACGTCCTCAAAATTGATGGCCCATCTGAACAAACTTGAAGTTCTGAGTACAGATTATAATCTGGAGACTCAGATGAATTTGGTACTTCATTCTCTGCCCAAAAGTTTCTGAGCAATTTTGCCTCGCAAGCTGATTTGTTGCAAGCTTTGGTCTCGGCAGAGATGTTGATAGGGTACCAAACTCAAGCTTTGACGGCAAGTGGTCCGTCTTCATCTTCTAGGCCAAGGGATGGCAAGAAGAAGAAGGTGACCAAAGGCCATAAGAAATCAGACTCAACTGTTGCCAAGGGCAATGATAAGATGACGAATGCTGGTGGTGTCAAGAAAAATCCAAAGAGGAAGTGCTTAAGCTGCGGTGAAAGAGGACAATGGAGGTTTGCCTGTTCCAACCCCAAAAGGGCCGAAAAGAAAGGTAATTCTCAAGCACTAATTGTTGAAACTTGTTTAGCGGCGTATACTTTTCATTCGTGGGTAGTTGATACGGGATCCACTAATCATGTTTGCTTCACGGGTTCAAACTGATCCGACAACTTAGTGGCAGTGAGATCCTCATCACACTGGGCGATGCTACGAGAGTGGCAGCTGAAGCAGTGGGAGAAGTGCACCTGTCTTTTGAAGACAGAGTTTTAATTTTAAGAGATGTTCTTTATGTTCCCAGTTTTAGAAAGAATTCACTTTCAGTTTCTAAAATTCTGTTAATAGACACTTAGTTTCTTCCAATAAGAATGAAATCATTTCTTGAAATGATGAGTGTATCTGTTATGGGACATTGATGGAAAATCTCTATACAATTAACTGTGCACACCACTCACGAAATGCATCCTATAACACATCAACTGTTTCCGATAAAAGAAAATGTGAACGAGACACTTCTATGGCATCTAAGATTGGGACATATTAATCCAAAGAGGATCCAAAGTTCGGTAGAAACAGGTTCACTGGAGTCTCTCCAAGTTGAACCAATTCCAACCTGCGAATCATGTTTGGAGAGTAAAATGACCAAGAGGGCATTCGGAGCCAAGGGGAGTAGAGCCAAAGAAGTGTTAGAAATCGTTCACACAGATGTATGTGGTCCAATGTCAACCAAAGCAAGAGGAGGTTATGAGTATTTCGTCACTTTTATTGATGACTACTCAAGGTACGGTTATATTTTCCTTATGAAGCATAAATCTGAGACCTTTGAGAAATTCAAAGAATTTAAGGCTCAAGCAGAGAATCATAGGGAAAAACGTATCAAGTCTCTACGATCCGATCGTGGAGGCGAATACCTCAGCGATGAGTTTTTGAACTACTTGTCTGATAAAGGGATTGCATCCCAGCTAACTGCACCTGGAACCCCTCAACAAAACGGGGTTGCAGAGCGAAGAAACATAACTCTTTCGGAAATGGTTAGATCTATGATGAGTTATGCGGATCTTCCCAAGTCGTTCTGGGGTCATGCCTTGGAAACAGCGGCCTACATTCTGAACTTGGTGTCATCCAAATCGGTTCCCAAAACTCCCAAAGAATTGTGGACCGGGCGCAAGCCCAGTTTGAGACACATGAAGATTTGGGGGTGTCCGGCCTACGTGTTGGACAAGGAAGCCGGTAAATTGGATCCTCGATCAGAATTAAGGTTGTTTGTGGGATACCCCGAGGGAACAAAAGGGTTTATGTTCTATGGTCCCGAAGATCAAAAGGTGGCAATAAGCACCCACTTTAGAATTTTGGAAGAAGACTATATGAACGAAAGAAGACCCAGAAGTGAGATTACCTTAAATGAGCTAAGAGGGCTAACCTCAGTGCCAACTGTACAAGATGACATACCAAACGACACACTTACACAACCGGAACCTCGTCGTAGTGGGAGGGTTGTGAAATAGCCCGAGTGATTCATGGGAATAGGAGAGTCCTCGGACTTGATTCCCTGTCAAGATGAATCAGACCCATGGACATATGATGAGGCAATCCAAGACAAGGATGCAGTTTCTTGGCAAATAACAATGATAGCCGAAATGGGTTCTATGGATCATAACAGAGTGTGGGAGCTAGTCGAACCACTTAATGGGGTCAAACCCATTGGTTGCAAGTGGGTGTACAAGAGAAAAAGAGGATCAGACGGGAAGGTGGAAACCTTCAAGGCAAGACTTGTGGCGAAAGGTTATACTCAGAAAGAAGGGATCGATTATGAGGAAACTTTTTTGCCCGTAGCCATGCTCAAGTCCATCCAAATTCTCTTATCGATTGTTGCGCATCTCGACTTTGAAATCTGACAAATGGATGTCAAGACAGCTTTCCTTAATGGAAGTCTTGATGAAGAGATCTATATGCAACAACCCCAAGGCTTCATTGAAAAAGGCCAAGAACACCTAGTTTGTAAGCTCATGAAGTCCATTTACGGACTCAAACAGGCATCCAGAGCTTGGAACCAATGTTTTGATCATGTTATAAAGTCTAATGGGTTTGATCAAAATGAATTCGAAAGTTATGTGTACAAAAAGCGTGTTGGAACTGCATTTGTATCCTTAGTACTATACGTAGACGACATTCTGATCATCGGGAACGATGTAAAGGTGTTATCAGACGTAAGGGCATGGCTTTCAAAACAGTTTGATATGAAGGACTTAGGGGAAGCCGCACACATCCTTGGGATCAAGATCACTCGAGATCGCAAGAAAATGATGATAGGCTTGTCGCAAGCTTCATACATAGACACTGTCATGAAATGATTCAGCATGCAGGATTCCAAGAAAGGTTTCGTACCTTTCAGACATGGAATCCATCTATCCAAGAAAATGTGCCCTAAGACACAAAGGGAGATAGATGACATGAAAGGCTTTCCATATGCTTAGGCTTTCGGAAGCCTTATGTATGCAATGTTATGTACGAGACCGGATATCTGCTTTGTCGTTGGCATGGTGGCAAGATATCAAAGTAACCCGAGGAAAGAACATTGGACGGCAGTTAAAAACATTCTGAAGTATCTGAAAAGAACTCGGGATAGAATGTTAATTTATCAGTCAGATAGTATAATCCTCATCGGCTACACGGACTCGGATTTCCAATCAGACTTAGATTCCAGAAAATCTACCTCCGGTAGTGTGTTTTGCATGGGGGGAGGAGCCATGACATGGAGAAGCGTCAAGCAGAAATGCGTCACAGATTCTACCATGGAAGCCGAATATGTAGCTGCTTGCGAGGCAGCGAAAGAAGTGGTTTGGCTCAAGAACTTCCTAGTGGACTTGGATGTAGTTCCGAATTTACCTAGCAAAATCACTGTTTATTGTGACAATGCCGGAGCAGTTGCAAATTCAAGGGAACCAAGAGCCCACAAGGCTAGCAAACACATTGAAAGGAAATACCATCTTATACGAGAAATCGTTAAGAGAGGAGATATAGAGGTGGCAAAGATCACGTCAGAAGATAACATAGTAGATCCATTCACAAAGGGTCTGCCTCAGAATACATTCGAGAGACATGTGAAAAGAATGGGTGTCAAGACCGTTGCCAATCTGCTTTGAGTATAAGCGGGAGAAATTATTAGGTTCGTGTAGGTGACATTAGATGTCACGTATTAGGAACTACACGAGACATGTTGTAGTATACTTAAAAGCAGACTTTGAGTATAAGTGGGAGATTGTTGGGATTATACTGGAAAGTATGTTTTTACTTTGTATAATCAAAACTGAATTTCGGACTTATTTACTGAAATAAATTCTTTATCACTGATGCTTTAAATATCATCGAATGTTATATATATTTACTGCATAACTGTTCAATAAATAGTATGTGTTACATTGTAGTTAATTTAGTGATACCAGATCACAGAAGATTAAATTAACAGTCCCTTGTAACCAAAAGTACACCATTCACGACCTAGATGGAAATGAACAATCCATCGTGAAAGGTTGAAGTGTAAGGCTCAGATTGGCTTGTCTTGACCAAGAGATTACACTAGTGCATGACTGATGCACTGAATAGGACCTACAGGAGGACAAATTCTTCAGAACTGAACAAGGAAGAATTAGACCTCAGTGGTTCGTTATTTCTTAATCTTCGTTCCTTAAATAGGATCGCGTGTGGTTGGTAACTATTGTTTTGACTTATCACGGGTAGAGAATCAACGAGATTCAATACTTTTTATCTTGGGCAATATTATTGGTCACATGCGATTGCTAAGATTTAATACGGAGAATCGTGTGCAAGTACACTTGTTCTATTTGCCCCCTTGGGAGGTTCCTAAGCTTTATCATACCAAATCTTGCAAGTGGAACTAGTTTCCGGTATGGATAATCATGTTGAACCGTTCCTTAACCAAGGACAAAAGATATTAATTAATGGAAAGCTATTTCAGTGGCTTGAATTAATTAATGGGCTAGATAATCTTAAACAAGGAAAATAATAACCGGGAGCCATATTGACTGTAATATGGGTTAAGATGGATAGTGCAATATTAATTATGTAGTGGGATTAATTAATATTTATGGGCTTGAATAATATTGTGGCTCAATATTGATAATTCAAGATTCATTGGAAGGTCCAATCTTAATTCTCCTAAAGGCCCCCTAAGTAGCCCAACATAAAGTCCAATAACTGAAAAAAGTGTTTAAAAATAAAAAAAATCTTGTTGCATATTTTTCCTATTATTTTTTCAAAATTATGAATAAAAATGGGAGAAAGATTTTCTTTGAATTTTGTTATGGAATGAAGATATGTATTCTTGGAATACAAGATTATCTCATTAAATTCAAGAAATCTCCCACTTGGTCATTCATAGAGAAATTTCGAAAATTTTGGAATATAAAGGGCAAGAAAGATTTTCTTGAAAAGATATTATGAAAGATATGTATTTCTTGAAATACAAGAATATCTCATAAATTCAAGAAGATCCAAATCTTGGATTCTTGTTCCCTAATATTTCGAAATATTCCATAACAAATAAGAGAGTGGGATTTTGTGGAATATTTTAATTATGGAGAAAAGAATATATGAGATATATTTAAGATTTCTTGGAGATCAAGAAAATATTTTTTCCTCCTTATTCCACATGAAATTTCGACCACCACCCTCTATAAATAGGGGATGAATGTTTCATTCCCAGCAACACAAAAGAAAATTGGTTTTTTGGAAAAATATCAGCGTCGATAAAATATCAAATATTTTGAAACGTCGACAGATTGTATTTTTTCGAAAAACGTCAATTGTGAGTAGTGTACAATTCCATGTGCTGGAAAAATTAGTAAATCCACAAAAGTGGTGCAACAAAGTTTATTTTTCCTTTTGTTAATTGTTCGCGAGCATCCTTCCACCGGATTGTCGAGCAAGGACTAGGGAACACTTGGGAAGGCTTTTTTGTGTGTTTTCATCGACGAGTCCATTGCCATTCCAAGAGGTACGTTCACGTAAACTCGTAGTAATTTCGCATGCGTAGGATTTACGTGAAATGTTTATATGCATGATTTGTTGTTGAATTATTATTTGAATTAATATAGGATTAATTCATGCTAGTAATAATTGTTAGAATTAAATTTGTATTTAAATATTCATCCCGAATAGATCCGTGCAAATAATTCCCCAACAACAACATGCGTACACATAATTCACGTAAATCCTAAACATGCAGAACTAGGAGTTATGGAATTACTAACCTCTTGAAGAATCAAACGGATGAATCAACCCAAGAGCCTTCCCAAATATATCCCCAAAGTCCACGAACGCTATCCGGTGGGAAGATTTCAACGAACGATTTTAATGGGAGAGAAATTAAATATTTTGCCACCACCCATGTGGATTTCTAATATTTCCAACACATGGAATTGCACTTGGGAATGAAGAGCTCATCCCCTATATATAGGGAGGAGGGGGTCGAAAATTTAGGTCAAGACATTGGGCACAAATTATCCAACTGTCATGGTTTGATTTTCTTTGGCTTGATTTTGAAAAACGCCATCTTGAATTTCTCTCACTCGTTCGTCTCGAAGAGAACTCTGTCTTGAAACGCCATGTCAAGCAACTCGCAGCCGGGATACCCACCCTCATCCGGCCGGCCGCTTGGCCGAGCGATTGAACCCGGCGCTTTAAGCGCATGGCGTCGTTACTGAAGGACTCGGCGGCCTCGGCAGCGGAAGCCCGGTAGCCAGCGTCTGCCTCGGCCACCCTTGCCCATTCGCGCAAGTGCGCAAGGCTTATGCGAGGGACCGTGCACGCCGCCCGGTCTCGTCCGTACGCGTGCCGGGCCGATCCCGCCTGGCGCCGTGCGCTAGACCCATCCGACTAGCGACGTCACGCGCCAGCATACAAGGCGTGCCTCCGCATTATTTAATTGTAACGACGCGTAGCCCACGTGCGGTTTCGGATCCGTTTTAACTCGTCTCCGTCTTCGTCTCCGATCAGGTTACAATTTATTTAACGAAAAATAAATACCTTAAATCTAGACTAGTCTATTACATTGAACAAATCAAATAGCCTAATCTACTCGTGGATTTTCTCACGAGAAAAATAAATCCGAACGAGTCGAATTAAAAAAATTATTCATTCACACGCATGAAAATAAAACATATTAAATACTATGACAATTTGATACCTGCAAAATAGATCTAGCAATTCTACTATCCAATTTCAATTTAATGTCCAACAATTTAAATAACAATTTAAAAAATCAGAGCTCGAAACCGAGCTCGATGCGCTTGTTGGGAAAATCGGGGTGCCCGGATCTATTCGAGGTGATTATTTAAATACATATTTAAATTAAACAGTTAATTACTAACATGAATTAATCCTAAATTAATTCAACATAATAATAAACAACATGCGTACACATAATTCACGTAAATCCTAAACATGCGGAACTAGGAGTTACGGAATTACTAACCTCTTGAAGAATCAAATGCATGAATCAACCCAAGAGCCTTCCCAAATATATCCCCAAAGTTCACGAACGCTATCCGGTGGGAATATTTCAACGAACGATTTTAATGGGAGAGAAATTAAATATTTTGCCACCACCTTTGTGGATTTCTAATATTTACAACACATGGAATTGCACTTGGGAATGAAGAGTTCATCCCCTATATATAGGGAGGAGGGGGTCGAAAATTTAGGTCAAGAAAATAAGGAAGAAAATCTTTTCTTGGTCCCCAAGAAATCTTGAATATATCTTCTATATTCTTTTCTCCTTAATTAAATTTTCCATAAAAATTACAAGGAAAAAGGAGTCAAGATTTGACTTCTTAAATTTATGGGATAATTTTTTATTCTTACAATAATTATCTCTTTCCATAAAATATCTACAAGAAAATCAAGACAATCTTTTCTTCCTTTTTATCTACAAATTTTAGAAAAAAATAGACATGGAAATATAGCAAGCTATTTTCTTCTCTCTCTCATTAATTAGACTTTATTTTGGGCTATTTGGTGGGCCTTTAGGAGAATTAAGATTGGACCTTCAATTGACTATGAAGCTTTAATATTTTGGGCCTAATATTATTTAAGTCCATTAATATAATTTACTCCACTATAAAATTAATATTGAACTATCCATCTTAACCCGTATTACGATTTCACATATAACATGGCTCCCGGTCATTATATCCCGCGTTTAAGATTATCTTAGTCCATTAATTAATTAAGCCACTGAACAAGCTTTATATTAATTAATATCTTTGTCCTTGGAGTGAAGACAACTCAACATTATTATCCATGCCAGAAATAAATTTCCACTTGCAAGATTTGGCATGATAAAGGATATGAGCCCACCAAGGGGACAAATCAAGCAAGACGTACTTGCACGCGATTCTCCGTATTAAATGTCAGCAATCGTCATGCAATTAATAATATTGCCCAAGATATAAGGTATCGAATCGCATTGACTCTCTTCCCATCATAAGTCAAAGCAATAGTTATTAATTTCACATGATCCTATTTAAGGGACGGAGATTAAGAAATAACGCACCACTGAGGTCTAATTCTTGTATATTCAGTACCGAAGAATTTGTCCTCCTGTAGGTCCTTATTCAACGCACCTAAATGCTCTAGTGTGATCCCTTGGTCAAGACAGGCCAATCTGGGTCTCACACTTCAACCGTTCATGATGGTTCGTTCATTTTCATCTGGGTTGTGAATTTGTACTTAATTACGATGGCTGTTAATTTGATCTTCAGTGATCGGGTCACCAAATTAACTACAACGTAATACGTACTGTCTTATTGAACGGGTTTGCAATAAACATATATAACATTCATTCATATTTAATGCAACAGTGATTAAATAATTTATTTCAGTAAATAAATAAGAAACTTCAGTTTGGTTATACAAAGTAAAAGCATACTTTTCAGTAACCAACCCAACAAGCTCCCACTTATACTCAAAGTCTGCTTTTAAGTATACTACAGCATGTCTCGTGTTCTATGTGACATCTAATGTCACCCTACACGAACCTAATAATATTTCTCCCACTTATACTCAAAGCAGATTGACAACGTCCTTGACACCCATTCCTTCCGCATGTCTCTCGAATGTACTCTGAGGCAGACCCTTTGTGAATGGATCATCTAGGTTGTCTTCCGATGCAATCTTAGCCACCTCAATGTCTCCTCTCTTAACGATTTCTCGTATGAGATGGTATTTTCTTTCAATGTGTGTGCTGGCTTTGTGAGCTCTCGGTTCCCTTGAATTTGCAACTGCTCCGGCATTATCACAGTAGACCGTGATTTTGCCGGGAAAATTCGGGACCACGTCCAAGTCCACCAGGAAGTTCTTGAGCCAAACCGCTTCCTTCGCTGCTTCACAAGCAGCGACGTACTCGACTTCCATGGTAGAATCAGCGATGCATTTTTGCTTTACGCTTCTCCATGTTATGGCTCCTCCCCCCATGCAAAACACACTACCCGAGGTAGACTTTCTGGAGTCAACGTCTGATTGGAAATTCGAGTCCGTGTAACCGATGGGGATCAGACTGTCTGACTTGTAAACTAACATTCTGTCCCGTGTCCTTTTCAGGTACTTCAGAATGTTCTTTACTGCAGTCCAATGTTCTTTCCCAGGGTTGTTTTGATATCTTGCCACCATGCCTACGGCAAAGCAGATATCCGGTCTCGTACACAGCATTGCATACATGAGGCTTCCCACAGCAGAAGCATAACGGATGCCCTTCATGTCATCTATCCCTTTATGTGTCTTGGGACACATCCCTTTGGATAGAATGATTCCCTATCTGTAGGGTACAAAGTCTTTCTTGGAATCCTGCATGCTGAAGCGCTTCAAAATAGTATCTATGTATGAGGCTTGCGAAAGCCCGATCATTCTTTTCCTGCGATCTCGAGTGATCTTGATCCCTAAGATGTGATCGGCTTCCCCTATATCCTTTATATCGAACTGTTTTGACAGCCATGCCCTTACGTCTGATAACACCTTTACATCATTTCCGATGAGCAGAATGTCATCCACATATAGTACCAAAAATACCAATGCAGTTCAGTCACGCTTTTTATAGACACAACTTTCAAATTTGTTTTGATCGAATCCGTAGAATTTTATAACTTGATCAAAATACTAATTCCAAGCTCGGAATGCTTGCTTCAATCCATAAATGGACTTCCTGAGCTTGCAAACCAGATGCTCTTGGCCTTTTTCAATGAAGCCTTCGGGTTGTTGCATATAGATTTCTTCGTCAAGATTTCCATTTAGGAAAGTTGTCTTGACGTCCATTTGACAGATCTCAAAATCTAGATGCGCAGCAATTGATAAGAGAATGCGGATGGACTTGAGCATGGCTACGGGCGAAAAGGTTTCCTCATAATTGATCCCTTCTTTCTGAATGTACCCTTTCGCCACAAGTCTTGCTTTGAAGGTTTCAAACCTTCCGTTCGGTCCCCTTTTTCTCTTGTATACCCACTTGCATCTGATGGGTTTTACCCCATCAAGTGGTTCGATTAGCTCCCACACCTTGTTGTGATCCATTGAACCCGTCTCAGCTTCCATTGTTGTTTGCCAAGATTGAGCATCTTTGTCTTGGATCGCCTCGTTGTAGGACCATGGATCTGATTCTTCTGCGGAGATCAAGTTCGAAGACTCTCCGATCCCCAAGAATCTCTCGGGTTGTCTGATAACACTCCCACTACGACGAGGTTCTGGTTGTGTAGGCGTGACGTTTGGTATATCATTTTGTACAGTTGGCAACGGAGTTGGCCCCCTAAGTTCTTCTAAGGTAATTTCACTTCTAGGCTCTCGACTGTTCATATAGTCTTCTTCTAAAAGTCTAAAGTGAGTACTGATTACCACCTTTTGATCTTCAGGACCATAGAACATGCATCCTTTAGTTCCTTCGGGGTACCCTATGAACATCCTTAATTCTGAACGTGCATCCAATTTACCGGATTCCTTGTCTAGCACGTATGCCGGACACCCCCAGATCCTGATGTGTCCGAAACTGGGCTTGCGCCCCGTCCACAATTCTCTCGGGGTTTTAGGTACCGATTTGGATGGCATTAGGTTCAGAATATAAGCCGCAGTTTCTAATGCGTAACCCTAGAACGATTTTGGTAAATCCGCATAACTCATCATTGACCTTACCATTTATAAAAGCGTTCTATTCCTTCGTTCTGCAACCCCATTTTGTTGAGGGGTACCGGGTGCAGTCAGCTGGGATGCAATCCCCACTTCCGATAGGTAGTTCAGAAATTCATCGCTGAGGTATTCGCCTCCATGATCAGATCGTAGAAACTTGATACTTTTTCCCTTATGATTCTCTGTTTGAGCCTTAAATTCTTTGAATTTATCAAAGGTCTCAGATTTATGCTTCATTAGGAAAATGTATCCGTAGCGTGAGTAATCATCGATAAAAGTAACGAAATACTCGTAGCCACCTCTAGCTTTGATTTGCATTGGACCACACACATCGGTGTGAACAATTTCTAACACTTCTTTAGCTCTAAGCCCCTTGGCTCGAAATGCCCTCTTGGTCATTTTACCTTCCAAGCATGATTCGCAAGTCGGAAATGACTCAATTTGGAGAGACCCTAAAGAACCATCTTTCACCAACCTATGAATTATTTTCGGGTTAATATGACCTAATCTTAAGTGCCAAAGAAGTGTCTCATTCACGTTAGCCGAGCGCTTTCGTTTACAAGAAATAGTAGATGTGTTATAGGATGCATTTTGTGAGTGATGTGCACAGTTAATAATATAGAGATTGTTCCTCAAAGTTCCACGACAGATAATCACATCGTTACGAAAAATAGTAACATCTTTATTAAAACGAATAGAATATCCATCGATAAACAGTTTAGAAATAGAAATAAGGTTTTTCCGAAAAATAGGAACATAAAGAACATCTCTTAAAATTAACGTCTTGTCGCCAAAGGACAGGTGCACTTCTCCCACTGCTTTAGCTGCCACTCTCGTAGCATCGCCTAGCGTGATGAGGATCTCACTCTCACTTAGTCGTTGGGTCTGCTTGAAACCCTGCAATGTGAAACATACATGATCAGTGGATCCCGTACCAATACCCACGAATGGGTAGCATACTCCGCCAAACAAGTTTCAACAACTAGCGAGTGTGAATTACCTTTCTTTCCACTCCTTTCGGAATTGGAACAGGCCCACCTCCTATGTCCCTTCTCCCCACATTCCAAACATATCCTCTTGCTTAAACTTTTATCCTTGAAGTTTGAATAGAACTGGTTAATCCTGTTTGTCTCTTCATCGTTCTTACCACCAAATGGCCTAGAACAAGAAGCAGACCTTTTTGCAACCATGTTCGCTTTCTTGAGCTCAATGTCCTCTTCAACCAAAGTAACGGCTCTTTTGAGATCATTCACAGTAAAATTCATATCTTCCAATAGGTATCTTACATAAGGATGATCATAGCTCTTTGGTAGAGTTTTGAGAATGAAATCAAATTTGCTTTTGAAGTCATATTTTTCGCCAAGATGTGCCAATTCTTCAAAGAGGACCATTACCCTAGAAATGTGCTCTCTAGCAGTCATTCCTTCTTCCAACCTCAGCTTGTTCAAATCATGCTTAATGTTTTGAACTGCCATATGGGTTGGATGCGCGAACATCACTTCAAGATTTCTCATAATGTCTGCAGCTGAGAGAAATCCTTGATGAAGGTGCCTTACAGAATCTGACATTGATGTTGAGATAATGTCCCTTATCAATTCATTCCCTAACTCTCATTCATTATATTCCATCTCTTCCTATATACTGGCATCTTTGGTTAGTTCTTCGGGTTTTGGTTTATTAAGCACCCATTTGTACTCGTGTGAAGCAAGGAAATTCATAAGGTTTCGTTTTCAAACAATAAAGTTTTCTCCAGTGAGGAGGTTATCTTTCAGTATATTGAACAGTGGATTAAAAGGTTGCGACATGATGAACTGAAATAAACATATATTTTGTATCAATATCCAGATCAACACAAAATTAAATCACATAATTCGATCACATGATTCATATTAAAATCTCAAAAAAATATGAACATGCATCAACCAACATCTCAAAACAGATTTAAATGAGCCTCGTGGGAAAATTTATTAAAACACATTTAAATGAATTACATAAATAAATTTATTAAAACACATTTAAACACATTAAAAATTTATTCATGTGAAAACTATCTTTTGATCGTCCCGTAGGGGAATTTCTCCAAAAGATTTCACAAATAAATAAATCATGGAGGTCAAAATTAATTTGTGTCAAAACAAATTAATTATTAAAACATACTTAATAATTTTTGAATTTGAGATTTTTCGTTGAGCAATTCTCATGCAAACACATTTAAACAAATTAAATAAAGCACAAGAAAATACAACAGTAATAAATCAAGCAAAGCAGAAAATAAACACATTGGGCACAAATTATCCAACTGTCATGGTTTGATTTTCTTTGGCTTGATTTTGAAGAAACGTCATCTTGAATTTCTCCCACTCGTTCATCTCGAAGAGAACTCCCTCTTGAAACGCCATGCCAAGCAGCTCGCAGCCGGGATGCCCGCCCGCATCCGGCCGGCCGCTTGGCCAAGCGATTGCGCTCATGCGCCTAGGCGCATGCGAGTCGCTGCCTGAAGGACTCGGCGGCCTCGGCAGGCGACGCCCAGAGTCGCACGTCCACCTCGGCCACCCTTGCCCATTCCCGCACGCATGGTGCAGCCCGTACTTATGCGTGTGCCCGTGCGCGCTGCCTGGTCGCGTCCGTACGCGTGCCGGGCTGATCCCGCCTGTCGCCGTGCGCTAGGCCCGTCCGACTAGCGACATCTACGTCGCGTGCGTGCCTCCCTTGGCATGTTTCGTGCGACGCACGTTGCCCACATACGGTTCCGGATCCATTTAACTCATCTCCGTCTTCGTCTTTGTCTCTGATCAGGTTACAATTTATTTAACGAAAAATAAATACCTTAAATCTAGACTAGTCTATTACATTGAACAAATCAAATAGCCTAATCTACTCGTGGATTTTCTCACGAGAAAAACAAATCCGAACGAGTCGAATTAAAAAAAAAACATTCATTCACAAGAATGAAAATAAAACAAATTAAATACCATGACAATTGGATACTGCAAAACAGATCTAGCAATTCTACTATCCAATTTCAATTTAATGTCCAACAATTTAAATAACAATTTAAAAAATCAGAGCTCGAAACCAGAGCTCTGATACCAGTTGTTGGGAAAATCTGGGTGCCCGGATCTATTCGAGGTGATTATTTAAATACATATTTAAATTAAACAGTTAATTACTAACATGAATTAATCCTAAATCAATTCAACATAATAATAAACAACATGCGTACACATAATTCACGTAAATCCTAAACATGCGGAACTAGGAGTTACGGAATTACTAACCTATTGAAGAATCAAATGGATGAATCAACCCAAGAGCCTTCCCAAATATATCCCCAAAGTCCACGAACGCTATCCGGTGGGAAGATTTCAACGAACGATTTTAATGGGAGAGAAATTAAATATTTTGCCACCACCTTTGTGGATTTCTAATATTTCCAACACATGGAATTGCACTTGGGAATGAAGAGCTCATCCCCTATATATAGGGAGGAGGGGTCGAAAATTTAGGTCAAGAAATTAAAGAAGAAAATCTTTTCTTGGTCCCCAAGAAATCTTGAATATATCTTCTATATTCTTTTCTCCTTAATTAAATTTTCCATAAAAATCTCTTCCCCTCTTCTACCCATTATTTTCAAAAATTACAAGGAAAAATGAGTCAAGATTTGACTTCTTAAATTTATGGGATAATTTTGTATTCCTACAATAATTATCTCTTTCCATAAAATATCTACAAGAAAATCAAGACAATCTTTTCTTCCTTTTTATCTACAAATTTTTGAAAAAAATAGACATGGAAATATAGCAAGCTATTTTCTTCTCTCTCTCATTAATTAGACTTTATTTTGGGCTAATTGGGGGGCCTTTAGGAGAATTAAGATTGGACCTTCAATGGACTATGAAGCTTTAATATTTTGGGCCAAATATTATTCAAGTCCATTAATATTAATTTACTCCACTATAAAATTAATATTGAACTATCCATTTTAACCCATATTACGATTTCACATATAACATGGCTCCCGGTCATTATTTCCCGCGATTAAGATTATCTTAGTCCATTAATTAATTAAGCCACTGAACAAGCTTTATATTAATTAATATCTTTGTCCTTGGAGTAAAGACAGCTGAACATTATTATCCATGCCGGAAATAAATTTCCACTTGTAATATTTGGCATGATAAAGGATATGAGCTCACCAAGGGGACAAATCAAGCAAGACGTAATTCTCCATATTAAATTTCAGCAATCTTCATGCAATTAATAATATTGCCCAAGATATAAGGTATCGAATCGCATTGACTCTCTTCCCATCACAAGTCAAAGCAATAGTTATTAATTTCACACGATCCTATTTAAGGGATGGAGATTAAGAAACAACGCACCACTGAGGTCTAATTCTTGTATATTTAGTACCGAAGAATTTGTCCTCCTGTAGGTCCTCATTCAGCGCACCTAAATGCGCTAGTGTGATCCCTTGGTCTAGATAGGCCAATCTGGGTCTCACACTTCAACCGTTCATGATGGTTCGTTTATTTCCATCTGGGTTGTGAATTTGTACTTAATTAAGAGGGCTGTTAATTTGATCTTCAGTGATCGGGTATCACCAAATTAACTACAACGTAATACGTACTGTCTTATTGAACGGGTTTGCAATAAACATATATAACATTCATTTATATTTAATGCAACAGTGATTAAATAATTTATTTCAGTAAATAAATAAGAAACTTCAGTTTGGTTATACAAAGTAAAAGCATACTTTTCAGTATAACCCCAACAATCTCCCACTTATACTCAAAGTCTACTTTTAAGTATACTACAACATGTCTCGTGTTCTATGTGACATCTAATGTCACCCTACACGAACCTAATAATATTTCTCCCACTTATACTCAAAGCAGATTGGGTTGTATCTCCGCGATTATGACGGGAGACAACCTACCGAACCCCAGGACCCGCTGTCTAGAGGTGACGACCTCCTCCACATAGATCTGATTCAAATTAATCGGAGGAGGGGTGGATTATCATCACCTGAGGCGGCGGCTTGGGTGGCTGCTTCGACCCTTTCTCGCACGGTTCTCTGTAAAAAAAACTTATATGCATGAGATTAGCAACATGAGCAGGTTAGTAATTATGAAATACAATATTATAATTAAATTACTTACGTGCACGTGGGTTCTGCGGTGGTAGGTGGAGGTTCTTGTCTCCTCTTCGTAGGGGTGGCCGAGTGCCAACGTTTCCAGAGCGTCCAGAGGGCGTCCGAGCCGTAGTTCCTGTTAACAAATACACATATTAAAATTAATTATGAACTTTTAGAATTAAATATTAATATGTTTTAATTACTTACTTCCGTCATTTGGTGCTCCAGAATCGGTCGGGATCCGGCCTTATGCATAGCGACGCCCCCATCCCCTCCGTGCTGGCTCATGCGGTTTTCGCGATTCTTCTGGCACATCTCCTGATAAGTTGGATCGCTCTCAAGTCGATCACTAAGTTGAATTTCATTAACACAAACTTTATTGTATTAAATTAAAATAAATAATTATGAATACTTTTCGTAATTAATTATTGTACGTACCCTAAACTCGTCGAAGTAGAGCTGGCGGTAGGATTCAGGAACGCCTTTCCAGCTGTGGGCCCCCATGGCAATTCCAACTCGCAAGATGGAGCTGGTGACTATAGCGGCAACCTCGTGACCGGGTATGATGCTGAAACAACAATATAAAAAATTAATAAGTATAATTAAATAATTAACTGTATATCTAAACAAATTAATAAATAAAAGTAAATTATAACTCATTTTTCCGCTCTCAAGTCGATCACTAAATGAGCATTGGGTGCCGAGCCACGATGAACAGAGGCCGAACCTGAGCTCAACCCTCCTGGAGATGCCCCTATCGGTGGCGGGTTCTGCGAGCTGGACCCGGCGAGGGCGGGTGGGTGCAGGTTCACCGTCGGTCGAAGGATCCTCTTCCTCCCAATGCTCTGAGGAACACTACCTTCGCCACGACCACCGTCGTTGCCTCGGCCACCACTGCTGCCGCTGCCTCGGCCGCTGTCGCGACCACTATCATTAACACGTCCAGTAGTACACATTTGCATTATATAAAAAAATATGAATGTCATTTGACATAAATTACTTATAAATTAAAACTATTAATTAATTAATTAAAATAATTAATTAAAATCGCACCTAAATTTCGACAGATTTCGACTGTATTATTTTAAACCCATCCTATTCAACCAACAATTCTAACAATTCTAACAATTATAATATCTAACTAGTCTAATTTCTAACTAGACTAGCTAAACTAATTAAACATGCATATACAAGTAATACTATAAAACTAATTTAACATGCATATACAAGTAATACTATAAAACTAATTTAACATGTATATACAAGTAATATTATCTATTATTTACAAATAATTTCGACAGAGTTTCGACTGTATTATTTTAAACTCATCCTATTCAACCAACAATCTAACAATTCTAACAATTATAATATCTAACTAGTCTAATTTCTAACAAGCACATTTCGAATTTAACATGCATATACAAGTAATACTATCTAATGTATACTATATAATTTCTAATATATATAACATGCACATTTCGAATTAATCTAATATAATATATACAAATAATTTCTAATATATATATTATATATAATTTTGAAATATATATATATATATATTTAAATAATATATAAATATATATATATATATATATATATAACAATTTGAAAACGAACGGTAAAAAGTAAGAAAATTACCGTCAAATTGAAGAGTGCTACGTTACGATTATCGTTTAATGGGCGGAATGCTCAGGACGACACCAACAAACGACGTACGGCTGCGGGACGACTCCTAATTTACAAAAAAAATCGCAGAAAGAAGGCTACGGGATTGCTTATATAATCAGATTTTGCGACGAATTAGCGACGGTTTTTAAAATCGTCGCTAACCGCCCTTGGTGCGGTGGGCCAAGAGCGGAGTCGCCTCGTGTCTCATACAAGACTTAGCGAAGGTTTCAAACCGTCAATAAACCGTTGCTAAGTGACCCGATTCAACCCGACTCAACCTGATTCGAAAGAACTGTTGCCATCGGCAATCGGCAAAGTTTTTGAAAAACCGCCGCTAAACCGGGCTACTAAATCGATGACTTTGACAGTCTGACCTGAACCGTCGACAAAACCGTCGCAATTATCGATGGTTCTACATACCGTCGCTAAAAACCATCGTTAAAACCCGCTTTTTTTGTAGTAAAAATTAAAGCTCACCTGATTCCACGGGGGAGAAGGCGGCGAGCGACGGCAGAACGAGGGTAGAGAGTGTGCAAAACGGCGCCTGCGCGAGTGGACGTACAACGACTGCACGAGTGGAAGAAACTGATGCCTGCGAGTGGAAAATGGAGAGCAGCGGCGAAGAACGCCGCTCTGAGTAGGCGGCGGACGCCGGACGGCGAGTTTTTGCCCTAGCTAAAGCTGCACGACGGATCTTGAAGGGTTGAAATTTTTCGAGCTGTGCCCTAGCTAAAGCTGCGCGACGGGAAAAATGAGAAATGAGGAGAAAGGGGCGAAAAAATTCTAAGCGTGGCTTTTATACTTATTAATTATTAAAAAAATAATATACATGTTTTGACAATGGGTAATAAAACCCGTTGTCTTTAGGTGAAAATCCCTGCATTTCTAATAGTTTCGACAACGGGTTTAGCTACGACAACGAGGTTTAGTCCTACGACAACGGGTTTAATCAATACCCGTTGTCTTTTTTCCGTTGTCGTATCTAGTTTTTGATCCAGTTTTACGTTAATCATGCATTGACTTTCGTGCACATAAACACTCGAGTAGTAGTGTATATATGGTTATGCCCACTTTTTACTTTATACACGTTATAAATGATGATGTGTATATGTAATATTGAGAGTAAGATTATGGTACAGATTCAATCATTCAATCTTCAACATTAAATTTTCAAAAAGATGCATAAGATATTGAGGTTTTCTTACGGGACTGTATTTCACGAGACAGATAAAGAAAAAAATTTAAATTAAAAACTAACACTTGCTTTTTCTTTTTTAAGATTGTTAAAATTCAAATGAATGATGGCGAATCCAGGATCAAAATGTAGGTTGGGCTGAAAGCTTAAAATAAATACAGAGGTCGTGAATAAATATAGGCCGGGCTGAAAACTTAAAATAAATATAGAGATCACGAATTCTTACTTTTAATTTAGAGCTTTAATTTTATTCAAATTTTAATTTATCAGTATTTTACTTATACTTTTCAAACTATGAACAAAGATTGGAGTATTTTAGTGGCAAAGTGTTGCTAACATTCCTTGGAAGGTTGTAGGTTTGACTCTTGATGAGTTATGCTGGTAAAATTTTTTTACATTTTTTTTTCAATTTTTTTTTAAAGGTAAATTTTTTCCCCCCAAAAATCAGGGCGGGCTACTGTTGGAATTTAGAGGCACCTAAACACGTAATACATGCGCAGTGGAAATAAACAGTTCACCAACAACGAATAATTAATTGTATAATTAAATACGAGTAAACGTAAACAGAATTCTTACAGTAATTCATATACAGTTTTCTCTATTATGATATCCACATAATCCCCGTGGACAGAATTGCACAGATCTGCCAGTGTTGAATCTCGAGACGGAATTTGCTAAGAAAACTCCTATTCTAGATTTTATGGAGAAACTAGGTTTTCTTGTTGTAGTAAATAATGAATCCCGGGACGTCATATATATAGGGAGAGATTAACTTATATCTTAAGCAAATCTTTATTAGAAAGATAATTCCTAATCTTGAAAACCATATCTCAAAGATATGTTTTTCCCCACAGATAATTTCCTACAATAATATTCCATAATATTATTTTGGGATTCTTATTTAATTAAATCTAATTTAATTAAATAACAATAATAATTAATTCCAAATTAATATATTATTAATTCTCCATAAATTAAATATTAAATCTAATTTAATACTTAATCAACCAACTCTAATCCGTACACGGGAGTTACTTGTTGTGTGACCAATAGGTCATCATATATCGAGCGATTAGTCAAACTAACAGTCTTAATTGAACCCTAGACAATAAATCAGACAATCTCAATATATGAGGTACGTTACGAGAAATGTGCAACTACCTGTAACTGTAACATGGGCTATTGCGATTTCCTCCTTTCATTCACGAATACTCGATTAGCCTTGAACATGATGAAGTGTCTATTCAAATAGCTTAATCGATTTATCTCGAATCACTAATTGATCATTCATGTCACCTTTGGTCACAAAGTCCAAAGTGACGTGCATCGGCCGATGACTTTGATTCAATTATGATGAGAAGATGAGTATTCTCTCTAAATCCACTTTGAGGAATGAATCATATTCTTGGCTCAACTACCACACACATGCACTTCGTGATAAACCCAATCCAAGCCATATCTACCCATGGAAGGGTGCAAGCGTCGGTCATGGTCAAAGTTCATCATCCCACACACGTGCGTATTGACCTCAAGTCAAAGGAGTATCGCATTGCTCCCACTAACTGAGACACCCGTAGACACATATAGTGGAACTACATCAAACGGTTTCTCAGATGGGTATATCAATACCCTCTAAGGTATTTGTGCATCCATCATGAGATACCTAGTATCTCGTAGTAAGTGAGATCTTACTACACTCTCTAAGAGTATGATGCAGATCGCACACCAATCTCCAATGCATCATCAATATCCCATTCTTGATGATCCTTGATTGGGGCTATTTGTGAATCATGCTTAAGTCATCTGAGTTCTCACAACCTCAATGACAGCAATGACTCATGGGAACACTTGTATGAATAAATGCAAACAATCAAACATAATATTCAAACAAGTGTATTGCCATATATTAATATTAAATGAACTATAATATTAAATCAAACTGAATATCATCGAGTATTATGTCCTTACAATAGATTGTTTCCAGGACACTAACACTAACAATCTCCCACTTGGACTAGAGTCAATCACCTACATGTCTAACCCCTAGATCATCAAATGTCTAGTGTGTACATGAACACTCAGTGTTTTGGTGAAAGGGTCTGCCAAATTAAATATGTGGGAATACATTTTAATTCTATTTCTCCTATCCTTATGATCTCTCGGATCAAATGATAAGTCTGGGTACATGCTCGTTTATGCTTGTTGATCTCGGTTCCTTTGCTTCCGCAATAGCACCAGCGTTGTCTCAATAAAATTTTATTAGACAACTGGCACTCGGAACTACACCTAGTTCTCTTAAGAGCTATAAAATCCAGACAGCCTTCTTGAGGCTTCTGATACAGCAATGTACTCAACTTCGATTGTTGAATCTGCGGTCCTTTTGCTTGGAACTATTCCAACTGACCGCCTCATTATTGAGAGTGAAATGTAACCTGACTGTGATTTGTAATCATCATAGTCGGATCAGAAACTTGCGTCAGCATAACTAGTCGCTATTGGTTCTGACTGTCCACTATAGATAAGGAAACATTCTTTAGTTCGTCTAAGATACTTCAGAATGGTCTTGACAGCAATCCAGTGAGACTCACCCGGATTCTGTTGGTATATCAGTGATCTTGATAGCGTAGGCCACGTTTAGCCTAGTGCAAGTCATGGCATACATGATTGAACCAATTGCATATGCACATGGGACATATTTCATGTGCTTGATATAAACTTCAACAGAAGGACAATCCTTCTTTGACAGCTTTATCCCATGATTTGCCGGTAGAGACCCTCTCTTAGAGTTCTCTATCGCAAAACGCTTCAACACCTTGTCTACATAGGTGGACTGTGACAGTCTCAACATCCTCTTGGATCTATCCATGTGGATCTTGATCCCTAAGATGTAGCAGGCTTCACAAAGATCCTTCATCATGAAGGTCTTTGACAACCAATCTTCAGCGGACTGCATTAACGGGATATTGTTTCTCAAAATCAATATGTCATTGAAATACACGATTATGAAAATAATATTCTTCCCGTTGTGTTTACAATAAACACAAGGATCTTCCGAATTTCTGATGAAGTCAAAAGACTTGATAGCTTCATCAAATCAGATATTCCAACTCCTAGGAGCTTGCTTCAATCCATAAATGGATATCTTTAGCTTGCATACTAGATTAGAATTTGACTTAGATGTGAAACCTTCCAGTTGAGTCATAAACACTTCCTTATCAATGTCTCCATTGGGGAAAGCTATTTTGACGTCCATCTGTCAAATCTCATAATCACAGTGTGCTGCTATAGCAAGTAAAATTCGAATGGACTTAATCTTTGCAACTAGTGAGAAGGTCTCATTACAGTCAATGCCTTCGCGTTGACTATAACCCTTCGCCACCAACCTAGCCTTGTAGGTTTGTACTTTGCCATGAAGACCAACCAACCTATCGCAACTAAAATTCGAATGGACTTAATCTTTTGCATGAAGACCCAATCGCAACATATGGGTCTAACCCCTTTAGGCAACTCAACCAAGTCCTAGACTTGATTGGTGTACATCAAGTCCATCTCGAATTTCATCTCCTCATGCCACTTTCCTGAATCAATATCTAATATTGCTTCAGAGTAAGTATTAGGATCGTCCTTATCCGGTATGTCCACATTATGAGTTCCTCCAAGAGGTAACTGTATCTAATGGGCGGATTATAATTCCTAATATACTTAGGGAGATGTGGTTGTGCAGGCTGTACATTCTGATCGTGAAAAACTTTGTGGTGCATCAATTTCATCAATGTCCGAAGAGTCCTCAAGAGCTACACTTTTAGATACCTCTTGGGCGGGAGTTTTGAATTATGTTATTCTCATTCAACCCACTTGGAGGTTCTTGCACTGGCAAGCCTGCTCCAATTATGCTCCCACTGGCTGAAAGACGATCACCTAGTGAAAGACTCCCACCGCGAAAGTCGCTGAATGCTCTCACTGATTCCTTGTCATGTTGCTTTGACAAGATATCAGTCTCTTAGTTAATTTGTGGTTCTTAAATTTCTTCAAGTTCTATCAGCTTACGACCTTGTTCCTTAAAGACATAGTCTTCTTCGAGGAACTTGGTCTGCCTAGAAACAATCACTGATTATTTCTCAGGTAGATAGAAGTAATGTCCTTTAGTTTCTTTAGGATGTCCCACAAAGTAACCCTTTTCACCTTTGGATTCCAACTTGTCGGTAAGCATCCTTTTCACAATCACTGGGCAACCCCATGTTAGATATGTGTAAAAGTTGGCTTCCTGCCACACCTTGATTCATATGGTGTATGCTCAACCTATTTAGATGGAATCCTATTCAGAATGTAAATTGAGGTTTGTAACACGTATCCCATAAGAATTTCGGAAGAGAGGAGAAGCATATCATGGACCTCACCATGTCTAACAGGGTGTGGTTTCTCCTCTCGGACACACCGTTCATCTGAAGTATTTCGGGAGGAGTCCATTGTGACTGGATTCCATGTAACTTCAAGTAATCAGTGAATTCATGGCTAAGGTATTCACCTCCATGATCCGATCGAAGAGTCTTGATACTCTTACCAAGTTGCTTCTCTACTTCAGCTTTGTACTCTTTGAATTTCTCAAAAGATTCAGATTTGTGTTTCATAAGATACACATATCCGTGTCTAGAGAAATCATCAGTAAAAGTGATGAAGTAACCTAAGTGACCCCTAGCTAGAGTGGACAATGGTCCACAAACATCGTTGTAGATCAACTCTAGAACTTCTTTGGCATGCACCCCTTTCCCAGAAAAGGGTCTATTGATCATCTTGCCCATGAGATAAGATTCACAATCTCCATAAGACTCATAGTCGAATGGGGTTAAGTAGTCTAACTTTCTTAACCTTGTAGTTCTTTTCTCGTTTACATGATCAAGTTCTACAATGCCATAAGTAAGTCGGGTTTTCATGATTACTAAGTTTAAGTCTTTTGTTTTGTATGTTAAGAACATCATATCCATAATGCAACAAATACATGTTGCGAGTAATAGAAAGAACTAGATGACATTCATTAAGTTCTAATCTAATACCATAACGGTAAGTCTAACACATAAGTCCCCACACGTTCAGTAGAAACTATTAATCCGTTTTCACGTGTAAGACGACTTCACCCACCCTAACCGCCTTTGACACATGAGCCCTTTCACATTAGTGCAAATGTGATAGTCAAATCCGGTATCTAATACCAAGCAGTTAGCGCTATTAGTGAACATGTTTATCTTAATAACAAACATACATGTTCTAGTGCTATAAGCACCTAGTGCCTTCCTTTTAGCAACCAGAACCTTATAGTCCTTCTTCCAATGCCCTCTTCTACTTATAGTCGAGGCACACATCCTTGTTTACCCGCTCCTTCTTTTGAACACCATCTTAGTGATAGTGAATTCAAAAATCTTGAGCACGTTGTGAAGTTCAGCCACGGTCGCATCCGTCTTATTCGTATTGTAGTTCACAATGAAGCTAAAATATGAATCCGGGAGCAACTGGAGGATAGCATAGATGAAAACCTTGGTCTTTTAGCGCAATGCCTAAATTACCATGTTTCTCAATTATGTCTATCATCATCAGCATATGAGATGAAATTTTCCCTTCTTTAGCTTACCGGCATCTGAACAGATCTCTCATCACTTTATAAATCTCAGAACGAGATTCAGAATCAAAAAGATCCTTCAAATGCTTGAGCATCTAGAAGGGACCCATTTTTCTCACGTTGCCTATGTATATCGGATGTTATGCCGAGTAACATCACACACTGAGCCTGGGAAGCATCCTTTTGATGCTTCTTCTGAGCTGCTACATCAAACGTGGCTGCCTCAGAGTACCAGCTTTTAAGGGTAACCGGGATATACGTGTCCAACACGTACTCAATCTTTTCTTGTCTTAGCACCAAACACATGTTTCGGTGCCAGTCCAGAAAATTTGGCCTAGCCAATTTTGTTTGTTTCCAAAACATATCTCAATAACAGTTATGCATTTCAACTAACCAAGAGAAATAAAATAAAACGGAAATTAAACACATAATTCCTATGATCAATATTCAGCAATCAAAATAAACATGGTCTTTCTTTTGTATTTATTTTGTCTCCATTATTTTCACATACTCAACGACCTCATCGGCAGAGTACAAATTTATATCAAATATAAATTATAATGGACTAGGATCCACATTCCTACTATCATGATCCCTGCTTTGGCTGAATATCACAATAGCATAGCAGGTAAGTCTCCGAACCAATTGCAAAATTTGCAATTCCTAGTTGATTAAACCCAGTTTAATCGGATGTCTCTTAACTTTTGTTTCCCTGTTTTGGCTAAATAAACAAAGTTAAGTTAGTTTACAACCATCAGGCGGCGACACTATGTGACCCTATAAAAGTCCCGTTGAATGTAGATCCAAGCAAAAGACTTTGGTCTTAAATACTCATTGGAACGAAATCCCCGCTTTACTTTTAATTTTGATGGGAGACATCTTTTCAATTTAATGAAAAACCATATTTTAGTGAGGATCATTTTTAAAGGCGGGGTATTAATTGCTTAATCGAGATCCAATATGTTAATCTGTATCACATTTGAACAATTATTGGGCACCGCCTACCCAAACATGATTTTATACGGACTAATATTTACATGGGCGCCGTCTACCCAAACAGTTATAATGCGGACGTAAAAGCGTTAACGAATTTAAATAAACAAGTTAACCAAGTAGGATATAATAATTCCTTTTAAAATGAATTTTAAAATCCAATTTTAAATTCAATTTTAAAATTATTAAACTTTAATAATTAATCAAAATTATTAAACTAAATTCAAAATCCAATTTTAATTTAATTTAACAAAATAATCAATCATTAAGACTTATCAATTAATCCAATTAATATGATTTAATGTTGGTCCAACCAACAATCCTATTTCAAGTTTAAGTTTATTAATTCAAAATTAATAAACAATTTTAATTTAATATTATTAAAATCTTTAAGGGGCTCAGGTGCAAAATTCTAAAATTGCACGGAGGACCTGGCCAAATCGAATTTGCAAACCAGCCCCCACACATCACCGCCCATCCTTGCAGAGTCCGATCTGCAAACAGAAACATCCCAATACAATTTCCCAAACCAAAATCAAGACTATCAGCTCATTTAACATCATTCAACAATAGAAAACCATTGAAGAACAATGAAAATCATCAGTCCAGAAATTGTTCAAAGTACAGCGGCAAAAGCTGAAACACAGGGTGAACGAAGCAATTGTGAGACGAAACGTCGTCGCATAAAGTGACACGAAACGCATCGCTGCCGCCTCAGAAACGTGTGAGACCAACGAATCGGCCGCGTTTACAGTGAATCGCAGCCGCTAGACACGAGTACTGGCGACCTCACCGCACCGCTCAAAGCATGCAGGTGAATCGCCATCGTCACTCGGTGCAGGCGGTCGATTAATCGCTCCGAGCGATAGATCGAGAGGTCAAAACGTCGCCGCTGCAAACCCTAGTCGCGGATCGACCCACCGAGAACGACGACGGGAGGCCGCCGTTGTTCGCGAGCCGCAAACGCATCGTGGATGCTGCAGACGAGGATGCAAGATTGGAACGAAATGCGCCGCCGTCGCGCTTGGCCGAACGGGTCCACGCGAACGTCACGAAGCGCGGTATTTAACTGCCACCTCAGGTGACGCGCTGCAGGTCTCCGCCGCCACCGGAGTAGCGTAAGGGGATGGGCGATTTCTGGGTTTTCGAAACCCTAAGTGATGAGACCCAAGACGATAATAACAAGAAGAAGTCATTCAAGCGTGCATATATTTCAAACAAGTGGGCAAAAAAAAACAAATTAAATAGGTGCATAAATAATCACACCTAATGAATAAATTGATGCCCACACGCACCGATCGAGAATTAGGCATTCGGTGTGGCCGTCGAAACCGGTCAAACCCCAGATGTAGAGGCACGTAAACACGTAATACTTGCGCAACGAAAATAAACAGTTCATCAACAACGAACAATTAATTACATAATTATATACGAGTAAACGTAAACAAAATTCTTCTGATGAATTGTATACGTTTTTTTCTACTATGGTATCCACGTAATCCCGTGGGATGTAATTGCATGATCTGCTAGTGTTGAATCTACGACGGAATTTGCTAGGGAAACTCCTATCCTAGATTTTATGGAGAAACTAGGTTTTCTTGTTGTAGTAAATAATAAATCCCGGGACATCATATATATATATATAGGGAGAGATTAGCATATATCTTAAGCAAATCTTTATTAGGAAGATAATTCCTAATCTTGAAAATCATATCTCAAAGATATATTTTTCCCTACAGATAATTTCCTACAATAATATTCCATAATATTATTTTGGGATTCTTATTTAATTAAATAACAATAATAATTAATTCCAAATTAATATATTATTAATTCTCTATAAATTAAATATTAAATATAATTTAATACTTAATCAACCAACTTTAATCCGTACACGGGAGTTACTTGTTGTGTGACCCATAGGCCCTCATATATCGAGCGATTAGTCAAACTAACGGTCTTAATTGAACCCTAGACAATAAATCAGACAATCTCAATATATGAGGTACGTTGCGAGAAACGTGCAACTATCTGTAACTGTAACATGGGCTATTGCGATTTCCTCCTTTTATTCACGAGTACTCGATTAGCATTGAACATGATGAAGTGTCTATTCAAATAGCTTAATCGATTTATCTCGAATCACTAATTGATCATTCGTGTTACCTTTGGACACAAAGTCCAAAGTGACGTGCATCGGCCGATGACTTTGATTCAATTATGATGAGAAGGTGAGTATTCTCTCTAAATCCACTTTGAGGAATGAATCTTATTCTTGGCTCAACTACCACTCATATGCACTTCGTGATGAACCCAATCCAAGTCATATCTACCCATGGAAGGGTGCGTCGGTCATGGTCAAAGTTCATCATCCCACACATGCCGTGCGTATTGACCTCAAGTCAAAGGAGTATCGCATTGCTCTCACTAACCGAGACACCCGTAGACACATATAGTGGAACTACATCGAAACGGTTTCTCGGATGGGTATACCAATACCCTCTAAGGTATTTGTGCATCCATCATGAGATACCTAGTATCTCGTAGTAAGTGAGATCTTACTACACTCTCTAAGAGTATGATGCAGATCGCACACCAATCTCTATTACATCATCAATATCCCATTCTTGATGATCCTTGATTGGAGTTATTTGAGAATCATGCTTAAGTCATCTGAGTTCTCACAACCTCAATGACAGGAATGACTCATGGGAACACTTGCATGAATAAATGCAAACAATCAAACATAATATTCAAACAAGTGTATTGCCATATATTAATATTAAATGAACTATAATATTAAATCAAACTGAATATCATCGAGTATTATGTCCTTACAATAGATTGTATCTAGGACACTAACACTAACAGCTACAGCCCGACCCAGCCCTCGAACAGGTACGCAACCGAAACGAGCAACTTGATTCATTTTTGTAGAGATTAATAAATTTTATGAAAGACTAACATGGAATCATATCAATTGTTGGTCCCGGTGGAAACGAGTCTTACACGTGTATGGGGGGGGAATACACGTGTTCAAAAGATTTTAAAACTTTTTTCATCGAGGTCACTTTTGGGTCGATAATCCTCAAGGTTAGGTTTCGAGAAGACAGTTATTTCGAGTCAAAGTCTCATCGAGACAAAGTGATCCCGAAGCCGCAGAGATACCTCGGATAATCCTAACCGAGTCCCGAGTGTCAGAGATCCCGAGTTGCTTGGATCGATAACTAACTTATCAATCCTCGTAAGAGAGTTCGGTTTGGTAACTATCTGTTCTAGCCACTACCGCGGAATGGTTGGCCCTTAGTTTATACTGCGTTTTAAGCTTTCTTTGAAAACACATTCCCTTTATGAAATAGTGATTAGGTCGTGATTCACTTATGCAACTTCAATTGGATTGATTCCAACCGAATATCGATGAAAAGTATGCTTTCGAAATCAAGTTAATGCACCGATTATGACGATAAGGAAAGCAATAAAGAACACAAAGAATTATAGTGGTTCGAGACTCAAGCTCCTACATCCACTCTCCCCGACTCTTGAGAGAAATTCACTATCAACTTCGAGCTTTTCGACTACCTCGTAGTTTACTTACTCAACTTCGCCCCGAGTTTTTCGACTACTCCCGCGTAGTTTACTTACTCAACCCGACCTTGAGTTTTTCGACTACCTCCGTAGTTTACTTACTCAATCACACAAGCTTTTCGGACTACCTCGTAGCTTACTAACTTCTTCTCTAGAGTTTTTCGACTACTCGCGTAGTTTACTAACTCTTTACAACTCTACTCACCAACAAACACACTCAACTACCTTCACAAGGGTTTGGGGTTTCTTGATTGGTTTCCAACTAGATGAGATATCCTTTACAATGAAGCACAATGCAAAGGGTTAGGATATCTCGACTAAGCTTTGGATAAATCTTATCAAGCTAGGCTTAGTAAAGTGAGCTCTCTTCAATATAGAAGCACTTGGGAAATTCAAGGTATTTTGAGTGCTTTAACTTTTGCAAGAATAAGTTTGAGCTCTTGAGTTGCGTATAAATTTCCCGTAACCTTACAATGTAGAGGGTCACCAGTATTTATAGGCATACACCAAGATCACTCTTGAAAACTATCCGTTGGAGAGATAGCTTCGTGAGTTCCCTCTTATGGTGTGTGAGAAACGGCTATATTTAGGATTTGAAACTCCCTAACACGTTTTAGGCAATAGCCTTTCATGTAGCCGGTCTTCACTTTTTGCGATCCGGAACTTTCAGACATCCGACATCTTTTTTCAAATTGGCTTGTCATCCTTCGAAGGGTCAAGATGGCACAATGTCGTCTTCCTCTTTTTGACTTTTGTCTTCAGTTAAAGGTAGACACCTTCAACGACTCTTTTGATTACAAACTCTGAGTTTGATATAACCTTAACAACACTTCTGACTTAGTTCCTTTTGTTTGCATTTGAATGTCTTGGCAATATCTAACTTTCTAAGGCATCGCGTTTTTTCTCGAGATGCATCCTTCGGATAGATATATTGATTGCCTCGGAACATTGAGTTCATATCGAGCATTCAAGACATTATCGAAGTCTTGATTTATTCTTTGGTTTTCAGTATTCTTGATCTTTAGTTTCTCAGTCTTCAGCTTTGCGTATTCAGAGTCTTCTGAGTCTTCAGAGTCTTCTGAGTCTTTAGATTTATAATCGACCGATATCTTCGAGTCTTCATGTTGAGTCTTGATTTCATAATCGAAAACTTCAAAGTATCTTCAAAAACATCTTGAGTTCTTGTAATCTTGAACTTATCCTGAACTATATCTGCTGACTATACATTTTGCAAGATAACATCCTGAATACTCTAAAACGGAATCTGGACTCAACTATCAAGATCATTACTGAACATGTCATACTCAGGGGTTTTGGGATCTTAATCAAAATCATATAATCTTTTATTAAATTCATCTCCCAACAATTTCCCCCTTTTTGATGATGCCAAAACCTATCTTGTTTACAGACATATAACCTATACTCAGGTTTCAGTTTATCCTATTACAAGATTGGTTCTGTCTCTCAACAATTACTTCAGCAATGAATCTCTCAACAATTTCATCACCGAAACAACAGTTAATCAGGCATATCAAATATAAAGACATGTAAACTAAGATAATGAGATATTATCTTTTGAGCATAATGATAAATCTTCATTGATGATAAATGTACCATTACAGATTACAATGAATTTATCAACAAAATCAAAAAGACAAAAGTTTAAAGACTACAAAATCTTCTGAGTCTTCAGTTTTTAGTCTTCAGATTCGGCTCTTCAGTCTTCTGCTCTGTTTCCTTCATTTTCGATTTCATCAGTGGGCACTTCCAGATCAAACATTCCGAAGAATCTCTTCTTCAGCTCATTTCTTTCTCTGATGATGTCCGGATTTGTTTCGATTAGGCCCAATCGACCAACAGATCGAGTAATTTCTTGCGTAATGGCCTTTTCATTTACCAAGCCATTACCAAGTCTCGGAGGAGGATAGGAATATGGACCGGGGGCTACTATCTGTACTCCACCTTCATCCGCAAGGTTAATCCAGCTTTGTAGATACTTTGGATAAAAGGTGAGAAGATGTTCAATGAAGGCTTCGTTCTGGTCTGAGCCTTCCCCTCTCCATTCCCTGAGAACATCATAATTGAACCAGAAGGTTCTCTTCACTTCTTCCCACATGTCGTTGAGTTTAATGGGCATCCATTTATCAACATGGGGCCACTTCAGCGCTTTCGATGTTCCCTTCCTCTTGCTCGCAAACTTTCTGAAGTCACTCCTTCGCTTCTTCTCTTCGTCTATCTTCTTTCTGATCACAGAAGTTCCTGAGACTGAGGCAGTAGCTTTCTTAGCTTGTTCTTTTTGGAGTGTCATCGAGCCTCTGCGAGTTGAAGACTTTCTTCCGAGGTTGAGACTCAGATTCTTCCGCATCTTCGTAATCAATTTTCCCTGGGTTGGCTTAGAAGCCTTCGCGACGCTTGCTTCAAAGTTGAACAACGCCCAAGGCTTTCCTCTTCATAGGCAGTTCAGCACCAGCCTGGCTTGTTCCAACCTTAGTTCTAGCACTCAGTTTCTCTCTTGCAACCTCAAGCTTGGTTTGCTCAGAAACTCGAATGTAGACAGGCTTCTCTACTTGAGCAAATTTTAATTTCTCAGTAGCATCGACTTCTTTAAAGGCTTGGGCTAGATTGTACATTTTAGCATCTTTCTGAGCCTTCTTTTCCAAAGCACGTGCTATGAACTTCCCGAGGTCGTGACCTTCCCTTTCCCCCTTCTTCGCACCGTAGTTTGGAAGAAGTCCGGAGAGAGTTTGTGTCCATGTGATCTTGTTCTTTGCTCACATGCCGGATCTCTCCCGCTAGTGATCTTGCTCATCTTCCATTCTCCTAATGTGGTTCTTAGCCACGCAGAGCAGTTCTTCAGAAATGTGGGCAAACTGGCCAGAGAGTGCATCTTTAAGCATCTCTGTCATCTTGGTCATGAGCACTGAGCTCATTTCCTCATCAGCAGATTTGATCCGCACCTCATTTTTCTCTGTCGGTTTCACCTCTAGAAATTCAACGACTCGGTCTTTTTTTTGTTTCATTTCATCACTTATCTCTGCATTGACTCCTCCTTTTTTTTTTTTTTAGCTTTTCTTCCATGGAGGTCATCCGAGTGGTCGAGTGTTTTGTATCTGCACGATTCAAGAATGACTAAGTCCTTCCATTGTCTCGAGCTTGATTGGCCAACGTTTCTTCCATCGAGCAATTTTGATTGCCATTGGCTCAATCTTCTCAAGTTTCTCCATGACGGAGTGAGATCAATCTCGTGACCTTTCGCAGACCTTCATCTTTGTTTGATCATCCCGAGCTCGGCTTTATCCCGAGCTCTCGGTCTCAATTGAGCCTCGGTCGATTATCGGACATTTTAATTAAAGATAGTACTTTCAAGAACTCCGCATAATTATTAGTAGTGTCAAAAGGTACACGAAGAGTGCTAGCTTCGATCCGAGGTTGATCATTCTGAAGTCACTTTTTCGTTTGAGATCGATCCTCGGCATCTCCTCGTTGGTCCCCATCTCCATCTTTGGATTTGACTCATTGCTTTCGGGCACTCAACCTCAGTTGCTTTCTTCTCAGCTAGCTTCCTTTGAACCAGCTCATCAAAATCGGAATTTTTCATCCTGAGCTTTGTCCTTCTGAACCCTGAGAAGTCGGTCAGGAAGGCTGTCTCCTCATTCCACCAGTCTTCCCCTCTGAATGCAGCAATATCAAGCATCTCGGGTAGAGTCTGATTGAGGATATACACTGTCATCCTTAATCTGAAGAATATATCTTGCGGATCGGGGTATAAAATTTGAGCTCGAGGGGTATCGGTCAAGGATGAACCGTTCCCCCTTGCTCCTCCACTCGCCTTCTTCAGCCTCGCCCTTCTTCCATCTCGGGCTCTCTGGTTCAGTAGAAGCTTCGGCTAAGGGATCAAGCATTATGTCACTCAGGAGTTCATCGAGTACATTTTGCTCCTGAGTCTCAGTAGTATCTGAAGCTTGTGCATTCAGTCCCTCGTTTGCATCCGAGTGGGTTACGAGGCCTGGTGGCATTTCCTCAAGATATAGTCCGAGTTGGCTCGTCGGTCGACCACCGCACATCTTGATTGACTCGAGCCGGGCTCTTCGGGCCCGACTTCTTGATCCGAGGTAGGCATCTCTCGAGGTCCGAGCTCTTTTAAAAATTTCGAGAAATTTTATCTCAACCGAGTGATGTCTCGAGCACCTCGAGAAGACACGCTCCTCGATCGATCTGTGTCCTTGAGCTAACCCGAGCCAAAGACTTGTAATGGTGAACTTTGAGCGATTTGGCCCTCGGGTTGTCTCTCCTCCGGAATCCTTTGCTACCATCGTCGGTGAGAACCACCAATCTTCTGCGCTTTGGGCGCGAGGTTCTTCTCGCTTCATTATTTTTGCTCCTTGCTCCATTTTTGCTTCCAATGTAACCTCCCCCCTGGTTTGTTGGGTTTTTTTTCTCGGAAGTGCAGAAGGTGATTCTACCTTCTTTTCCCTTTTCCTCGAATAGCCCGCTTCTTCACAAAGAGATGGGTTTGAAGAGAATTTTGGATTTTGGGAATGGGGTTGAGTTGGCGAAGGTATCCTCCTCCTCTTTGCACATCTCCAAAATATAGGCAATTTTGGTGGCATGGCGGATCTTGCCTTTCATCGTGATTTCCCCATTGACTATTTTTATGATCTTGGCTTGCTCCGACACCATCTGGACTAAGAATTTCAGCCAGTTGAAGTTAGTGGTGGGAGATGCCTCGATCGCCACCATCAATCGAGCCGGGGTACTAATCATTTCAAAACTCCCGCAAGAAGACTCATGACGCTCTTTGCTCACAATATCCATCGGCCTGCGATATTGTGGCTTTAGGTGCTTCTTATTCAAAGATGCCTCAAACTTCACAGATTCTCGGCAATCCTATCTAGGTACTCTGCTCTTTACCCATATATACATCGCAGGATCCTCTCCTCTATCACATAGCTCAAACACATCATTCAGATTTTTAGGAACAATGCACAACTCCCTCTCAAAATCGACGTATTTTGATGAGTGATCTAGATGAGATACGGTAATCGAAGAGTGCATACAATCTTCTTCATCTATTTTTAAATTGCAGATGAATTCGATTACCTCCTTTGCGCACTCCTGGTCTGGTCGGCTTGTGACTAGATTGGTGAGTTTAGCCAGTCGGATCATATGCAGAGCCTCCTCTTCTGGCATTGAGTTGGTTGTGCTCTCAAGTGAGACAGTGAACTCGTACCATGGCTTATTGGTTATGGCTAATCTCTCGTACACGGTTGGAGCCATTTTAGAATGTGATTGAAGAATTTGAAGCTTTAGGGTTTTGCGATTTCTGGGCAAAGGGGATTTTAGTTACAGAATATTTGGGAACGAAGGGTTTGATAAAAAAAATTTTGGCTTGAATGGCTTGAAGAGGCATAAATAGCTTAGAGATCGTGGAAAATCGTGCTGGTTAGGTGAAAAGCAACGATTGAGATTAATCTCCAATTAATCGGGTATATGAACCAACGATCTTCAAAAAGTAAGCCGCCAAAATATCCTCATTGGTCAATAATGTTGCAGAGCATTAAATGACTGTTGACCTTCTTCGGAATTTAAAACAATCCCGCCCAAAAACATTCCTCAGGTGTTTTGTATTTATTGCGAATGATTACTGAGTTTTACTTTAAGCAATAAATGGGTCACATGAGTCATTACTTCTTCAGACTAATTTCCTTCTATTAGTCTTCTCGAATCTTGATCTTGATAAAATGTCAAGATAATATCGAGTCTTGAAAGGGTTCAAAGATCTTTCTCGAAATCTTGACCTTCAAGAAATCGAGTTTCACGAGACTCGATTTCAAGATTTCCATTTTATCCTGAGTTTCTCAGTAGAATTCTGAGAAAGCTTCATGCATCTGAAAATCTTCAATTTTCAGATTTACTCTATACACCTGGTTCTAACATCCCTAATTCAACTGAAAGTTCCTGAAATCTTGATTCAAACCAAAGGTTTAGTCAAGATATCGCCTCTTTTGCCTATCAAGATGAATCTTCTCCATCCTTATGTCCTTTTTCTCGACATGATCTCGATGAAGTGATGTCGATATCCACATGCTTGCATCCGGTGTGCAATCTGGGATTTTGTGAAATAGCAATGGCACTATTATTGTCACAAAATATTGGTACCTCATTGGCCACAACTTTATAATCCCTTAATTGTTGTCTGAGCCAAAGAATCGAGCACACTTGACTTCCTGCGCAGCCCATGTATTCAAACCGATAATCTTGGATCGGTTCATCGAGGTCTGCTTTTGAAAACCAAGATATCGGTTTGCTTCCTAGAAATTGACAAGTTCTTGTTGTGGACTTTTCTGTCAATCTCGCAACCTCCATAGTCAAAGATCCGAAAGTAACCAAGTTAATTCAAGGTTATCATCAATTTGGATACCATATTCCTCTATTCATCGTGCCCTTAAGATATCTTAGTATCTTTTTGGCGACCTCCATGTGACTAGTCTTAGGATTAGCTTGGTATCTTGCACATATCCCAACAAAGAAATGTTATATCCGCCTACTTGTCGTGAGATAGAGCAATGATCCAATGATTCCTCTATAATCAAAAGATGATTCACCGATTTGATTTTCCAATTAGGATCCATCTTGTAGTTAGTATTCATAGGAATCTAATCTGCGTTGCAATTTCATGTACACCATATTTAGCAATCGGATCTCGGTGTATTTTTGCCGGTTGATGAATATTCCTTCCTTTGATTGTTTCACTTGAAGACCTAGAAAGAAATTCATCTCTCCCATCATTGACATCTCAAACTTGCCTTTCATCAGTGTTGAAAACTTTTCACACAGCTGATGGTTTGGAGATCCAAAAATGATGTCATCAACATATATCTGAACCAGTAAGATATCTTCCCCATCCTCTATCCTGAACAGAGTTCTATCAACAGTTCCTTTGACAAAACCATGGTCAGTAAGAAACTGAGAAAGAGTATCATACCATGCTCTGGTGCTTGTTTGAGACCATACAAGGCTTTTCTGAGCCTGTAGACTTGGTCATTCTGTTTGAAGCCGGGGAGGTTGTTCCACATAAACCTCTTCTTTAAGCACACCGTTCAGAAATGCACTTTTCACATCCATTTGATAGACTGTGAACTTCATGTGGGCAGCATATGCAAGAAACAATCTGATGGCTTCTAGTCTTGCAACTGGTGCAAAGGTTTCATCATAATCCAAGCCTTCTTCTTGGGAATAACCTTGTGCAACTAGCCTTGCCTTGTTTCTTACAATGTTGTTGTTTTCATCTCTTTTATTCTTGAAAACCCACTTGGTTCCAATGACATTGTGCCTTTCGTGTCTATCTACCAACTCCCATACTTCATTCCTTGAGAATTGATTCAATTTCATCTTGCATAAGAAGAATCCAATATGAATCTTGTAGAGCTTCACCAATCTCAAGAGGTTCTTTTTCTCCGATAGGAAGCGTGAGAATAGTGCACTCTCACCATGGAACCTTCTTGTCTTAACTCCTTCAGTTAGATCACCCACAATCTGACTTGTAGGATGACTATCTAACCATTTCCTTCTTGATGTTCCCCCTTCAATAGTATCCTCAACATTTAAAATGTTAGGTTCAGTTAAATCAGCAAACTCAGGGAACAAAAGAAAAGGAGAAAGTGAATCATCTTCCTCAGGGGAAATTCTATTCAGAACATTGTCAGAGACATTTGTTCCCCTTTGGTTGATAGATTCAGAATTTGCCCTTTGTGACCACATCTTCATTGGCATTACATACCGAGTCCGAGGCGGTGTCTGCTCGGATTGGTCACCTTTGAGTGTTGGTTTTCCGAGTTTCACCATCCTCGATTTCCATTCTCGAACTTCTTTATCTAAGTCCGAGTCACTCCAATCATAGAAAGTGACCGATTTCTTCTTTTCTCGTTCATTGGATAATTTATCTTTTTGTTTCGGGCTTAATCGGTGATCCTCTTAGTCAGTTCATAAGATCATGTTCTGTTTCTTCCGAACACAAATAGTTTCATCAAAAAACAACATGAGGTGTTTCCTCCACAATAAGAGTCCTACAGGTTGTAAACTCGAAGGCTTTTATGACTTGAGAATATCCTAAGAATATTCCTTCATCGCCTTTACTATCAAAAGTTTTCAACCGATCTTTACCATTATTGTGTATGAAACACTTGCAACCAAAACACGAAAAAGAAAAAACAAGAGGCTTCCTTTCATTCCAAAGCTCATAAGGTATTTTGCCTTGACTCTTAGTCAAGATGGATCTATTCGTGAGTAGCATGCGGTGTTGTTGACACTTCCCAAAATCTTTTAGGAATATCGACCTCATTTATCATTGTCCTTCAGCCTTCTTTTCGAGTCCTGTTCCTTCTTTCAAAGAACACCATTTTGTTGAGGGTCCTTGCGGTGATGTTTCATGAGAAATTCCATTTCACGCACAATAATCGATATGATATGATTTATAAATTCAGTTCCTTTTGTCGGATCGATTTTGACCACACTCGATTCTTCTCAATCTTGAGCCTTTTCAAGAACTCTGGCGGTTTTATTCGAGTCTCTTTCTTCTTCGAGTAAGAATATGACCCAAGTATATCTCGAGTAGTCATCAACTACTACCAATGTATATTTCGCCGCCATTAGTGCTCACGGGTGTTATAGGACCAAAAAGATCCATATGAAGTAATCGAAGTATTCTTTCAAGAGAAACCTCAACTTTACTTTTAAATGATGCTCTAATCTGTTTTGCTTTTCCGCATGCATCACAAATATGTTTCTTCTTGAACACTTTCGTTAGGTAACCCTCTCACAAGAGCTAATCTTGCAAGCTTGTTCGGGGTTTTGAAATTTAGGTGATTCATTCTTTTATGCCATAACCAACGGTATTTGTGGAACTTTTAGCAACTAAACATGTATCTTTAGGAGTTGAATTCAATCAAGAAGATACACATTCCCTTTTCTTGTACCAGTCAGTAGTACTTTCTGTGATGTATCATCTTTCACAAAACATAAGTTCTTGGAGAACTCAACATTAAAACCTTTATCACAGAATTGGCTAATTGAAAGCAAGTTATGCTTCAATCCAGATACATATGAAACACCATGGATATGAACTGAGTCGATTTCCAAAGTTCCATATCCTTCAGTCTGTCCTTTGGAGTTATCTCCAAAAGTGATCTGTGGGCCTCTTTGTTCAACATAGTCCTTGAGTATCTTCTTGTATCTGTCATATGTCTTGAACATCCTTTGTCCAAGATACCATATATCAGGAGCTTTTTCATCTCTGCTCATCAGTGCCATGTGATCTTTAGTCAGTTCAGTGCCCTTGTTTTCCTCCTGAAAAACAAATTACTTCTTAGGTACCCAATTTGTGTAGGGTCCTACAAGGTTAGCTGTACCTTTAGGGATCCAAATCTGCCTAACAACTCTAATCAATTTAGAGTGGCTGATCTGTCTTCCATAAACATCAACATATACATCCACTACTCGGGGTGCCTTAGTTTTTTTTTATATATGTGTGCTAGCTTTTAGCATGAACATGTGCCTTTGAATTCTTCTTTGGTTCGGGCCTTCGCATTAGGATGCTTAGGCTTTTTGTGCACCGGTCTAAATCTTTGTTGATTCGGGTTCGAGATAACCTTTACCTTTAAGGCAAGTGAGGTTTAGGTTGTCTCATCTTTGAAATCGTGGTTTTTCAAACAGATCGAGGACTTGGTCTCGGGATTGAGAATATCTCTGGCGAGTGTTTCTCTTATGAAGATTCCTCGATGGTTCAAATGTAGATCCTTTCAAGTTTGCATTCTCACTGAGGCTTTTGAAGTACTTGCTCGAAATTTTCTAATCGGGTCGCTTTCGGGTTTTCTAGCCTTCACCGAGGTTTGGGCTTTCTAACCTGATCATTCAGTTTTACTGAAACCATAGGTCCTTTTCCTTGTCTACAACCTTGGGCATTACTTCTGATTGAAGTGTAGGTGCCACTGGTTTTACAAAGATTGTCTTCTTGCTACTTGATGCAGCATTCAGATGACCTTGTTAGGTTCCCCCTGGAATGAATCCCAATCCAGATTTTATAGTGGCAGATCTCTTCGGTAACTCAATTTCATCTATTACTTTAGATGCATTATTCAATAGAGTTAACTTCTTTACGTGCACTATCCTCACAGATTCTGTAGAGTTTCATGCTTCTCGAGAGAGGTCATTGAACTTAGTTCGATTAGTTTGAGTTTCTTCAATTGGATTTATCTAGCTTTTGGTTAGGGTCTCTATCAACTTCTCTTTCTCTGAGAGTTGTACTTTCAGAACATCCAGTTCATCAGTAGCTCCCATAAATTGAGAAGTGATTTCAGTTTTGCTAGAGTCTTTTCATTTTAGATTTTCAACATTGATTTCTTATTCTGCTCTTGAGTTTTATTTAGCAGTCCTTGCAAAACAGCATAGTCCTTCATTAGATTCTCAAAAGAATCCATCAGGTCAAAATGACTGTTTTCAGTGGAACTTGAAAACTCTTGTGCTAGTGTGGGAGCAATAACAGAGACAGAGGAGTTTACCTCCTCAATGGCCATCAGACAGATGTCATCATTTTCACTGTCTGAGAATATCTCATCTGAAGAGCTAGATTCCTCCTCAGAGTGTTCTTCTTCTGCAACCATGGCCTTTGAGAACTTCTGGTCTCTTTTAGCTTGTCTTTCTCTTCTCTCCTTAGCACTCAACTCGACAATCATCTTTGGAAGTGACCTTTCTTCCGACAATTATAGCATCTGTTGGCATCATCATCCCCGATCATTTTCTTCTTTGGACTTGGAGTCCTTCTTTGCGGATGAAGATCCTTCAAATTTTCGTGTCCTTCTTCTTCTCGGTTGATCGTCCTCGGTTTCTTCCGGTACCTGTTGTTCCTGTAAAAGCTTTTGTATTTTCCAAATCTACTATTAAGTCTGTCAAACCTCCTTGCCATCAGTGCTAGCTTTTCCTCAAGCTCATCCTGATGTTTGGCATGGGAGTTCTCAAACTCTTTAGTTTTACAGGTTTTATCTTTTGGCTTTTTAAAGCCACATTTTTACTTGATGAAGAATCATCTTTCTTTGTCGACCTTTTGGATTTCTTATCAATTACAAATTCATAGGCTTTCAAATTTCGAGAGAAGACTTGTTGGTATGGCATTGAACTAATGTTCTTGGTGTTTTCAATCACCCTTTGCATGAATATCCCATTTCTTAGAAAGACCTCTAAGAATTTTCAATGCCACTTCTCTTTGTGGATATTTCTTTCCAAGTGCATTTAGATCATTCATGATGCTAGTGAATCTGACTTCCAATTTGTCTATTGATTCACCATCATCCATTTCAAAATTTGTCAAACTTTCCAATTGCTCGAAAAGTTTGTTTTTTTTTTATATGATCTCGTGCCTTGGCACATAACAGCTAGTGTATCCCATATCTCTTTAGCAGTATTACAGTGAGAGATCATTCCCATCACACCATCATCAACAGTACTGTATAGTGTGTCTTTTGCAATGAAGTCTAGATTGACTAACTTTCTCTCCTCGGAGTTAGTTGGTCATCGACTTAGGAAATTCTCGCTCTAGGATCAATTCTCTCATCTTTCGTTATTCAGGATTCACCATGATGAACTGGAATGGTCCTTGAGAGACCACTCTCCACATACGCTCATTTTTGGAATACAGATGAGCCTGCATTCTCAGTCTCCATAGATCATAGTTCTCCACTGAGAACATGGGAAGTTTTTTAGAAGACATTTTTCTGATCTTTTGAAAAGAAAAAAATTTCAAAGACAAATAAGATCAGTTCAGATAGACCACAAGTATTTTTTGAAAATAAAACTTTGGTCAACACAGCAAGTGGTCAAGTTGAACCACTGCTCTGATACCACTTGTTGGTCCCGGTGGAAACGAGTGTTACACGTGTATGGGGGGGGGGAATACACGTGTTCAGTATTTTAAAACTTTTTTTCATCGAGGTCACTTGGGTCGATAATCCTCGAAGGTTAGGTTTCGAGAAGCACAGATTACTCGAGTCAAAGTCTCATCGAGGCAATGATCCCGAAGCCGCTTCGATACCTCCAGATAATCCTAACCGAGTCTCGAGTGTCAGAGATCCCGAGTTGCTTGGATCAGATAACTAACTTCTTGAATCCTCGTAAGAGAGTTCGGTTTGGTAACTATCTGTTCTAGCCACTCACCGCATTTTAATGGTTGGCCCTTAGTTTATACTGCGTTTTAAGCTTTCTTTGAAAACACATTCCTTTATGAAATAGTGATTAGGTTGTGATTCACTTATGCAACTTCAATTGGATTGATTCCAACCGAATATCGATTGAAAAGTATGCTTTTTCAAATCAAGTTAATGCACCCGATTAAGGACGGATAAGGAAAGCAATAAAGAACACAAAGCCGATTATAGTGGTTCGAGACTCAAGCTCCTACATCCACTCTCCCGACTCTTGAGAGAAATTCACTATCAACTTCGAGCTTTTCGACTACCTCGTAGTTTACTTACTCAACTCGCCCCGAGTTTTTCGACTACTCCACGTAGTTTACTTACTCAACCCGACCTTGAGTTTTACGACTACCTCCGTAGTTTACTTACTCAATCACACACAAGCTTTCGGACTACCTCAGAGCTTACTAACTTCTTCTCTAGAGTTTTTCGACTACTCCGCGTAGTTTACTAACTCTTTACAACTCTACTCACCAACAAACACACTCCGCCTACCTTCACAAGGGTTTGGGGTTTCTTGGTTGGTTTCCAACTAGGATGAGATATCCTTTACAATGAAGCACAATGCAAAGGGTTAGGATATCTCGACTAAGCTTTTGGATAAATCTTATCAAGCTAGGCTTAGTAAAGTGAGCTCTCTTCAATATAGAAGCACTTGGGAAATTCAAGGTATTTCGAGTGCTTTAACTTTTTGCAAGAATAAGTTTGAGCTCTTGAGTTTGCGTATAAATTTCCGTAACCTTACAATGTAGAGGGTCACCAAGATTTATAGGCATACACCAAGGTCACTCTTGAAAACTATCCGTTGGAGAGATAGCCGTGAGTTCCCTCTTATGGTGTGAGAAAACGGCTATATTTAGGATTTGAAACTCCCTAACACGTTTTTAGGCAATAGCCTTTCATGTAGCCGGTCTTCACTTTTTGCGATACCGAACTTTTCGTACATCGACATCTTTTTCAAATGGCTTGTCTTTGTCGGTGTCAAGATGGTACGATGTCGTCTTCCTCTTTTTGACTTTTGTCTTGATTAAAGGTAGACACCTTCAACGACTCTTTTGATTACAAACTCGAGTTTGATATAACCTTAACAACACCCGACTTAGTTCCTTTTTTTGCATTTGAATGTCTTGGCAATATCTAACTTTCTAAGGCATCGCGTTTTTCTCAAGATTGCATCCTTCGATAGATATATTGATTGCCTCGGAACATTGAGTTCATCTTGAGCATTCAAGACATTCTTGAGTCTTCGGTTATTCTTGTGCTTTCAAAAGATTCTTGATCTTTAGTTTCTCAGTCTTCAGCTTTGCGTATTCAGAGTCTTCTGAGTCTTCAGAGTCTTCTGAGTCTTTAGATTTATCTTGACCGTGATATCTCGAGTCTTCATCTTCGAGTCTTTGATTTCATCGAAAAAAAAACTTTATCTTCAAAAAACATACCGAAGTTCTTGTAATCTTCTTTAACTTATCCTGAACTATATCTGCTGACTATACATTTTGCAGATAACATCCTGAATACTCTAAAACTGAATCCTGACTCAACTATCAAGATCATTACTGAACATGTCATACTCAGGGGTTTTGGGATCTTAATCAAAATCATATAATCTTTTATTAAATTCATCTCCCAACATCAATCCTTATAATCTCCTACGAATATTGATGCTAATGTGATCAATATATATATATATAGAATTGATATGGAGCCTACTAGTGGGCTCTTTATGGAGCCTAATAGATTTTTTACCCGGTCCGAACTCAACTCGACCCGACCCAAAATTGGCTCAAGTGGTTCATGGTTCACCCGGTCCGAATGATTGATGGTTTAGGATTTACGGTTCATAGTTTAGGGTTAATAACAGGTATACTTCCACCACCGACTCTGGATATATTACAGTTGATATATATATATATATATATATATATATATATATATATATATATATATATATGAATATACGTAAAATGTGTGGGATTTTTTTTTTAAAGGCCGTGATTTTAAGATGGTGGAAAAATAAGGACCATAACTTCTTGGGCTAGCAAAACACGGATTGTAACTAAAAAAAATTAGTAATTTCAGGCCAAATTAGCCCGAATAACCTCAATTTTATTTTATTTTTTTGTAATTTTCACATTAATTAAATATGTTAGATCATTCTCAAGTTTCTTTAAAGAGTTGGTATGTGAAACTTGTTTACCGTGAAACTAGTTTTTTTTTTACAGACATACTCTTTAGTAATATAAGTCACATCATTTAGTAATATAAGTCACACCCTTCAGTTATCACTACGACACTCTTTGCTATAATATAAGTCACACCCTCTACTTTTATCATGAGTAATACTCTTTATCAAGGGTGTAGAAGTCGGAAATCGGTAGTCGGGCGGACATGGACCGCCTAGCGCCTAGGCCATCTAGGCGGGGACTAGGGGACTAGTCGGTTCGGTTTTCTTCTTTTTTTTTCATCTAAATGAATTTTATTTACTATTTATCAATATATTATAACAAAATTAGACTTCAAAATTAATTAATAAATTCATTATACAACCGCCTAAATCTAGATAACAATTGAAACACATTTTCTTATATATCTATTATCCATTATAGAGTACAAGAAAATTAATTTAACATAAAAAACTAAATAAATTTGTGTTTTGGAATTTTAGTTAGTGAAAAAATTATCAATCTTTGTCTTACCATCAATTTATCTAAGAATAAAGTCTCTCATTATCAAATAATACCTTAGTGTTGGACACCTAGCTCCCGACTCGATCACCTAGGCGGCGCCTAGGCAAAATCGGATCGGCCGACGACCTCCTAGCGCCTAGACGCCGCCTAGGTGGGGACTAATCGGGACTTTTACATCACTGCTCTTTATAGTAAAAAGTCACACCCTTTACAGTAAAAAGTCACACTCTTTAGTAATATAAGTCACACTCTTTAATCAGTTTCACCGTAAAACTTGTTCACACTATAGTTTGCCCTAAAACAATCTTCATAAAATTTTGATTTATCTTATAATTGATATAATATTTTTATTTGGGTGATAATTTTGTGATTAGACATTAGACATTTTATAAAAAAATATTTTATCTTAATTTTTTTAACTATATTAAAACTACTAGATATTTTTGTCTAATTTATTTTAACTCAAAATTTTTACAATATTCACATTTTATGGCAATTTTTTATGAATTAATAAATTAGAAAATTTACTGATTTTTCAAATATAACTTTTACAAATTTTATAAACTTATGGATTTTTATTTGGATAAATTTATAAAATATTAAATTTAATTTTAAAGACCGTAATTTTGAAAGTAGCGAAATAAGGACCTTAACTTTTCGGGCTAGCTAGAAAAATACGGATCGTAGCTTTAAAAATAGTGATTTTAGGCCAAATTAGTGGGAATGACTCTAATTTGGATCTAAATTGCTAATTTTTAAAGTTACAGTTCTTGTTTTACCCACCCAAAAAGTTATGGTGTTTATTTTGCTGCGCCAAAGTTACTGTGCTTAAAAAAATCCCAAAAATATCTTATCTAATATTTATATGATGAAATAAATGCAATTAACAATTTTCCCTTTAAAAATGCTATAAGCGAATGAATAACCGACACGTGATACAAAACACATCACAATTAATCTTGAAAATGATTAATGGTGACTAGCTAACCGACACGTGATACAAACACACCTCATAATCATAATTGTAATGGAATTATTTTGGCTTGCACAAAGTAATGGATGGAATTTGAACACCTCTGTACTAAAATATATATTTTATTTTTATCTTTCAAAAAATAAAAACACACCTCATAATCATAATTAAACATGTTCATCTAATATCTGATTATCTTCGAATTAGTAATATTAATACGATAAATTGTGTGTTTATTATAAGTGGCCATTTTTGCAAAATTTCAATTAAAATTATCATTAAATTAGTTCTTCAATTCGTATTCTCAAACAATGGTTGCAAATTTTGTACTATAAAAATACATATGTATATATAGATGGAACCATTCAACCACTCATGAGATATTTGTAGTATATAATTTAAGGTTAGATTATTTTATATTATGCAAGTAAATTTGATGTATTTACGTTTCATTTTTTTTTCCAGAAATTCATTAGAATAATAACTTAATTATGAATAAAATTAAATTATGAAATGCAAATTTTAGAAAGTTAAGTTACTTGTATTAAAGTCTTGGCTACGTCTTGCTGTAAGCCTGTAACGTCCTGGTTCCGTCTAACATTAAATTAACTAGCATAAATTTGCAAAAAATAAAACTAACATTAAATTATTAAGTTAAGTTTGCATAAAATTAACTTGTATTGAAGTCCTGGTTCAGTCTTGCTGCAAGCCTGTAATGGGAAACGTTTATAAATATAGCAAAGTGTAGTGTGAACAAGTTTCACGGTGAAATTGGTTAAGGAGTGTGACTTATATTACTAAAAAATGTATTTTTTTACTGTAAAGGGTGTGACGTTTTACTTTAAAGAGTATTACACATAAAAGTGAAAGGTGTGACTTATATTATAGTAAAGAGTGTCGTAGTAATAACTGAAGGTGTGACTTATATTACTAAAAGGTGTGACTTATATTACTAAAGAGTATGTCTGTAAAAAAAATCAATTTCACGATGAACAAATTTCACGGCATACCAAATCTATAAATACATGTGTTTGTATGATTACGTTAGTTACAAGTAAATTAATTCAGATTTTATATGTATTAAGTTAAGTAAATTAAATATTCTTTTATTAAATTGAAGGGAAATTAGCAATCAGGTACACTTTTTTAAGGTAAATAGCAACCAAGTACAAATGAGATTGCATATATAGGTAAAATTGCATATGCAAGTGCAATTGTACCTACATATATGCAACTGTTTTATACCTGGCTGATAGTGTTTTTAAAAAAAATGTACCTATCAGTAATTTGTCCAATTGAGACAATTAAAGTGTGAAAGAGTTGAATCATCGAACATTCTCTCCACAGAAAAATTTGATCATTACAAACTCTATGTAAATGGGTGTTGAAAGAAATAATATAAATGAATTAATTTTACACAATTCTATAAATTTTAACTTTAATTCTTTCTTGGTATCAGAGTCTCATAGATTCACGCTCAGATATTGAGTTTGATTCCCTCTATAAACGATGGAGTAAGAGAATTAAACCCATAAGTGAGAATGAAAATTAAGGTAATATAAACGTTAATTTATGCGCAGTAATGCAGTAAGAGAATTCATCTCATGCATGAGTGTGTTAGTAAAATATATAAACGTTAAGTTTACATCTCTCTATAAGTTTGAACTTTTAGATGGGACAAAATTCTTTCAATTAGTAATTAACAAAAATCACGTTGTAGTTTGCCAAAACTATCAAAGGAATATTATATTTCTACAAGTTTGAACTTTTAGATAAAATGAATTTCTTTGGATGGGTAAATAACAAAAATCTCATTGTAATTTGAAATATCATGAGTAGGGTCTCTTGGTCACCATATCCACCATGCACCTCAAGTGCAGTTTTTAAACATGCAATTATTTTCACTGAAACATGCAATTTATTTTCAAAAAACACAAAAAAAAAATAATATAAACAAATTAATTTCACACCTCTCTATAAGTTCGAACTTTTAAATGAGACGGAGTGCTTTCAATGGATAAATAAGAAAATTCCCATTATAGTTTGTCAAAACTATCAAAGGAGTCTTGTAGTTATGAGTAAATGATCTCTTGATCAACAAACATCGTGCAAGTTAAATGTATTATTTAAATATGTAGTCTTTTTCACTGAAACATGCAGTTTGTTCTCATTAAAACACAATTCACTAAAACACACCCCTAACCGACGTTCCTGAACAAGGACGCTAATCATGTCCCTTTTCACTGTTGGATTGAAAGGGGCGGGGGGGTTTAGTGGGTGGGTGTAATGAGTTTATTACGTACGTTTGTATTTTGGGGGGTATGTGTTTAAATATTATGGCAAACTTTTATATAAAATTCACGGATCTAAAATATGTGAAATATGACATGTGTGTTAGGGGTGAAAAATTTATAGATCTTATGCGTGTCGATTTGGGTCACACATTTTATTTTTAATAAAAGTTGCTAAAATGAACAACAAAAATCGCTTTGAAATTGTGTTACTATAAGGCCGAATATGTTATTGTAAGTATATGTAATCAGCTATAAATAGGGGCATCATGCAATACATGACAACTCTCCTTACTACTTTCACTTGTAAGAAATTCTTCGATGGAGATCCAAAGCAACATCGCCATTGTTACTCAAAGTTCCGAATTAGAAAAGGGTCCCGCTCATGGCGATCACTCTGGCTTAAAACGCAGTGATTTCCCCAAAGATTTTATCTTTGGAACTGGAACATCTGCCTTTCAAGTAAGTTTCTCTCAGTCTCTCTATGTATATATATGCATAATGATCAATAATTATACGATTAATTAATAAACAAATTTACTTCACACCTCTATAAGTTCGGACTTTTATATGAGATATGGAGTCAAAGGCTCACTCCTATATTTTGGGTTCGATTTCAGCTGAAAACAACTTCACTACTGGACGAAACTCCTTCTAATGATGGAGTAAGGGGGTAAATTGCAGAAGTGATTCCATGTGACTTTTTAGTCCCACGTTCTTTTTGGTCCTTTTTCATGAAGAAAAGGTCCTATTCGATTTTTATTATAACAATTTTGGTCCCAATAGATTTTTCAAAAAAAAAAAATTGATCCCTAAAATTCCCTTATTTTTTGCTTGTAAAATCCTATGGGACAATTTTCATGACGACAAATTTACATGGGATTACTTCTGCAATTTACCCTAGAGTAAAAGAATTCCGTCCGTTAGTCGTTAGTGGGAGTTTCAGAAAAATAATATAAATAAATTAATTACATACGCACCTCTCTATAAATTTAAATTTTTAAATAAAATGATTTTTTTTTAATTAATAGTTGATTATTAATTAATGTACACATATATTATGTTGGTTTACAGGTTGAAGGAGCGTATGCAAAAGGTGGGAAAGGTGTCAGCAATTGGGATGAATTCACTCTCCGTGTTCCTGGTCTCTCTTTCTCTTCTTCGAAATTGTTTATGCCACCCTGCAGTAACTTTGTCTATAGGGTCTTAGGATATATGTTACACCACTTGCTTTGGTGTTTGGAAAATACAATATATTAAGTATGTGATTCAACACTTTAAAGTTCTGCTAAACAATGCCTAACATTTACATGGTAGTATAGAAATAATTAGGGGTGATAATTTTGGACACAATGCGATAGTATGACACGAAAATAATTTCAAAATTTCGAGTTAGTGTTTAGCGTTATTGTATAGACACGATAAGGACATGAAATTTTGTGTCTTGTCGTGCTAGTGTCAAAACGATAGGTTTGAAAAAAAAGTTTTGATTGTACATATAATTTGATATTTTGTAATTTTATTAGAGATTTTGTATTTTTTTTATTGTGTCATATCGTGTTAATGTGTATTATCGTATCGTGTTATATTGTATGATGTTAAAAGTTTAGTATAAATTCTATTTTAAACTTTATTTATTTTTCTTATCATGCAGCCATATCATGTCGTGGCGTGAATTTTTTCGTGTTCGTGACGTATCAACATTGATTTTTATTGTATCGTGTTCGTGTTTGACTTTATCATATCGTGTCGCTATCGTATCAACACGAAACATGACACGATAACGTGAATTGCAAGCCATCGAAATAATCCTAGCTTTATCACACATGATTTGCTAAATTTTTGGATAATGATGTGGCAGCGAGAGTTCAGGATCATTCCAATGCAAATGTTGCTTGTGACATGTACCACAAATATAAGGTATCAAGAAAGAATTGTGTATACTTGTGGGAGTTATATATATTATATATATATATACACCAAAACAAATCAAAAATTTAATTGCAATTGCAGGAGGATATTTCGATGATGAAGAAAATGGGCTTTGATTCCTACAGGTTTTCGTTGTCCTGGCCAAGAATATTGCCAAGTAATAATATACATATATTTATTTGGTTATATTTCAATAAACTATAATAATACTCTAATTTTTGGATTAATTTGTGTTCTTAATCAATATAATAATGTTCAAATAATGAAATAGGTGGAAGATGCAGTGGTGGACTCAACAGAGAAGGAATTGATTACTACAATGACCTTATAAACACTGTCCTTGCTCACGGTCCACCTTTAATTACTCTATTCTCATACATATAAATAAATAATTCCATTAATAAAGTTAATTAATACTATATATGCAGACATGAAGCCTTTCGTGACTCTCTTTCACTGGGATCTTCCTCTCTCCCTGGAGAAAGAGTATGGTGGCTTCCTAACCAAAAAAATAAAGTAATCAAATATACCCCTCATTAAAGATTAATTCCTCGAAGAGTGATTGTGTTTTAAGGACAATAATTTTACCGGCTAGTGAATGTAGGAACATATTTTTAAAATTTATAAATGTAGGACAATCGAGCACGAATATATAATCTCAAATTGAGTTAAAATGTCACGTGAGTTCCAAGATTGCCATATATTTACATGTTTTAAAAAAATAGCATCCCACATTCACAAATCCGTCAATCCGTAAGTATAAGATAATCATGCAACTCACGTGACATTTCAGCCCGATTTGGGTTTATTCAGGCTTGATTGTCCTACGTTTACAAATTTTAAAATGTATTATATATCATATATTTATATATTGTTTTACATTTCGAAGCGTGTAAAAGTATTGTTATTAAAATACAACTCCCTAAGTTACTGGCATAAAAACAAGTCTTGTTTTCCCTTGATTGATGAGATGTGTAAGTAAAGTAAAAAAGTGTGGAGAAAGAAAGAGAAAGTATATGTGCTTAAATATTAATTGAGTGACAATCTAGACTTTGTCTTAATTTAATTTTGAGTAAAAATAGAGATTTTTTTTTTCAAACGGAAAAATAGAGATAGTTGTTATATAATAGCAATAATATATATATATATATATATATATATATATATATATATATATATATATATTATATAACTTCAGCGGCCAGGACGCCCGAAATGACAAAATATATGTTTAAGGTGATTAATTTAATTTTAATACATATGAATTGTTTCGAGTCATTTGTTCGGTAAAAAAAAAAATATGTGCATTATGCACGCAGGGATGATTTTCGTGAATATGCGGAGCTATGCTTCTGGGAATTCGGAGACAGGGTGAAACAGTGGAGTACCATAAACGAGCCATGGACTTTCGCCGTCAAGGGATACGTTTCCGGCGAATTTCCGCCTGGCCGGAAAATTGAGGAGGCGGGCAAACTGAAACAGTGGTGCAAGATCCCTATTCACAGAACCGCTACGCCTCCGAATTCCTCCAACGAAGAAGGTAACCATAAATTCGCGACGGCTGACCCCAGCGATGCCTATGTTGTAGCAAGAAATATGCTTATTGCTCATGCAGAAGTTGTTAACTTATACAGAACCAAGTTTCAGGTTTTATTTAATTATTCGTAATTAAAATTTAATTCTATTTTATTTTTTTTTTTTTTGATCACTCGAACCCATGACCTCACGGTATGGGTAGTGGTGCTCTAGCCACTTGAGTTATTCCACTTCATCGATATTTAATTCTAATTAACCACAATTCATTTTAAAATCTTGTGTAAAACAGTTTTACTGTGCAACTGATGTGTGTTTTTTGAAACAATATTAGTTGTTTCATCAAAAGGTATTAATTTGATATTGCTTATTAAAATTTTAAATAAAAAAAATTTAAGCTATAAAATTACATGTCCGTTCAGAGCCGGAGCCCCAATTAAAAATTTAAAAGTATTAGTGTGATAACGTTTGTTGTTTCATCAAAAAAATATTAATCACAATGATAACAAGCTATTGAAACGTCAAATCAGATGACGTTTGTCCAAGCGAGACTATAGCAAAAAGCGTCATTAAAAGTAGTCAACACGTCACTAAAACCAATTTTTCTTGGCAACATAAATGCAGGGTAGTTTACATAATAGTACCAGCTCTTTATTTTATCTTTTTGTCTGACTAAACTAATACATGATAGATATATATAACCAGGAATTTCAGCAAGGCAAGATTGGTATAGTACTTAATTGTCATTGGTTTGTGCCTCGTGATCCAAAAAGTGTTCCCCACCAAGAAGCGGCTCAAAGGGCAATTGATTTTATGCTTGGATGGTGCGAAATTAATTAAATTCACTACAAGCTTCAATACTGATTTTAAGTTCCTCTCCGTTAATATGTATATATGTATATATTAAATTCTCTTATAAATAAATGTCATATTTTGAATTTTAATTTCTTTTTGTTTTTTCAAAAACAGTATGACTCCAAAATTATTTAATAGTATCATAACATTCATTAAATAATTTCACTGCTCTTGTAAACTAATATTATAATATTTTACATACGACAAATTGTGAGTGGTATTATTTTATAAATACTCAATCATTTCACAGAAAGCTTTACATTTTGTCATTTTAATAGGATGTCCCAATTTAAGCTTTACATTTCATTTTTTGACAAGTTGTGGCCTACTTTTCTTAACAACGATCCCTATTTCTACTCAAAATTACATCAATGTCACTCAGTTAATATTAAAATACACATAATTTCTTTTTCTCTCTCCACCTTTTTACATTTCTTACCCATCTCATCAATCTCAAATGTAAATTTACCGTGAGACTGAAGTAGTATAATTTCATGAAGTGAATAAGTTTCACTAGAGACTAACCCATATATATATATATATATATATATATATATATATATATATTCATGATCTTATTGATATACTAATTTCAGGTTCTTGGATCCGATTATGCGCAAAAGGTATCCCAAAAGTATGGTCCATAATGTTCCTCCAGACAATCTTGCATCTTTCACACAGGGTGAAGCCGACATGATCAACGGTTCCATAGATTTCCTAGGTTTGAATTATTACACAACCCAATATGTTAAAGATGATCCCCAAAATCATCGACAAGAATCTGGCTACAATGTGGATCAAAAGACAATCTTCAAGCACAGTAAGTTAATTCATTAACCTTGGGATATATTTATATATTTTTCCTAAATTAAATATATATAATCCTATTCCCATATATTTAAAATTTACGCAGCTAACCGTGATGATAAAGCAGGCAACGATATTGGCGACCCTATCGGAAAAGAAGTAATATTCTACATTTAATTTCCTCTATGGCTAGATCTTGCATGCACCAGGTGCACTGTGCAATTCATAGTCTATTCCCTTTAGAAAACTTTTGCACCGACACTTGCAATTTGTTACATTAAAATATGCAAGTCTACAATAAGTTGCAATTATCTAAAACTACACTATGAAGTGCACAGTGCACAAGATAACCACTCTTTCTCTATATAATCAAATCTCGTATTTTATACATATGTGAATTGAATTAAAATACAATTAATACCTGTGATATGTGATTTGAATTAAATATGAAATAGGAATACCATGATATATAAATTTATATACACAGCTAATTTAATTATGCTCAAATTATATATTATCACATCAATTGCTTTATCCTATGTTGTATAGAGTGGATCGGTATGGTTGTACGTAGTACCATGGGGGATTTACAGCCTTATGGAGTATGTATTTGATCACTATCCAGATTTGAAGGAGATATACATCACTGAGAATGGTAACATTAATTTACTTATATAGTTACTTTATGCAAATTAAAATAATATATATTCACAAGAAATTATACATGCACATGTATACAGGGGTATCTACTAAGAATGAGACCAATCTCACAGCCAAAGAAGTTTGCAATAATGACGACCTTAGGACTAAATACCACCAGGATCATCTTGCCAATCTTCTCAAAGTAATGCAGTAAGTTCCATATATATATATTATATCCTTCCAAATAATTATTGTTGGAATGCCTTGAACACCTTTCGACAAGCTGGTCCGAGTGTCAACGAGCTCGTTGACACCCCCGACCAGATTGTTGAAGGTTGTGACACTCTACTGACTTTTTTACAGTGTTTGGGCTTTGTTTCAGTATGTTAAGAATTATATATTTTCCTAAGCGTCATTATTGTATTATTGTAGCCACCCTGAATAAATCTCGCCCCATCAAAATTTAAATCCTGAATCTGCCACTTGACATAGCTAACTGTGATGATAATTAGAATATCACCGTTAATGAGGTGATTGGAAGAATTCCACTATAAATAAGGATACAATTACAACAATAATGACCAAGATCTAATCTATTAATTACATATTAATGACCAATAATGACCAAGATCTAATCTATTAATTACATATTAATTATCCTTAATATATAAATTAATTATCCTTAATACCCCAGAAGCGTTATGGGGTGAAGACAAACGCGAAGCTTGGATCGAAGAAGCTCAAAAGCAGGTCGAGGCAGACTCTTGGTGAAAATATCTGCAAGCTGAAGATGAGATGGAACAAAACGTGTGGAAATCTTCCCAGAGGATACTAGTTCACGAACAAAGTGGTAGTCCAGATCAATGTGTTTTGCTCGTTTGTGAGCAACTGGATTCTGACTGATAAAAATAGCACTCTTGTTGTCACACAAGAGTTCAGGACGATTGGAGATTTTGACCCGGAGCTCATCGAGAAGATTGGTGAGCCAAACAATTTCCGCCGCTGCATTGGCCATAGCACGGTATTCAGATTCACAACTCGAGCGAGCCACTGTAGGTTGTTTCTTTGCACTCCAAGAGATGAGATTTCCGCCAAGAAAAATTGAGTAACCGTACGTGGATCGTCTGGTTTCAATGCAACGGGCCCAATCAGCATCAGAGTACCCAATGACAGCAGACTCTGGATGCCGAGTAAAGGATAAGCCAAAGTGGACTGTACCCTTCACATAACGTAAAATCCGCTTAACAGCATTAAAATGATCATTTGTCGGTGAATGAAGAAATTAACTAACAACATTCACAGCATACGATAAATCCGGGCGGGTAATAGTGGCATCTTGAAGGGCCCCGACTAAAGAGCGGTATAAAGTGGGATCGTGGGGCGTGGGCCATCACTTACCAAAACCTCTCCGGTGAGGGGGTGGAAACCGGTTTGGAATCCAATAGTTTTGCCTGCTCCAAAATGTCAAGAGAAGATATTTGGCCCGACCAACAAAAAAGACCATCCGAAGTGTACGAGACCTCAAGACCAAGGAAATAGTTAAGACGCCCAAATCCTTAATAGCAAATTCCTTATGCGTCGTGCAATGAATATCTTTGAGCATGTCACCATCATTTCTGTGATAATTATATCATCTACGATAAGAGTAGATAGAGAATAGAAGTACCTCGAATGAGATACAACAAAGATGAGTCGACGACCGCCAAATCCCAAGTCAAGAGATATGTACTAAATCGTTGAAACCAAGCAAGAGGGGCTTGTTTCGGACCATACAACGCCTTCTTTGGGCGACAAACATGAATGTAAAAGCGTGGATCAACAAATCCGGAGGTTGAGCCATGAAAACCGATTTGTCAAGAAATCCATTGAGAAATGCATTCTTGACATCTAAACCGATGCAACGACTAATCGAGATTGCACAAAGAAGAGCAAGAATAACTTTCGAACAAAGAGCAGACTTGACGATCGGGTGAATGTATGATAAAAATCAGCCCCGGGAACGAAAGTGAACCCCGCGTGCCACGAGGCGAGCTTTATGATGCTCAATAGTACCATCGGAATGAAACTTGGTCGAAAAAAAAAACCCACTTCGAACCAACAATATTAGATGCGTGAAGGACAAGGTACAAGATCCCACGATTATTTTGACGAGCATCGATCTCTTCCCGCATACAGCGATAAACCATTCTCGGAGATTTGGCAAACGGATTTGAAACCTCTAGTTTGAGCTAGCGATGAGAGGGACAAGGCAAAGGCAAGAAAGATCAACAGGTAACGAGGCTTGAACACCAAAGACGCACGCGTCACCATAGGATGGACGGGCCCCGCGACCGGGACTGGTGGATCAGGGACCGCAACAGGAGCGGGTTCTGGGGCCGGATCGGCTAGTGGTGCCAACGGTGGGGCTGGGTTAGGCGGCGGCGGTGCCGGAGGTGCCGTATGCAGTGGGAGTTGTTCCTCATCATCCAAAGGAATGATGTGAGGACGAGAAACAGGCGGCGATGACACGGGACGGATGGATGGCGGCAGAGGCATGGGCACGATGATAGTACCATCCAAAAAACTTGAGAAATCCAAATTGGACATCGGTGTTGCAGACGAGTTCTCAGAGAAAGGAAAACATAGTTCATCAAATTGAGCATGCCTCGATAAGAAGACCCGAGAAGTAGCTGGATCGAGGCAACGAAATCCCTTATGTGTGCTATTGTACCCAAGAAAGATGCAAGGCCGACTTTTGGGTGCCAACTTGTGTTCAGCATAGTCCCTCAAAAATGGATAAACTCAACAACCGAACGGTTTAAAATTGGCATAGTTTGGAATTGATCCAAAAAGAAGCTCAAAGGGAGACTTGTTAGACAGTACAGATGAGGGCAGACAATTAATAACATAAACTGCAGTGGCAAAAGCATCAAACCACAATGATACAGGAGCATGTGAATGAAATAACATAGAAAGACCTGTTTCAGAAATATGTCTATGCCAAGGTTTCGCCCGCCCCATTCTATTTGGAGGAGTGTATGGACACGAGAGACGATGAAGAATGCCATGTAGTGACATAAATTCACGGACTCTAGAATTCACAAATTCTGTGCCACCATCACTTTGGAAAACCTTGATTTTTTTGGAAAACTGAGTGCAGACAAAAGCATGAAATTTCACCAAAATATCATAAAATTCGGACTTATAAGACGGGGGATAAATCCAAGAGAAACGAGAATGATCATCCACAAAAGCGACATAATATTTAAACCCATCAGACGAGATAACTGGGTCCGGGCCCCACAGATCACAATGGACTAAGTCAAGTACTGCATCAGCACGTTTTTCATTCAACAGAAAAGGTACACGTTTGCTCTTAGCCAACTGACAAGAGGAACAAAGTGTAGGAGTCGGTAATAAAGAAGTAATAGATAATTGGCCTATCTTTTGCAATAAAGAAATAATAGTAAACGGGACATGCCCCAAACGAAGATGCCATAAATCAAAACTGGCCTTCAAGTCTTTATTCCTAATTGCTGCAACTAGCGCCGGGACACCCCGATCAAGCAAATATAAACCTTTATCAACCCTTCCCTGAGCCATAATTTTCTTTGTCACCCGGTTCTGAATGGCAAAGAACTTATCAGAGAACACAACGTCAACAGGGTAATCAGCAGTCAACTTAGAAATAGACAATAAGTTCTTAGTAATATGTGGCACAACCAATACATCCAACAATTTAACATCCCCAGATAATTTAGAAGTGTCAATATGCGAAATATTTAAAAAGTAACCATTACCAACAATAATGTAACTGATTACCGATTGTAAGGTCCGAAGGATTCAAGAGCGATATGTCCGATTCATTATATATCTTGAGGAAGCACCAGAGTCCAAATACCAATCAGGAGTGGAATTAGAAATCTGACATGAGTGATTAAAGGCCTGAGCAAGATTGGCGTATATACAAAGATTCCGAGCATTAATAAATTGAGGGCATTTATTCGATAATGTTCACCACGCATATCGATAACGAGGAGTATAGGTAACGACGACCCCCGTTTCCCTACGATTACCGGTTTGCTACCCAAATTACCACGAAACCTCAGAGATCGTGGGACGATTGTTAGAGTCTTTGAAAAATTTCGGCCTCGTTGTTGAACCCCCGACGCTCAAGAGAAACAAGAGTCGCCCTTAGTCGACTTTTGTCCACCGAGGAACGGCCACCACCGCACGACCATTGCGGGTTTGAAGCCGTGGAACGCCCGCCAAGATGGAGAACCACCTTCCATAGCACGCAACATCATCTCAAACCGACGAGCTTGATGAAGCAAGGTACTTAAACACAGCAATGTGGTTAGCGCCATTCGAAAGTGTCGAAGAACGAGGCAAATTGAATGCCTAACCCTCGTAAGAACCAATGGCTTTTATCGGTTTTCATCAATAGGGCGACCAATTGCGAAAAGTTGATCACACAAGTTCTTAAATTTCCGCCATAGTTGTCCACCGAGAGATCACCCTTCCAAGAGAAAGCAACTCCTCACGAAGGTGATGGGTGTGAGAAGCGGATGAGTCGGAGAACGCCGCCAAAGAAAGACCAAGCGAATGAGAGGTTTGACAATCCAGAACCTCCGATGTCAAGATCCGGAGTGAGCGGCGTGAAGACGACGAGTAATTTCTTGTCTTTCATACGCCACGCGAAGAAACGCCGGATTTGGTTGATGGGCGCCATCAATCGTGATTGTAGGGGATGGGGCCCGCCGATCCATCAAGAAATCCCATTAGGTCAAGCACTCGGCCATATGAATGACTTGAAGATACCACATCAAGTAAGTAGAGGGTTCAAGTTTGATCGGTACCATTGAGAGCATGGTATTGACAGGGAGCGGATCGGTGGTGGAAGAGGATGATGCCGCCATTGAAAAACCTGAAGCGTAGGGTTGCGAGAACATAATATTTTGCGAGACAGTGATCTTTGAGGGGACCGCCGTAAATCGATCGATGAGTTGGAGGGACCAAATCAACGAAAGAGAGCATGAAGCGGAAGAGATGATCTGCGGCAGCAGAAAAGTAGGATTAGGATCGTGTTTAGGATCGTGATACCATGTGATGATAATTAGAATATCACCGTTAATGAGGTGATTGGAAGAATTCCACTATAAATAAGGATACAATTACAACAATAATGACCAAGAATTAATGACCAATAATGACCAAGATCTAATCTATTAATTACATATTAATGACCAATAATGACCAAGATCTAATCTATTAATTACATATTAATTATCCTTAATATATAAATTAATTATCCTTAATACTAACACATTTAAGGACAGTAACTTAAGGGGTTATGTTTTAAGGACAATAATTTTACGTTGGAAATGTAGGACAATATATTTTAAAACTTATAAATATAGGACAATATGTTTTCAGATTTGTAGAAATAGAAAAATATGTTTTAAATATTTGTAAGTAGGACAATCGAGCCTGAATCTCATATGATATTTCAGCCCAATTTGCCATTTACATATCTTAAAACATATTTTCCTATTCATACAAATTTTAAAACATATTGTCCTATATTTACAAATTTTAAAATATATTGTCCTACATTTCCAACGTAAAATTATTGTCCTCAAAACACAACCCTCTAAAGTTATTTTCCTAGAAAAACATTTTTCCCCAATTCTAGTGAACCACGTAAATTTTGTTTTCTTTATTCATCGTTCTTTATATCTTTCTCAAATTCGTTATAAATAGATAAATATTATTATCAAATATATATGGAGTAATTGATTGAATCATGCAGAGACAAGGGCAAGATGGATAAAGTGAAGGGCAATTTCATGTGGTCGTGGTGTGACAACTTTGAATGGAACACGGGATACACGGCCCGATTTGGATTAATGTATGTAGATTTTTTGAATGATCAGACAAGATATCCCAAGGATTCAGCTGCATGGTTTGCCAAGTTTTTGCATAGAGGGAAATATGGTCCTTCGTGGTGGCCATTTACAAGCAAGAAGAGAGCAATAGTTGAAGTGATTAATGATGAGGAAATCATCATTAGTGGATCCCAAAAAGGCTCAAATCTATGGAAGAAGATGATCACTGATTTATATATACGTTATATACGTTTATGTTGGGATCTGTGTGTGAATCTTCAACCTTATATACGTTTATGTTGGACTTATTATGTGTGTTGCGAATAAAGTTGACCTAGAGTCAACACATAACAAAAATAGTCAAACCACACTAGTCAAAACCACAATAATGGTTGGACTTGTGAGGTAATATTGGAGGTTAGGAGATTTCTACAAAAATTTTATTACAAATATATTTTCTACATAATTTCTACAAAATTTTCATTACAAATATATTGGAGGTTAGGAGATTTCTACATAATTTCTACAAAATTTTCTAAATATATAGGATATTTTTATTACAAATATATTTTTCTATAAAAATATAAATTACCTAGGAATAAATTTGTGTAGGTAAGTTTGCCTACGAAAATTACAAATGTGTAGGTAGATTGCTCGTTGCAGGTAATTTATTTGCTTAGGAAATTTTTTGTGTAGGTATTTTTTTCAAAGATTATTCTAAAAATTTATAGGCAAATTATAGACAATCCTCACTTTTTAAGGACCAAATTATTTTTGTAGGAAAATTTTAGCCATTCAAAAATTTCGTAAGCAAATCTTCATTTTAAATTGTAGCAATTTTAAAATTTTGTAGGCAAATATTCATTTCTTGTAGTGAACAAGCCTCCTCAACCTAACAAGACAAGCGTTTGAGCCTTAATTTATCTGTGCAAAGACTTAAAACATGGGGGCTAGGATTTGATCTCGGCAACCTTTTGGTGCTCAAATGTAGCAATTTGTCACTTGAGATAAAAGTTTCTTTCTTTTATTTTACATAAAAAATTGTATGTGTTGTAATATGTCATGATTTAAAAAAATTAATTTATTTATTTATTTCATATACCTAACTTAATCAAATTGTGAATTTGTAAATTACAATGTTCTACTTTCTTTTTTTTGTTATAATAATAGTTGATTAATATATATGTACATACTTAATTTTATTTTTTTCATTAAATTATTAATATTATTAAACTAATTGATTACTTTAAAATTATTTTGTTTAATTCTATCAAAGTAATTAAACTTAAAAAACATTCTGAAATATTAACACAAAATATTTAACATACAAATGTATAATAATATTAAAGTACACCATTTAAATAAATATTTACATGCTTGTAAAAAAATAAAAAATGTATATTCTTCATCTTGATCCTCATCCTCCTCCTCCATATTTTCTTCTAAATCATGTTGATCATGAGAGTAAACAAATTCATCATCTTCCTCTTCATCTGAAATGGTTCTCAATTTCTACTGATTCTCCATGTGCATCTCTCAACTCTACATGATCTTACACATCAGTACGTGTCTCAATTTCTAACACTTGAAATGATCGGATAACTTTTTAGAAACTTCCCACAAGGATCTCGCCTTCATTTTGCAAACAACCCTCCAATCACTGCTTGCCCCGGCCGTGGGTACATGCAATAATACACTTGAATTGTTTGATGATCATCAACTAGTTTGTAATTGAGATGAACTGTTGTTCCTGAAGATGATGGATCGAACCACTCGCATTTGAACAACATGTACAACATTCTTCATAGGATCATATTCCCAGTATTCTAGTTTAATGACTTCTTCCATTACTCCATGCTAATTATTACTCTACTTAATTTGTAATGTAGCGTGAATCCTTAATGCAAACCCATACTCAGTTGTGTGAAATTTATACATGTTTATATAATATCGGACACCAATACAGTGAGTACCAGAAACTAATACATTGAGGTACATAACTTGATCCGAATGGACCAAAAAGAATATCTTTTTTTCAGATTGCCAAAACGGACAAAAACCATCAATGTTAATACTAAACCTTACATTCTCATGTTAATGTGCAAAATTAGTCAAGATGTTTCTAGACCTGGATGCCACTTTTTTCAGAACTTTCATCAGATGACGACATTGCGTGTTGTTGTGGCACTAGATTGGTAAAAACTTATCAAATGAGGAGTAATAATAAAGTAGTACATTTTCTTCAAATGTGATCACTTTCTTCTTCATTCAACCATTAGTCCTCTGACGAGCATGTCTTTACTGTACATGGGTTACCAAAAATCGAACGGGTTAATTGCAGAAGTGATCTCATGTGAATTTTGTGTTTGCAGTTTTAGTCCCACGTTTTTTTCTGGTCCTTTTTCTTTTTGCAAAAATGGTCCAATTTTATTTTTATTTAACAGTTTTAATTGGTCCCAAGATAATTGTCAAAAAATAAATTTGGTCCCAAAAATACATTTATTTTTTGCCTGTAAAATCCTATGGGACTATTTTTGTCAAAAAAAAGGACCATTTTCATGAGGGCAAATTCACATGGGACTACTTCTGCAATTTACCCAAAATCGAACAAATTTCTAGCTTGTTATCTTGATCCCCCAATATAACATGCTTCTCCCCCGCAACCAAGCCTTAAGGCTTTCCTTATGAGATGGGATGCTCACTAATCCAACTCTGTTGATCACAATAACCAATTATCTCAAGTGGTAGACTCATATATATCCTTCATAAGACTCATGCTTTGATCTAAACTTTTTTGCACTATATTACCTGGAAGATACACCTCACTACACAATTAACTGTTTTCATTATATCCTCTTTCACAAAATTTGTTCGGGTAAATTGCAGATGTGGTTCCATGTGAATTTGCCCTCATGAACATGGTTCGTTTTTTAACAAAAATGGTCCCATAGGATTTTACAAGCAAAAAACAAAGGAATTTTTGGGACCAAATTTGTTTTTTTGAAAATTCTTTTGGAACCAATATTATTAAATAAAAATCGAATGTGACCATTTTTGCATTAAAAAATGAGCAAAAAAGAACGTGGGACTAAAACTGCAGACGAAAAATTCACATGGGACCACTTCTTTTTTTCTTTTTTTTTTAAAGAAATTTATATTCAACTATTAAATGATAGGCTCTCGCCTTACATCGTTGACTACCAGAAGTTTACAACTTTTCAGGACATTCCCCACCCACAAAAAATCATCGCCCTCAACCGGGCAAAAATGAGAAAGAAAACGTGTTACATGATTTGCGTTTCTCTTAACAAAAGAAAATGAAGTCTCACCCAAACCTTGTACAAGTTCCAAAATATCATCAGTAATTACTTGAGTTTGCACGTCAGGGTCGTAGCTAACTCCGAGAGTTTTGATGAGGTTGCTTGAATCGGACTCCAAAATGAAGTTCCTCCAGTCCGAATTCAAGGCCATCTGAATACAAATTTGAGGGTTAAAGCTTCAATAAGAGTGCTATTCTGGGTGGGTGCCTTGCACCTCCTTGCTCCTGCTAATTTCACTTCCCCGAATGTGTTTCTAATCACAAATCCCAAGCCCACTGTTCCATCCGAGAAGACTCCCGCATCGGTATTCATCTTGAGCCAACCAGGAGGTGGTTTGTTCCAAAGTTCCTGTACATCCTTGTTCCGCCGATGCGCTCGATGGTTCTTCTGGTTATCTTCCACCTCTTGTACCAAATTCATAGCAATCCGGGATATCAACAAAGGATCCTGGTGACGGTTCTCGTGGGCTAGAGCATTTCTTGCTTTCCAAATGTTCCAAGAAATTGCTGCGAAGATTGTGCTCCCCTGTTCCGGAAGGCTTCCAATAAGATCCCAAAAGAAGGCTTTAAATTGATTTGCCGTGAGAGCCTGGGGGACGAGCCGCACAGGGCTTCTCGCCCACATGTGTATTGCAATCGGGAACTGGAAAATGATGTGGGATAGTGTTTCCTCGGCCAATCCACATGAGGGGCAGATGGGATCGATGTTAATCCCCCGACGAAGAAGGGCCACACGAGTGGGTAATGCATTGTTGCACGCTCTCCATAAGAAATTATTGACCTACGGGGGTGTTTGATTATAGAGGCACGTAAACACGTAATACATGCGCAGCGGAATAAAGCAGTTCACCAACAACGAACATATAATTGCATAAAGGATTATAATAATCATAACAAGAAATCTTACAGTGACTCGAAATCAGATTCTCAACTAGGGTATCCACATAATCCCCAATCACGGACTTACACGAACTTGCCAGCGTTGAATCCCGAGATGAATTTGCTAGGAAAATTCTAACTCTAGATCTTATGGAGAAAATATGAATTAACGTTGTTTGTGAATTCCTAAGAGCTCATATATATAGGGAGGCCCAACTTAAAACCCTAAGCTGGCCTGATTGTGAAATAAAATCTCTAATCTTTATTTAAATAAATCTCTTAGATTTATTTCCCACATATAAAATCTCTACGGATTTAATTCCCATAGATGTCAAATCTCTACGATTTGATTCCATATATATTAAATCCTATAATAATATTCCATATATTATTATTGGGAATTTCTATTTAATTAAATCTAATTTAATTAAATACTAATAATAATTAATTCCAAATTAATCTATTATTAATTAATTCTCCATAAATTAAATATTAAATCCAATTTAACATTTAATCAACCAATTATAATCCGTAAAAGGGAACTACTTGTTGTGTGACCCATAGGCCCTCATATATCTAGCGATTAGTCAAACTAATGGTCTTAATTGAACCCTAGACAATAAATCAGACATTCTCAATATATGAGGTACGTTACGAGAAACGTGCAACTACTTGTAAATGTAACATGGACTATTACGATTTCCTCCTCTCATTCATGAATACTCGATTAGTCTTGAACATGATGAAGTGTCTATTCAAATAACTTAATCATATTATCTCTAATCACTAATTGATCACTTATGTCACACGGCCACAAAGTCCAAGTTGATGTGCATTGGCCAATGACTTTGATCCAATTATGACGAGAAGATGAATATTCTCCCTAAATCCACTTTGAGGATGAATCATTTTCTTGGCTCAACTACCAGGCACATGTACTTCTTGATGAACCCAATCCAAGCCATATCTACCCATGGAAGGGTACAAGCGTCGGTCATGGTCAAAGTGCATCACTCCACACATGTCGTGCGTATTGACCTCAAGTCAAAGGAGTATAACATCGCTCCCACTAACCGAGACACCCGTAGACACATATAGTGGAACTATATCAAACAGTTTCTCGGATGAGTATATCAATACCCTCTAAGGTATCTGTGCATCCTTCATAAGATACCTAATATCTCGTAGTAAGTAGGATCTTACTACACTCTCTAAGAGTATGATGCAGATCGCACACCAATCTCCATTGCATCATCAATATCCCATTCTTGATGATTCTCGATTGGGGCTATTTGAGAATCACGCTTAAGTCTCTGAGTTCTCACACACTCAATGATAGCAATGACTCAAGGGAACACAGATAAGAACAAATGCAAACAATCAAACATAATTTTCTAATAAGTGTAATGTCAAACATTTAATATTAAATATACAATAATATTAAACCAACACTGAGTATTATCTTAGCATTATGTCCTTACAATGGATTGTCTCTAGGACACTAACACTAATAGGGGGAACTTTGCAATGCCATAATTGTTTTCAAGATATGTGGCTCGAGCTAGCCGAAGGCAAATTGGCGCCTCTCTTCGAATAAAGAGTGATGCCAAGTTGATAAGCCAATCGAACGGTAAATTTACTATTTTGTGTGTGATTCCAAATGATCTTATCGTCGGGTCTTCTAGCACTAATTACGATATTGAGAATATTAGCCACATCCTTCTCCGTGAATATTTGAGAGATCTTTCCCGGATTTCCTCAGTATCACCTATGAGGTCTGGACTGTATCTCACCCCGTCCCCAACCCACTGATTCCCAAATTAAGCATTTGACAGAAGTGACGTCTCCAATTCTCCAAGCCGTCCCCTCTTGCACTAGGTCGCGTGCTTTCAGGATGCTTCTCCAAAGGTAACTCGGTTGATAGCCGATGATTGCCGACCCAATATCGTCCCTCGGAAAATATCTTGCTTTTAAAATTTGTGAAGAAAGAGATTCGTCGTTATGCAAGAGTCTCCAATATTATTTTGCAACCATAGCTAGATTGAAGTAGAACATCTCGCAAAAACCTAACCCCCCACTGTTCTTCGGTTTGGATATCTTATCCCAACTAACCGATCCACCAATTTTTCATTAATCTCACATAAGAAAATTGGGAAGAGAAAACAACTCATCGCGTAGTTGGGAGTTGCTTGGACCACCGTCTTAAGGAGGATTTCCCTTAGTGACTTCTCTTTCCACCCTTTGAGGCGAGCCATGATATTTTCCATCACAGTGCGGAAAACTTCCTTCTTTCCTCTTCCAGTGATTGTTGGGCGACCCAAATACTTAGAATACTGAGTGACCGATTTTGCCCCCAGTTGCCTCCCAAAGTCCTCCCTTTTTGCTTCCGACACGTTCCCACTGGTGGTAGTTTCAGATTTATCCATGTTTATCCTCTGTCCTGACGCCATTTCGTATTTGGAGATGATCTCCCTAATTTTTCCAACTTCCTCGTGAGTGGCTCGAAAAAATAGGATGATATCGTCTGCAAAAAAGAGATGAGACACTGAAGGTGCCCCCCGTGCAAGTTTGATCCCAGTGATCTCTCCCCTCGCCTCAGCCTGTCTAATGAGAGAAGAAAAACCTTCTACACAGATAAGAAACAGATAAGGGGAAAGGGGGTCCCCCTGACGAAGGCCCCGACTAGGAGTGAAGCTATCAGTCGGGGATCCGTTAATCAGGAGGGAATAAGAAATTGTAGTCACGCATCTCATAATCAACTCAATCCACCTATTATCAAAACCCAATTTTGCACACATAGTCCGAAGGAAAATCCACTCAACTCTATCATATGCTTTACTCATATCAAGTTTTAGGGCCACAAGGCCACGTTTTCCTTTCCTTTACTTTTTCATGGAGTGGAAAATCTCAAAAGCCACCATTGCATTATCGGTAATGAGACAGTTGGGTAGAAAAGCACTTTGGTTTGGGGATATAATAGAGTGGAGTGTGGTTTTCAGGCGGTTTGCTATGGTTTTAGTTATAACTCGAATAATCACATTACAAAGGTGGGGCTCTCGGGTGATTTCACTTTGGGTATCAAGTCAATATGGGTGTGATTAAGTGTAGAAAGAGGTCCCCCCCTCCCCGGCATATTCAGAATATTCAAACACGTATTGACAAGAGACGAATGAGTAATATTCCAAAAGTTTTGAAAGAAAAAAGGAGGCATACCGTCAAGTCCAGGGGCCTTTTCCGGGTGCATCTGTTTCAGGGCTTGTTTGATTTCTATTGTGGTGTATGGTTGGGTGAGGAGGTCGTTCATGCTGCCCGTGACGCTTAATTCCATTGACTTGATTATATGGTGCATGTCGTTGATCTTCTCCGACGAGAATAAGTCCACAAAAAACTCCCTCATAACCCGCCCCACTTCATCTTCCCCCGTCTCTCCCCCTCAATCTTTGAGTTTAAAGATGGAATTCCTTCTCCTCCTCTGTAAAGTTTTTTTATGGAAGAAAGATGTATTACGGTCACCGTCTTTGAGCCATAAGGCTCGGGATCTTTGGAACCAAAAGGTCTCTTCACTCTTAAGAAGTTCATCCAACTCTCCTTGTGTCTCTGCCATTTTCCTAACATTTTCCCCGATCTGCTCCAGATCTTGGAGTTTATGCAGCCTCTTCTTAGCCCTCTTGATTTTATCCCCAATTTTACAAAATTAGGTGGCTTTATCCCATAGGCTCAGTTTACTGCCGCAGTTTCTTGTGCGTTCATGGAAGGTTGTAGTAGGGTTGTTTGGATTCCCACCCTGCTCCACGATCTCCTGGCACATAGTATTCTCAATCCACATTTTCTCAAATCTGAAAATCTTCCTCCGGGGCCTAGTTGTCCACATACGGTTCTGTAGTACATTACCCTCCACCAGGCGAATGATCGGATCTAAAGCGAGTAAGATGTTGTACCCGTGATGACAGGAAGGTTTGTCTCCATTCTGCATTGGCAAAGGCCCGAACCAGACGTACTTGGATGTTCTCATCGCCCGATCGGTCGTTCGACCATGTGAATTTGTGTCCCGAGAACCCCAAGTCCTGTAGCTCAAGGTCGTTAACTGTCGACCAAAAACTTGCCATGTGGGGAGTGAAGTTCCCACCCCCCCCCGCGTTTCTCCCAACTCCAGAGAATCTCGTTGAAATTGCCTAAGCAAAGACATAGTGTATATGGGAGGGGAGCTACTCTCCAGATAAGCCCGAATGTTCTGTCCCGGTGGTTCCTATCCGGCCACCCATACACTCCGGTAATTCGCCAAAACTATCCTCTATCAAAAGGAATATCAGCCGCAATGTGGTTAGAGGAATAGCTACTCAAAGAGGCATTCACGTTGTTGTTCCAACAAAGACAGAGTCCCCCCGCGACGAGCATTTCCGGACCCTTCACATCCCACCAGAAAACATCCCTCAAAGTGGAGGGCACGTTGATTCAATTGGATCATTTGGGTATCAGTAAGTTTGGTTTCCATGAGAAAGACAATACCCGGGTCTTTCTCACGTAGGAGCTTTTTAGAACCCGAATTGTCGCTTGGTTCCCAAGCCCGCGACAATTCTAGCTTATCGCGATCATAATTCTCGGTGGGGTTGCCTCGCAACCTTCGACGTTCGGGGACTGATATCAGTTTGTTCGCCGTCAATATCCATCTGGACTTTTGTCCAGTCTTCTTGTTCATTTTCCATTGTGATCTCCTTCCTCTTACTTCCTTCTCCCTTCTGCACTTGAGACTCTCTCCGGGTTTCGGGGTTAGTTCTGATTTTGGTGAGTGTGCTGTCGGGGGCAGCCTCGGGGTTGGGTGCTCTTTGGTGAATCCTTTCCTAGGTTTTGCGGTAGTCGTGCTTTGGCACAATTTTCGTAATTATGTCGTGCGTATGAGGTTTTGGTTTAGTTTTGGTATGTATTTTTATTTCGGTTATTGTGTTATGGGGGGATTGTACTTGGATATGTTCAGTTGTTGTTGAGCTTTGGGTTGGGACTTGTGTTTTTCGGTTAATGTTTTGGGTGTGGGCTGGTGGGGTGTATGGGAGATGAGTTGGATAGATTTAGGAGAGTTATGGTTGCAATGGGAGTTGTTAGGCGAGTTGTTGTTACATTCAACATTTGGTGGCTGGTGGGGTTTGGGTATAAATGTGATTGTTGGCTTTTATGAGGTTGGTGGGGGGCTGGGCTGATTCTTTAGTATTGGTGGGAGTTCGGTGAGCTATGTTGGTGTTTGGTTTTGTTTTTCTTCATCAGTTTTCGAAGTCTTTTTGACCCCTGCATCTCTTGTTTACAAATCATGGCCTCATTTGACTGCAACTTTCTCAAGGTTCGATCGAATAGCTTCAACATCTAGGTTCTCTATTTCCCCTTCCTTCTCCGTGTTATCTCCATCTTCCAATATATCACTACGTCCCTCCTTCATGCTCTTCTTGAATTTTTCGAAGAGTTAGCGACAAAGAGTGGCGTTTTTTTTCCTTTACTATAATCTGTTCATTAACTCGTACTGATGATTGTTTCAGTGGTGATGCACGAAGGTCTTCGCCGAAAGGGAGCTGATCATCGGGAAGGTGCTCCAATTCTTTCTATCCCTCTCCCAAATCACATTCCCGTTTCATATGTCCCAGGAAACCGCACAGGTAGCAATAGGACGGTAATCGTTCATATTTGAATTTGACCCACATTTTCCCACTGCTCACCTCAAGATGGATTCCTTTGCATAGGGGTTTATGAATATCAATCCTCATTTTTATCCGAACACTACGAGCGAAACCTTCCAAAGAGATTTTGTCTATTTCGAGAAGCTCACCTCATTTCCCAAAAATATGTTTGACTATATTTTCCTTTCTAGCCGCTTTCGGTAGGTCGTACATCCTAACCCAAAAGACTGCTTTATCGAGCATCACAGACCGTTCATCACTTCTCAGTTCTTTCAGCAGGATTATATTCTTATCAAAATGTCAGGGCTCCCTCGCCAGAACCCCTGCCATATCAGTGGCAACATTGAAGTGGAAAGAGAACAAGTTTTTCCCGATTTCTTTCACCATGAAACCCCGGGCTGGATTCATCGCCCGTTTCATTGTTTCCAGGAAGCCATAGGCATTGAAAGCCTTTTTGGTGAGGACACTTCCAATTAAACACAAGCTAGGAGCCTCTAAAAGGTCATCCCCCTCCAGATCTACCTTCAAAATCAAATCCCCTTCCAGAGATGTCCGAATCCCAACCAGATCTGTCGCCATATCAGAGACACCACCAAATAATCGAGTCAAAATAACCTGAGACACCAAAGACAAGGCAAAAGAAAAGACAACTAAATCAGAACCAAAACACAAAACAGAGAGACGCACAAGCCTTTACACTTGATGCACGAGGCAAAGGCCCTAGGGAACCTAAGGTCCAGCTCACGAATCAGGCTCAAGGGGGTACTTAGTGGTGGGGGAAATAGCAAAAAAGCAACATAGGAAAAGAAAAACAAAGGGGACAAAAACAGGTGTGGGGGACGACAAAAGGAAACAAAAGAGGGGAAAGTCAAGAAAACTACTTGAGTTCTGTCCGAGTCAACAATGGTGGCCGAGATACTCTCCAGATTCCAAAGGCAAGACCAGAAACGGACCAATCTCACAGAGGAGAACCAAACCCTAAACGAGAGGGACATAATTTTTATGGGACCACACTTCTGCAATTTACCCAAATTTATTCACATACGTAGTGTCCAGAGTCAAGCACTAAACGACAACTAAGAATGAACACCACCACCGGGATACAAATCTCAATAGGTTTTACTACTTTGTGGATCAAAACGCTGCAATCACATTTGGTCCCATAAATTTTGTCATAAATTAGATTTAATCCCAAAAATATTAAGTTCATTGGTTTAGTCCGAAATATTCTGATGTTGTCTAATTTCAATCCTATTTCACCAAAAATACAAAACAACATCGCTTTGACCCACGTGGTTGGGGCCGTGTGATGCTGGTTTTCAAAGGAGTTGCCTACAAGGCATCCACATATTTATCAGTTGTAATTTTTCTTGACCAACAAATATATATGCTTCAGATATAATTAAAAATAATCATATATCTAATAAAATAACATAATGAAAAATGTTTCAAATTAAAAAAGTCCTAAATAAATAACAATATCTAATTAAAAAAATAATCATGTGTTCCACATTTGTTCCATATTATGAAAGAAAGACATATGAAAGGCATAGTAGTAAACTTAATTTTTTTTTAATTTATTTAATCATTCTACTCAATTCAATGTAATAATGTATTATACATCATATATAAAGAATTCAACCAGTACATGACACATAAGTATAATTGATGAAGAGTCGATACATAAGAAGAAATATGGTGCTGACACATAAGCAGAATTAATGAGGAGTTGACACTTAAAAAAACTCAGTATATAAGGAGATTGTAATCTTGATTTTTATAAAAGTACTTGTATCGAATGAATTAATTAATGAATGAAAACTTTTATATGACCTACGGGTCAGATTAAGATAGACTAAACATAGATTCAAAAATTCGCTGATATGTGCCGATTGAATCGGGTCAAACAATTTTTTTAATAAAATACGTGCAAAAACAAAACGTTATTATATATAATGACAAGTTTGTGTTACTGTAAGTGTGTGTATGTATTACTGTAAGGACAAATAGCAAATACTTATTTTCTCAAAACGCATATTTGTCTATAAGATATTGAAATTTGTGTTACTATACACACATAAATGTGTTCACTGGCGGACACAGGAATCGATTTCAGGGAGGGCACAAAATAGACTATATAAAATACTATAAAAATAAAATTTAAGTAAGAAATAAATTTACAATTAATATAAAATTTAATAGTAAAAACTTAATTATTATAACATAGATTAAGTATTGCGTGAGACGGCCTCACAATGACACATAAAATAATGTGAAATTGACGTTTTGTAAACTATCCCACCGTGAAACCATCTCACACAAACATTTTTTTTTGTATTTCTTTTCTTTTTTTTATTGTGTGAAAATTGTTCATAATAGAAATCACTATACTTATAAATTAATACTACAACACTTATCAACTGATACTATTTTACTTAAAAACTAAATCTGATATTAGATGATAAGTGTAATGATATTAATTTTAAATTATGAATAAGTTTCATAGTAGAGCTTGTGTTTAAGTAAAATATGCGATTAAAATAATTATGTATGAAATAAAATATATAAGGTTAACTATGATATTGTTAAAAAATTACCCTACTTAATTGCTTAGCAAATAAAAAAATAGTATCAAAAGTAAGAATTGAACCACAATCCATTGATGCACATCAGATTTAGCTTACCATTGAGCTAAATATCACATTGTTTATCAATTTAACATAGAAAATATATAATTGTTACATAGAATCGAGGCAAGGCATTTGCCCCACCTTGCTTTGAGGTACATCCGCCCATGAATGTGTTACTATAAAGAGAAATGTGTGTTTCTATATGAACAAAACGGTACTCTCTCTATTTGCTTCCGCTTCTCATTCTATTTTTATCTACTTCTCCTTCTGATTTGTGACCAACTTTCTAAAGTAAAGATCCAGACCACCAAATTACACCATTAAATTAGTAAAATATCTTATTTTTTTCATCATTAGATAGTAACATATAATTGTCATTACACATATATTTGTCTTTATATGTAGTAACAAAAGTTGGGAGCAGATTTTCCTATTTTTTGTTTGCCCGAATTTTTTTTTTTTTTTTTAAAATCTGTTTAATCCGGCTCGACCCGCACAGGATTCATAAATTTTCAGCTTCCTCCCATTTAAACTTATATTTCACGATGCAATATTTCACAATATAAAGCCCTTATTAAATTGGTGTAAGACGTGTAGCTGGTTGAAGCTTCTTTTAATCTAAAGTATACATCTCCTTCAAGTTTGGGCAAAAATTGTTGCTGATACGTAAACATTTGAAAAAAAAAAAAAAAAATTGTGTCCGGATCTTTAATAGAAAAAGTAAAAAAACTTTCGTATTAGATAATACTTTCTCCTGAATTCTATAACAAGTGGTCCTAAATTTGCCCACACTATATTCCAAGGAAACTTAATTAAATGATTTTGTTTTGTCACCATCTAAATATGATTTTTTTTCTCTTTCAATTCGTATATTTATTTAGGGGCATCTTTAATTATCATCTATTTTATATATTAAATATAATAAACATAAAATTGAAAATAGAGATGTTAACCGGTTTTTTTGTGAGTCAGGTAATAAAATATTGGAAAAATGTTCATTCAGAGCCTGAAAGATGAAAAAACTATCAATTTAAGACCTTAAATATTTTTTTCTATCGATTGGCGCGAAAAATTAAAAAAACTATCGATCCAGGCGCGAAAAAAAAAAAAACTATCAATTTGAGACTCACACATTTTAAGGTCATGTTTGACACTTATATTTCATATCCATATTTCATGTTCTTATTTTTTTATTTTTAGGGTTTACGATTCAAGGTTTACGGTCCAGGGGGTTTAGGGTTCATGGTTCAAGGTTTGTGGTTCATCGTTTAGGGTTTAGTGTTCAGGGTTTAGGGTTTTAGTGCCAAACATTGCCTTAAAATTTATAAGCCTCGAATTGATAGATTCTATCTTTCAGGCCCTGAATTGATAGTTTTCTATCTTTCAGACCTTGAATCGATAGGAAATATCTTTCAGGCCTTAAATTGATAACTTTACCATCTTTCAGGCCCTAAATTGATAAAACTCCTAAAATGTTATATAAATACTACTACTATTTATTTAAATATTATATAATAAGTATCATATTATATCCACAATTTATATTTACTTTTATACCATATACACATGCATGATTGAGCTCAAAACAATTTGACAAACTATTTTTTTTAACACAAATGAAAAAAAAAACTAATTTGGCCCAATGTACATTCAGATATATTTAGTTAATTGCTTTCTACTGAAAACAGAACCGATTTTTATTTGTTTGATATTATCATCATTAAAATCTCTTAAAAAATAAAAAATATTAATTCGTTTTAATAAAAAAAGAAAAGAATCTCTCGAAATGAAAAACCTGCTGCCGCCCGATGTTCCTATAAGGTTTTTTTTCCTCTTTGAAAATCGATCAAACGCATATCATGTTCACAAGAAATATAACCACTAAAAGAAATTAAAAGGGAGTCGGTCTCCTATGAAACTTATTCACCGTTAAAATGATTCCATATTTATAGACTTGAGTGTTCAGGATTAATGTCTTTTGTTAATATAAGTCATATATATATATATATATATATATATATATATATATATACTCTTCAGGTATCATGATTAATATATTTTTGTAATATAAATCATATAATTAATTTGGTATCTACCGACGAAGTGGAATAACTCAATTGGTTAGAGCACCACTGTCTATATCATGAGATCATGGGTTTGATTCATCATTTGCCCATTAAAAAAAAATAAAAAAATTCGCGAATATCTTTTTTGTAGCAATAAGTCATTCCATTCACAATTAATACCCTTTTATAAACTTAAGTCATATCGATTTTATAATTTAAAGTTCACGATTAATACCCTTTAATTTATAAATATAAGTCATAACATTCTGTTATAAAATTCAAATTTACGGACCCTATGAAAATTGTTCACAATATACTTTGCCTATTATATATAGATGATATATCATCACTTTGATCATCAATTTCAACTGTTTCAGTATTGTTTAATTATTTCAGGAATGGAGATATCAAATGATAAGATTGTTCATCCTTCAATCACCGCAGGGCCAGTTCCTCTTGAAACAGATAATAGCTATTTAAGACGTCATAATTTCCCTAAACGTTTTATGTTCGGAACTGCAACATCTGCATATCAGGTCTAATTTCATCCCTCAATATTCATTAATTTGAACTTAAATTATGTAAAAAGGAAACATATATATCTTTATGTTATTAATTTCTTGAGCATTTTTTATTTTTTTTGTGCAGGTTGAAGGAGGTTATGCAAAAGGTGGAAAAGGCCTCAGTATATGGGATGAGTTTTCTACTAGCAATCCTGGTCCAGATCTCTTTTTCTCTCTCTCAAATTACTTATAAAAATTAGCGATACTTAATTAACTATATACTAATTATGTGATTGGTTATAGGGTTAATTACTGATGGATCTAATGGAAATGTTGCATGTGATATGTACAATAGATACAAGGTACGAATATAGATTTTTTTCTTTTTTTTTTGTTAGTATCACTCGGTTGATATAAGAATTGGTGAATGAAATTATTAGTAGTATAATTACAGCATATTGAAAAAATTTCATTTTGAGGTATGAAATTAATTTGTTTATTAAAATTTTCTTAACACTCTCCCTCACTCACTCGTAATATAATTGTTGCAGGAAGATATTCAGATGATGAAGAAAATGGGTTTGGATTCCTACAGATTTTCTATTTCATGGACAAGAATATTGCCAAGTAATCATTGTTACCCTTTATTTCATAATTAACTTATGTTAAAATAATAGTAATTAGAAACAATAATTTCGAAAATATATTTTAGAAATTATTAACTTGTAACTGAATTTATAAAATTCTGATAAATTATAGGTGGAAGATGCAGCAATGGAATCAACAGAGAAGGAATTGCTTTCTATAATGACGTTATTGACACCGTCCTAGCCCATGGTTAATTTCCAAATAATATCACTAATCGTCCAGTAACTTTGAATGTATTCAATTTTAGTTTAGTATGTTTTTTCTTTTTTCAATTTTATATTTTTTAAAGGCAAAAAATCAAAATTTTGGCCGGAAATTATTTTCCAGTGAAACGAAGGTTATGGCCTATGTCAAACTCTTTTTCTCTTCCAACACTTTATATATTTTTCTTCAATATCGCAATCCGGTTATCAAAACTCGAAAAAAAAAACTGTTGAAAAAATATTACTACTCAATTTTGGGTGGAGGACATTAAAGTGCCCATATTGATTTGGAGGAAATTGAATTTTCGAAAATGACAAAAAAATGACACCAAAATATTTAAAATTGATTTTTTTTTTTTAGAGAAAAGAATTAAAAATGACACGAAAAATGAAAAAAAAAAATTACTAGACTAAATTAAAGACAAATTTTGTGTGAACCCAAATTTACTGTGAACTAGATTTTTTTAGTATCATTGTTAATTATGTATAAAAATTATCACTGTTATTCATAATAGTGATAATTTTTGCACAACACATAACTGTGGTGGAGTTCAGTGTATAGAACTGGTTCACAGGAGTGTTACTGTAAATTAAAATTGAACATCACTAAAATTACACGACGATTTATCTTGTTAATTTTTTTCCTCTTTTCTCTCTCTGGATCTCTCTTTCCCTCCCTCCCATTTAATTTAGATGTCTCTATGTGATATATATATATATATTATGCAGGCATGACGCCGTTTGTGACTCTTCATCACTTTGACACTCCTTACTGCTTGGAAAAAGAGTATGGTGGCTTCTTAAACAAAAAAATAAAGTAATTAATTTAATTTCTTTCTTTTCCTATTATTTTAGTTTCCTGAAAATATTAATTAATTCCAAACTTAATTGCAGGGACGATTTTGGTGAATATGCAGAACTATGCTTCAGTGAATTTGGTGATAGGGTAAAATACTGGACTACCATAAATGAACCATATACTTATTGTTTTGGCGGATATATTAAAGGCACTTTTCCACCAGCCCACAAAATCCCTGACTCAACGGCGTCTACTAACTCCGTTAAGGCTGAACCGTGGGAGGCCTATACTGTCGCTAGAAATATGCTTCTTGCACATGCTCACGCTGTTCATTTGTACAGAACCAAGTTCCAGGTGATTATATAACATTATCATTTTATTAATGTGGGGTTGAAATCACAATCATCCCATGACTTTTATCTTAAATAAATTTAGACTTATAATTTTTTTTAATTTTATTGTCGTTTTAATCCCAATATCTTGAATAATGTCCAACTCGAGTCTCGAGTCCGTTGAAAACTTCAAAATTATGTCACTTTCGCCGATTGAAATTTGGGACTTTATGGGCCGTGGGTGTGAGTGAACTGCCACGTGAAAAAATAATTCAGCTAGATCGGGAATTTTTGTCTTGATTTTAAGCGTTTTTTTGTTTTTTTTTCTTTAATTCTACTACCGGTAATTCCAAGTGTAAACCAAGCGGCAGTCCAGTCACCCCTCTGCCAAATGGCCCCAAATTCACCTGGTTTTGAATTTCCCAACAGAATTGGGTCTAAAATTGAGCATTATCATTTTATTTTATTTTTACAGGAAAAATTGAGCATTATCAAATTAAAGATATTGGAATCAAATTGACGATAAAAAAAAAAGTGAAGGACTGAATATGTTTGGGGTCAAAGTTATGTGGTCATTTGTTATTTAAACTCGTCATCCGTTCACGTGAACTCTCTTTTTCGACTATTACTGTTATATATGTATATGAAATGTCACAGTTATTGTTTACCAAAAAATTTACCGTAAAACTTTATATCCATAACAGTAATAATGTGTATGCATAATAGTAACACTTTGTATGCATAATAGTTAATGATGAGCCACGTTGAAACCTTCGAGGGCCATGGCCCCTCACCATTTTATTTTATTTTAATATATATATATATATATAGTTGGGAGTTTGAATTAGGATCAAATGTACGTATAGTCAAGTAAGCATAAACACTTTATTAAGACCAAAATTTATTTACCCATATATTATAAATATTTAAGTCCGCCCAAATGTTTTAAGGCAGCGTAGTTGGTTTATTTTTATAAGTTTTGCTTTGTTTTTTTAAATACCAAATAAATTATAAATATTTTAATTGAAAAATAAAGCACAAATAATTAACTTAAAGTTTATTAAAAAAAGGATGTCAAAAGTTCAATGTCAATCAAACCAGGTATTTAAAATGCTCTTTAAAATGGAATATGATTTTCTTAACTATTATTGTATTTTGAAAAGCAAATTGCTGAAAAAAATTGTGCAGACAATATTGCAGACAATATAAAATATTTAATTTTTTTTACTGAACATATATTAGCGTTGACTTGAAAAAAAAAAAATTAGTTCACTTAATATTTTGCCTATTATATACGTACTCCTATTCAAAATGTATGTCAATCTTTCAGATTAATAATGAACACATATTAAGAAAAGAAAAGTATTAACTTTCTATTGTACCCTTAACTAATAACTTTGGTATTCTATGTAAGATTTTAAAGACTATTATCGTTGAGTTTAGTTTTTTTTTTAATGAAGTTAAAATAAATTGGAAAAAAACATAATTATTTAATATTATAAAGTACAAAATGACATTTAAATTGGAAATAAAGTGAACAATCAAGATGGCATTTATATGGAGGCAAATTCTCTTGTGCACCATTTGCACCAATTTTGATTTGGTGCAATTGGATTTCAATTTAATTTTTTTTTTCTTTTATTTTTTACCAGTTCGATTTTTTTTACCGGGCCCGACCCTAACCTATTTGGACCCGAACCCAGCCCGAATGGTTCATGGTTCACTCGGCTCGAGTGGTTCATGGTTCCCGGCTCGAATAGGTCATGATTTAGGGTTCAAAATTTAGTGTTTAAGGTGTAATTAAAATTGAATTCAATTGCACCAATTGCACAAGATGTAATTAGTGCACACAAGTGTTACTCTTATATGGAATATGAGGAGTATATAATTGATTAAATTTTATTAATAATCTTCAATTCATGATAATTAATTATGATATGATCAGGAAATTCAAGAAGGCAAGATTGGTATAGTACTTGTCTTAAATTGGTTTGTACCTCGCGATGAAACTTCAGAGGCAGATAAAGCTGCTGCTTACATGGCAATCGACTTTATGCTTGGATGGTACATCAACATTAATTATCCTCTAATTAACAACACACACGATCGATTCGGATTTAAACTTATAATTCTAACTAGTACTCCCTCACATTTTTTGTTAGATTGCTTAAAATCCAAAAAAAAATGACCATCTTCTTTTTTTTGTTTCCCTATCAAAAAATAGTAATAATATGATTCTACCATTTTAAAATTTCCTTACAAACATCACTAAATTACATGTATTTATTAATCACTAAATCACTAATAGGATGTAGGAGGATTTCATTAATAATTACATGCAAAAATATCTTTTTTTTGTCTCATCACTAGCTTCAAGGTACAAAATTGACAGACTTATTATTCTAAGATACAAATTTTTTTTTGCACTTACACATACATAGTCGAAAATGCAAATTTAACTGCATATCTGCAATGGTAATTGTAGCTTAGAATAATAGTAAAAAAAAAAAAATTACTTTATAGTAATAATTTGAGAAATTTATAATTCAGAGTAATTTTTTCTTAAATTAACTAAAACATCCCTACCAAAAAGCCAATTTATACCTTCAAATACTAATAAAAAGCTTTCCATTAAAATATGTGTTAAAATCAAATGAGCAATTTTTTTTAAAAAAAAAAAAAAAAGAAAGGAGAGTTTTAATTATCTTGTTTTTTATTCTTCGTTCTAGGTTTTTGGAACCGGTGCTGTACGGACAATACCCCAAAAGTATGATAGAATTTGTACCTGGAGACAATTTGGCATGTTTTACAGATGAGGAATCGAATATGCTTAGAGGTTGTGTAGATTTCATAGGATTGAATTATTACACAGCCAAGTATGTTGCTTACGATCCCCACCCTCCTCATTATATTTATGGCTACTTTGTGGATCAAAAAGCTTCATCCTCTTGTAAGTAAACAAACCTAATAAATTATAAATTCACAAACTTAATTGAATTCAATATTTTATGTTTTCTTTCTTTAATTGAATTATTAATAATGCTGCTTTCCATATTTTAATTATATGTAGATGATCGAGACGGCGTATACATCGGAGAAGCAGTAAGAATAACATTTTATTTTTCTCTATATTTTACATTTATTTTACATTTTCATTAATAGGTAAATTTGCATATGAAAATGTAGTATATAAGTAAATTTGTTTGTAGGACATTTTTAAACTACCAATATAATTCCCTAAGTAAATAGTCTAGGAAATTATTTGTGTAGGTAATTTGTTCTTATGGAAATTATAAATGGGTAGGCAGTTTGCTCGTAGTTAATTTGTTTGTCAAGAAAATTATTTGTGCAGGTAAGCCTCATTTTTTAAGGACTAATTATTTTTTTAGGAAGATTAAGTAGTCATTAAAAAAAAATTATAGGCAATTTTCCTTTTTTTTTCTTTTTTTTTTTCTTGTAGTGATTGACCTATTTTAACATCAACTGTTATGTCATTTCCGATATTTAGAGTGGATCATCGTGGTTGTACGTAGTTCCATGGGGAATTTACTATCTCCTGGATTATATATTTGATCGCTACAAAGAACTAAAGGAGATATACATTACTGAAAACGGTAACCAATAATATATTATTTAATTTAATTAATTAATTACTTATTAATTTGTACATTCAATGATGATTGTATATAAAGTAGGGGTTTCTTCTAAGAACGATATCAAGCTCACAGCCAAGAAGGCCTGCAATGACACTCAAAGGACTAAATACATCCAAGATCATCTTGCCAATATTCTCAAAGTAATGAAGTAAGTTTCAATTATTACAACTTTATAATTAGGGGAAAAGATTTTTTTCGCCATGTAACTTTATCACCATTTGAATTTGGGCATTGACTTTTAAAGTTTCATTTTCGTCCTATAATTTACATATTTTTTATATTTTGGTCTAAAGACTTTTTAATTTTGATCTCCATCCTGTAACTTACATGAATCTAAATCGAAAAATGGTACAAATGTGTAAGTTGTAAGTAAAATATCAAAATTTAAAAGTTAAAATGACCAAAACTAAAAAATGACAAAGTTATGGGACAAAAAAAATCCAAAATAATTAATAAACACTTATTATGTACACTAGGAGAAAAAAAGATAACTTATTTATTTGCACATTTTTAGTCCAAAACATGTAACTATCCAATTTTTGTCTCATAACTAAATTGATTGTCCAATATTACAACACTAGGCATGGATCGTACTTGCAGGGACAATGAGATGTTGGATAAAGTGAAGGGTTATTACCACTGGTCGTGGTGCGACAACTACGAATGGGCGACGGGATACACGGAACGATTCGGGTTAATTTATATAGACTACATCAATGATCTAACAAGATATCCTAAAGATTCTGCAACATGGTTTGCAAAGTTCTTGAAGAGATCAGACGACCCATCATCTTCCTTATTTTTGAGCAAAATATAATGAATCAATATGTTATATATGTGTGTGCTTTTGTTATGATATGAAAGTTTAACGTTGTGTAAAGTAAAGCATAATTTATAAACTTGAAACATATTGGCCTTAATTATAATGTATTGAAGTTTGGATCTAATTGATAATAATGATATGAGCTGGCGTGATCACGTTGGGCCCAATATGTTATCACCTTTGGGGCTCCTAATTGGGCCTTCATGGGCTGAGCTTGTTTGCGAAATGGACTAGTGAAAAATGAAAATACTATTTAAAATAAGTTTGGATTCCAATTTTGTGTACTGTTAATTAGAGGGTGATGTTCATGTTCTTCTCAAGTTTCATTACGACCTACAAACCAATTTATTGTTACTTGTTATACCATTCTTGCCTCCTTTAAATTCCTGGTCATAATTAATTATCAAGAATCAAAACCCAATGACTCTTTATTATTATTATTATTATTGTTATTATTATAGTTTAAATAGGGTTAATATCGATTTGAGACGATAATAGCTCTTTTTCCAACCTGTACAATTTTTTTATCTAGTTGCGACCCGCTGTGCTACACGAAAAGGGGCATTTGACTGATAATTCCCAGGCTTCAAAGACATAGAACAAACTTTTGAAACAACACTAGCTATGACACAAAACAAAAGCACAAGGAAACTATTTCAACAAGATCAAGAGCGACAGGCTTCAAAGACATAGAACAAATTTTGTAAATTATGAACAAAACAAAAGCACAAGAAAACTATCAATGGATCGACATTTTTCGTAAATTAGAACGAAAACTACATATGGATGTCAATACGACCAGAAACTGAAGGCATGATCGTACTCGTAGCCACATAAACTTGCATGCGGCTGACAATAAGCATCTTCAATCTTAGTAAAAACATTATTACCATATTGTAGTAATTCCTCGTTCAAACTATCTTCTCCGTCATGCGCTTGATCGAGCTCAAACACACGACAAGAATCATCCGATAAACGAGCACTGGTGTCATCACTTTTTTCTGAGCTTTGATCGTCGTTATTACAAGCCACACCTTCTCTAGTATAGCATTCCCGTGACATTATCATGTTTTCTGCGCCTTCGGTAAGTCCATCGTGCTTGAGATGAAAAACCTAATAAAAATTACCAACTTTATAAAAACACAGTAATATAATTAGAAATCAAGGCATATACTTATATGTACCAGTTTGCACTATGGAACTCAAGTGCATTTATAAATAGTACTAGTTGTTTTACTAAAAGGTATTACTTGTTTTTTCATTCAGTATTAGTTATGCACTATTACTTTAGAATCAATGGGAGTAATTTATATATCACCTGGGCTTTTAGCTTCTCGTTCTCCTTGATAAGGTAATCATAGTCCATTTTCAGGGTCGTATAGCTAGAGTTTAGCGCTTCATACTCTGTTTCCAGCTGCTTTGTCTTCCAACGAGCCCTACGGTTTTGAAACCATACAGCAATTTGGCGAGGCTGCAAACCAAGTTCATCAGCGAGCTGAACTTTCCTTTCTGGTTCGAGTTTATTCTCATTCTTGAAACTTGTTTCAAGAAATTGGACTTGGTCCACTGAAAGCCTCTTCTTCTTATCCGGTTGATTGAAATAATCGTCCAAATGTTCGTCTCCATTCTCTTGTGGGTCGAAAAACTGAAAGAAAGAGTTTGATGATCCACCTACAGCTCCAAAATTTACCATTGCACTTGGTCCTGAAAATAAAAGATTCCATATTCAAATTAAACGACAAATGACGATGTGAATAATTTATGTTTTTCATAAATCTTGGTATATTGAAATTAATGTAAAATAAATGTGGTAAATAATCGACTAGAAAATTAGGGGTGTTATAGAAAGCAAATCGTTCCACACTCCGTTTTCATAAGACTCTGGCTTTCCCATATTAGCAATAAATTGGCAACTGAAAAGTGATTCAAAGTGTAAGGTTTGAGCCTTCTACATCTCATGAATCATTTTTATATAGAATGATATGCATACTATTAATTTAAATAACTTGCAATGGATTAGGGTGATTTGTATTAGGGATGCATTCCCAAAAAAGATCAAGTAAAAGTTTAAAACAGTCTGAACTGCATTGCTAAACATGATCTACACCATAGCTCATCCTCTAATTTGTTGGGAAAATCACAATTTTTCGAGTAAGTCTCCTGTTAAATTTGTTCATAGTATGAAATTTATACCAGTAAGTTTATAAACTAATACCACAGCACTTATTAATTAATACCATTACACTTATAAACTAATATCATAACATTAAATGCTATAGGTATTAGTTTAAAAGAGTAATGGTATTAGTTTATAAGTGTAACGGTATCAAGTTCATACTATGAACATGAAAAAGTTTTACAGGAGAGTTTGTGTTCTTGCTTCGAGTGCAAATAAACCAAACTCCGCATAATAGGAAACGAAAAACCACTTTAAACACTCATTGGAATTCGATACCCTGGTCAGTTTAAAGCAATTCGAAGAGTATTTTAAAGTGGTGTTTTAATTATAACTTGCTAATATCCAAAAGTTTGATTTTGAGTTTCTGATCCATACAAATAATGAACATCGTTGTCATTACCCATCAAGGTATCCAAATAAATGAACAAAATATGAAACAAATTAAAAACCAATTTCATGGAAGATGAACAGCCAAACAGGGTACACAGACAAGAAATCTCTATTTCTTCACAAATAGGAGTATCATATTCAAATAGTCAACTCAACCAGATTCTGAAATGACCAAAAAGCCCACTTACCAAAGAACAGGGGATGATCATCAGAACAAATCTTGACCTTTTTCCTGCAATTCGAAGCGCCACCGCCTCCGCCGCCGTGCGCCGATTCACGATCCGCCATACCTACTACAGAAGAGTGATAAAAATTACTGAATTCAATTTCCTTTTTGGTCAAAACCCAGAAAACCCTTCACCTAAATTCGGTTTCGAAAGATAGTAATCAGAATTTATGGCGAAAAAAACTGGTGATGATGATGGCGGTGATATGGGAAGTATGGGAACACCGGCTACTCATCACGCCCATCATTTCTCTCCAACTTTTTTGTGAAATTCTGAAAAAAGGGGTGTGTAATTCTTGCTTAATTTTGGAAATTTTGAGATAGATTCGAGATTTGAAGATTCTTGGGGGCAATTTTCAGGTGGGTTTAGGGGTTTTGATGCTTGTAGTGATTGGTGCATTCAAAAGTCGTGCAATATCACACTTTTATATACAAGGGCTTGAATTAGTAAATGTCTTGTGTTGGTTTCTTTATTCAGATTCATTTTTTTAGTGCAACTTTCTTGTCGTATGTCTAGTTTAAATGTTTGTTTCCAACTGTTATTGTTGAAAATCGATTCTGGATACGGTCATATAATATGGCGGTTCTTCCTCCGCCCTTTTTTTTTTTTAAGATAGAGACGAGAAACTCGCCTCATCCGTCTCGTTGGCTCCTCGATCGGGCTGTACGCAAATAGTTGTGGAAAATAGTGAACAAGATTCAATGCTTAGTACCTCGGTCGGGCTTTAAATCGAAGGATGTGTCCAAGTAACAGACATTTATCCTTATCGTTGGTCCCTCGTCCCGGCTATAAGCAGACACTTGTGAAAAATAGCCAACAAAATTCAATCCCTACGACCTCGGTCGGATTGTAAATCGAAGGATGTGCCCAAATAGTAGACACTTATGAGAGAAGTCAACAAGATTCAATATAATAATTCAACCAGGTTTTTTTTTTCCTCTTTTTGATAGATAACACAGGATTTAAGTAAATATTCTCATGGCTAAATCATAAGAAAATAATGTGTTATTTATAATCTTCATTTGTCAATGATCACCTTGTCTTTAGTGTCTTGTACTATATTGAAGTTATATGTAAGCAACAAGTGTTGGTGTTTCGAGTGCACTTGAACAGGGGAGTATCAAAAGTAAGTTTTTAAACGAGTCTTACAATTATCAGTCAATAGGCACATTTTAAGAGAGAGAAAAAAATCATCCGATAAGTTAACTTTATTTTTATTTTAGTCATGTCAACTTTTAAGAATATAAATAGTCATGTAATTAAAATCCTAAGAAATTTCTATGTCTCAAATTTATGAATTAGTACTTATGTAAAACGTGCAACGCACGTGTTAAAAAATTAGTATTAATAAACAACTCTTTCGTTAAAATTGATATCATTTTGGCTTGAGCAATAGATATAGGATAGAGAGTATTCAATTTAGTTAGAAAATATAATTATTGCATGTGTCAGAACTCAGAAAAAAAATTGTAGGCTACCTGTGCCACTGCCAAGTTATTTTTTATTATGTTGTATTATAAAGATTAATGCATATTATAGTATTTTTTTGATGTTGCACAGATATTGTTTCATATGTTGGATAATATTCTGCATAATATTATGAATTTGTTATTTCTCCTAACGCTGACTCTGTTTTAACTTTTAATAGATGTATTTTTCTATGTTTCCTACATTGCAGGTTGATGACAATACGGTTATATTGGCAGGCGATTGCATTATAGATGAGTGGGAATAGAAAGATCATGGGTGATTATATCAAGATCATGGAGTTGATGGTGGAGAGTATCAAGGCTATCCAAACCGAGTGAATAGGACAATGCAGTTGATTCCCAAAGTCTATATGTACACTGCATTGGTTGAAGAACAAGTTTTGAGGAAAAGTGAATACCATTTGCTCTTACTCCAAACTTTAGAGAGAGTAACATCCGAGACACAACCGTGAGTGGAGTGTGAGAGTCGATGTTAGTCTATTTGTACTAGTCAAGTAAATTCAATCATCTCCCATCAGTATTAATTTTATCTTATTAAATCGAGTGTTACGTTGAATAAGATCACTAGTCACATAGATGGATGTATGTGTATTCTACATTAATTTTTTGAGAATTTCATATTATTATGCATGTAATATATATGTACATTTTTCTTGAATTTTTTAATTTTTAACTGAGATCTACTTAATACAATTTAAATAGAAGACATTCGTATATTTTTTAAACTAAATTGGAAGTTGAAGACTATATCCAATTTATTTCATCAAAAGTAAATCAACTCATCAATTTAATCCAAAAGTTTCAAATCATATCATTTTAAAAAAAATATGTATCATTTTTATGAATTTATTTTACTAATTATATTAATTGAGATATAAAATTATATGAAATGGTCTAATATATGAGATGAAGTACAGATTAATTAGCACAAATCAACACTCATTTCTTTTAAAGTGTTAAAATTTATTGTTCAAATTATGTTCCGTCTCACTGTCAGACCGTCTCATGTAAGTGTGTCTCTCTTGAGTTTTTATGATTTTATGTTGATGTGCTATGACTTTAAATGTCTATCTTTTCTTCTTATTGGATTCTATCCTAAGATAAAAGAATACAATATTTACGTATTATAGTATTTTTTTATAAGACATATTTGTATGAGATGGTCTCATGGTGAGACAGAATATAATTTGAACATGACGTTTTTACACTTTGGAAGAGGTGGTGTTGGTTTGTGCTAGTTTATACTTTGTATCATGTATTAGAGAGTCTCATACAATTTTTTTCTCTTTTTTTATTATAAATTTTATAATAAACAAGTTATCTTTTCTAGCCCACCCAACCATTTATATCTAGATCCATCCCTGACTAGTCACTTGATTGAATAGATTAGTTTTTTATATGTGGTTTTTCACTACACCTTTTAGATCTTGTAAAGGTTCTTGTATATCTCATTATTTGTTATAGTGATGTTTTTAACCATGAGGTTCGTATAGTCTGAATTAAGACTATACACAATTTTAAAATATTTTGCACTGCATTTTTAATACTTTCTTTGCCATATGTTATTTTACATGTTGCACAACATTTTCAACAACACTCTGAAAATACACGCACACACTTTCAGTATTATACATATGTGCGGATTCAAAAATTGATGGAGGGGTAGGCTAGAAAATATAATTTTTTTAACAATAATATAAATATATAAAAAATTATAATAAATTGAAAAGATAAATTTTAAAGGGAAGAGAATAAGAAAATTTTCTAATAATAAAATTAACGCCTAAAAGAAAAATAGAAAGACTAAATCATGTGTGAAACTAATAAAATATTTATTTTATAATATATGTCAAGTACTATGTTAACTCAATAAATTGCTCATATAATATTAAATATGTAAATTTGATTGTTAAAACAAGATAATACAACACGACATACAAATTAATTTATGAGTGAATTTTTAGACTAAATGATATTTTGTGTTTTGAGTTAATTAATTAAAATGTGAATGGTACTTAATTCAATAAATAAAACAGATTTAGACTGAATTTTTTATTAAATTATTATGTTGATTTTGGGTATTTTTGTTTAATTTTAAAATAAATTTAATTGAATTTAAATAGACTAGCCTAAAAATTTAACAATTTAAATTAATTATATATATAATACAAAGCATTTGAAGAAGAGTTATACTGGACTCGAGCCCGGCCAGCCCAAACCCCTGTATACGCCCCTGATTATACAAATACATACACTAAAGCATAAAGGAAAAATGTTTAGTGAATAACACATATTTGTTGACATGGTTAAGCTTAAAATATGGGTGACTTTTTAGGATTGAGATAGGCAAAAGCGGAAAAAATGTGAGATTATGTAATAAAAATTATACCTTAAAATATTATTTATTCTAAATCAAAGGAAGTATAATACAACTGACGGGTAGGTATAAGCATTCACGATACGGATAAAAATTGATATTTAAAAATATTTATGTACTTTTTAAAAATCACTTATTTTAAAATTTAAGTGTTCGATCTATACTGAAATTTCGATACGAAACACTATGGATATTCTCTTTTTTCAATACGGTTCAAAATGATTTTTTTACTCTATCAGATCGGACCGGAACATATCGAAGCTGATAAACGGATCTCTTTTACTATACATTCCTCCTTTTTCTTTTAAATCACAATTTTTAATTTCTTTAAAATAAAATGTTGGTGCATATATATTCAACCGCATTTAAGCATATATCATTTCAATTCGACTTGATTAAAGTCAAAAAGTTAAACGAATATTTTTTATTCGGTGTAAAATTTTGGTACTGATTTGATAGTTTCAAGCTCCACGAACAACATTAGAAGCATGTATTAATTCCATGCTATACCAAAACTAACTGCGAGACATCAAGAAAATTATGGCCATTGACTTTAGGTGTTTGAGAAATTATGTGTGGTGTGAAAACCATATTTGTTGGCTCATTTCAAATGTCGTGGATAATATTTTCTATTTTTGGATCTAATTCCGGATAATATTTTCTATTTTTGGATCTAAGACCGAATAATTATTTAACATGTCTACAAGTTAATTCATGTCAACCATATCTCCTAGTCATTTATGAAGTTCGTGTCATATGTTCGTAAAATCAGATTACAATTTGAACACGAGAACAAAAATTCGAATGAAACGACTTTATGTATAAGAGGATTTTTATTTTTTTTATCATGTGACCCATGAACATATGAAACTCCTATCCTATTGTATTTTAAAAGAAAATATGTTCCATGTTGAAATTTATCAGCACGTAAAGCAGTTAAACATGCGCAGCGAAATAAACAAATTCACCAACAACGAATTTACAATTGTATAATTGAAATAATAAAATACGTAAAGAAATTTTTACAGTGCTTTGTAAGCAATCTCCTCAACTACGGTATCCACGTAATCCCCGTTAACATATCCATACATATTTGCCAGCGTTGAATCCCAGTATGAATTTGCTAGGAAAATTCTACACTAGAGATTTTATGGAGAAATTTTATTTTATTTTTTTTTGTATAATGAATTCTCAATGACTCATATATATATATATATATATATATAGGAGAAGCTCAGCTTAATTCTTAAGTCATCTTTATTAGGAAATAAAATCTCTAATCCTAAAATTATATAATTTCCTACAATAATATTCCATATATTATTTTGGGATTCCTATTTAATTAAATTCAATTTAATTAAATAGTAATAATAATTAATTTAAAATGTAATTATTATTAATTCTCTATAAATTAAATATTAAATCCAATTTAATATTTAATCAACTAATTATAATCTGTAAGACTAGGTCTTGTATACACGGGTGCACCGTGCACTCATAGTGCATTTTAGAAGCGTGCAATTTGTTATGCTGAAAACTGTGACTTATCTACACAGAAAAGTGCAACTGTTAATATTGGAACATAGTTGCATGCTTCTATTTTGTATAGTTGCACGCTTCTAAAATGCACTATGAGTGCACGGTGCACCCGGGTGCACATGAGACCCACTCAATCTGTAAAGAAAAATTACTTGTTGTGTGACCCATAGACCCTTATATATCGAGCGATTAGTCAAACTATCGGTATTAATTGAACCCTAGACCATAAATCAAACATTCTCAATATATAAGGTACGTTGCGAGGTATTTGCAACAACCTGTAACATTACGTGGGCTATTGTGATAATATTCTTTCATTCGTGAATACCCGATTAAATCTTGAACAAGATGAAGTGTCTATTCAAATAATTTAATCATATTTTCTCATTATTCTAATTGATCACGTTTGTCACATTTGGACACAAAGTCCAAACGTGACGTGCATTGGCCAATGACTAACGATCTAATTAGTATGAGAAGATGAGCACTCTCTCTAAATCTACATTGAGGAATGAATCTTTTTTTTGGCTCAACTACCACGCACATGCATTTCGTGATGAACTCAATACATGTCATATCTACTCATTAAGGGTGCAAGCGTTGGTCATGGTCAAAGTTCACCACTCCATACATGTCGTGCGTATTGACCTCAAGTCAGAGGAATATCACATCGCTCCCACTAACCGAGACACCCGTAGACACTTAAGTGGAGTAACATTAAATGATTTTTCGGATGGGTATACTAATACCCTCCAAGGTATCTGTGCATCCATCATGAGATACCTAGTATCTCGTAGTAAGTGAGAACTACTACACTCTCTAAGAGTATGATGCAGATCGCACATCAATCTCAAATGCATCATCAATATCCCATTCTTGATGATCTTTGATCGGTGCTATTTGAGAACCATGCTTAAGTCATCTGAGGTCTCACATCCTCAATGACAACATTGGTTCATTGGAATACATATAAGAATAAATGCAAACAATCAAACATATTATTCAAACAAGTGTATTTCCATATATTAATATTAAATGGATAATAATATTAAATCAAACTGAATATTATCGAGCATTATGTCCTTACAAAAGATTATCTGTAGGACACTAACACTAACATCCCAAATATTCAAATAGAACACCATCTCATTGACTTGAACGAATTTTACTAAGAAAATTTTAACTAGCTAATCCCCCTCAAGTGTAAGAGTCCGTAGTGACCAAGTATTATCGATCCACGGGAGGGAACTAGCACAATGAATCCTAAAGTCTATTTATCGTCATGCTATTATAATTACGGTCAATGTTTTGTTTCCAAAGTTTAAACTAAGCAACAATATAAAGCAAGTGATCAAATAAGCAAATAAAAACAAATAGCAACTAACTTCGAAGAAGTGCGATGAGAGTGGTATGCTTCGGGTATTTTCCACCTATTGATACTAAGGGTATTGTTTATGTCTTTTCTATAATTCTCTTTGGATGTTTAGGGGTAAATTACTCAAGATTCTCAATGAATTCAATTGAGCAAATGCTATGAGAAGAAATTGTTTCCCTTCGGGAATATAGTCTTTCAATAAGGTGTTCCCACCTAGTACTAAGGCAACTCCCTAATTCCCGACTTAATTTAAACTTAAGTCCAAATTAAACGTCCAAATATAGGAGTTATTGTTGGGATTTAGAGGCACGTAAACACGTAATACATGCACAGCGGAAATAAACAGTTCACCAACAACGAACAATTAATTGCATAATTGAATACGTATAAACATAAAGAGAAACCTTACAAAAAATCGTACGCATATTTCTCTACTATGGTATCCACGTAATCCCCAATCACGGACTTGCACGGATTTGTCAGCGTTGAATCCCGAGATGAATTTGCTAGGAAAATTCTAACTCTACATCTTATGGAGAGAATAATGAATTAACGTTGTTTGTGAATTCCCAAGAGCTCATATATATAGGGAAGGCCCAGCTTAAATATTAAGCTAACCCGATTAGGAAATAAAATCCCTAATCTTATAAAATAAGTCTCTTAGATTTATTTCTCATATATAAAATCTCTACGGATTTAATTCCCATGTATATCAAATCTCTACAGATTCGATTCCATATATATTAAGGGGGTGTATTCAATTGGGATTATATTGGATTTTTTCGGACTTTAAAAAGTCTGTGGATTTAGAAAATCCATAGACTCCATGCAGAGTTTGGCTGACTTTTTTTATTGATTTACATGGATTTTCATAGACTTGACAGGATTATGGAATACACTTTTTTATTGATTTACATGGATTTCCATAGACTCTAACGCTGAAACTATTGATGCAAATATATATGGAACACACTTGTATATAAAAAAATATCCAAATTGTTTAGAAAAATACCAAAAATATATTAGTTCCAAAAAAAAATACATTATTATTCTCATCTTCATTCGCATCATCTTCATTTTTATCACCGTTATACCTCGGTCTCATTTCCCACATTGCATTAGCAATACTCGTTCTCCATGCATTACTTCCGTTCTTTGTTGTAATTGGCTTTGAGAAAGCAATTCTGTTCTTTGTTGTAGTTTGCTTCCATACTTTTTTAAATGAAAAGTATTACTTGTTTAAATAGAAAAATATTACTTGTTTAAATAGAAAAATATTACTTGTTTAAATAAAAATGTATTACTTGTTTAAAAGAAAAGTATTACTTGTTTAAAAGAAAAGTATAACTTGTTTAGATAAAAAGTATAACTTGTTTAAATAGAAAGGTATTACTTGTTTAAATTAAAAGTATTACTTGTTTAAATAGAAAAATATTACTTGTTTAAATAAAAAAAATTACTTGTTTAAATAGAAAAGTATTACTTGTTTAAAAGAAAAGTATAACTTGTTTAGATGAAAAGTATAACTTGTTTAGATGAAAAGTGTAACTTGTTTAACTAGAAAAGTATTATTTCTTTAAATTAAAAGTATTACTTGTTTAAATAAAAAAATATTACTTGTTTAAATAGAAAAGTACTACTTGTTTAAATAGAAAAGTATTACTTGTTGAAAAGAAAAGTATAACTTGTTTAGATGAAAAGTATAACTTGTTTAAATAGAAAAGTATTACTTATTTAAATTAAAAGTATTAACTGTTTAAATAGAAAAATATTACTTGTTTAAATAGAAAAGTATTACTTGTTTAAATAGAAAAGTATTACTTGTTTAAAAAAGAAAAGTATAACTTGTTTAGATGAAAAGTATAACTTGTTTAAATAGAAAAGAATTACTTGTTTAAAAGAAAAGTATAACTTGTTTAGATGAAAAGTATAATTTGTTTAAATAGAAAAGAATTACTTGTTTAAATAAAAAGTATTATGAAGGTTTTTTTCTTCCGACCTTTCGTCTTCAGAGTTCTCTGAGAGAATACGTTGAAATCTCTGGTTGTTAGAAGATATTTTGGAGAGTGAAATTTATTCATATTTTTGAAAGAGAATCAAATAAAATCCATAGAGTATTAAAATTCATAGACTGTTGAATACCTAAAGATTTTTTAAGACTTTTTAAAATCCATATTGAATACCTCATGATTTTTAAAGACTTTTGAAAATCCGAATTGAATACCCCCAAACTTTGAACGTCTAAAAAAATCCTACAAACTCCACAACTAATACACCCTCCTAAATCCTATAATAATATTCCATATATTATTATTGGGAATCCTATTTAATTAAATCCAATTTTAATTAAACATTAATAATAATTAATTCCAAATTAATTTATTATTAATTAATTCTCCATAAATTAAGTATTAAATCCAATTTAACATTTAATCAACCAACTATAATCCATAAAAGGGAACTACTTGTTGTGTGTATTGGACTTTGAACACCAAGTAAACACGTAATACATGCGCAGCGAAAATAAACAGTTCACCAACAACGAACAATTAATTGCATAATAAAATACGAGTAAACGTATATAGAATTCTTACAGCAATTCGTACAAGGATTCCTCAACTATGGTATTCACGTAACAGTCATTTACTAACTTGCACAGATCTGCCAGCGTTGAATCCCCGAGATGAATTTGCTAAGAAAATTGTAACTTAGAGATTTTATGGAGAAAATATGAACTCACGTATTATGAATTCCCAAGAGCTCATATATATAGGAGAGACCCAGCTTAAATCTTAAGCTAACCTTTATTAGGAAAAATCCTAATAAAATAAATCTCTTAGATTTATTTCCCACATATAAAATCTCTACGGGTTTAATTCCATGTATATCAAATCTCTACGGATTTGATTCCATATATATTAAATTCTACAATAATAATATTCCATATATTGTTATTGGGGATTCTATTTAATTAAATCTAATTTTATTAAATAGTAATAATAATTAATTCTAAATATAATTATTATTATATTCTCCATAAATTAAATATTAATATCAAATATAATATTTAATCAACCAACTATAATTAGTAAACAACCGTTACTTGTTGTGTGACCCATAAGCCCTCATATATCGAGCGATTAGTCAAATTAACGGTCTTAATTGAACCGTAGACAATAAATCAGACATTCTCAATATATGAGGTACGTTGAGAGGAAATGTGCAACTACCTGTAACGGAAACATGGGCTATTACGATTTCCTCCTTTCATTCGCGAATACTCGATTAAGTTTTGAACATGATGAAGTGTCTATTCAAATAACTTAATCATATTATCTCTAATCACTAATTGATCATGTATGTCACACTTAGCCACAAAGTCTAAGTTGACGTACATCGGCTGATGACTTAAATCCAATTATGATGAGAAGATGAGTATTCTCTCTAAATCCACATTGAGGAATGAATCCTATTCTTGGCTCAACTACCACGCACATGCACTTCGTGATGAACCCAATCCAAGTCATATCTACCCATAGACGGGTGCAAGCGTCGGTCATGGTCAAAGTTCATCACTCCACACATGTCGTGCGTATTGACCTCAAGTCAAAGGAGTATAGCATCGCTCCCACTAACCGAGACACTCGTAGACACATATTGTGGACTTACATCAAACGGTTTTTCGGATGGGTATACCAATACCCTCTAAGGTATTTGTGCATCCATCATGAGATAAATAGTATCTCGTCGTAAGTGAGATCTTACTGCACTCTCTAAGAGTATGATGCAGATAACACACCAATCTCCATTGCATCATCAATATCCCATTCTTGATGATCTTTGATCGGGGCTATTTGAGAATCATGCTTAAGTCATCTGAGCTCTCACAACCTCAATGATAGCTATGACTCATGGAAACACTTGTATGAATAAATGCAAACAATCAAACATAATATTCAAATAAGTGTATTGCCATACATTAATATTAAGTGAACTATAATATTAAATAAAATGAATATCATCGACTATTATGCCCTTACAATAGATTGTCTCTAGGATACTAACATTAACAGTGTGACTCATAGACCCTCATATTTCGAGTGATTAGTCAAACTAACGGTCTTAATTGAACTCTAGACAATAACTCAGACATTCTCAATATATGAGGTATGTTGCGAGAAACGTGCAACTACCTGTAACTGAAACATGGACTATTACGATTTTCTCCTTTCATTCGCGAACACTCGATTAAGTCTTGAACATGATGAAGTGTCTATAACTTAATCATATTATCTCTAATCACTAATTGATCATGTATGTTACATTTAGCCACAAAGTCTAAGTTGATATGCATCGACCGATGACCTTGATCCAATTATGATGAGAAGATGAGTATTCTCTCTAAATCCACATTGAGGAATGAATCCTATTCTTGGCTCAACTACCACGCACATGCACTTCGTGATGAACCCAATCCAAGTCATATCTACCCATAGACGGGTGCAAGCGTCGGTCATGGTCAAAGTTCATCACTCCACACATGTCGTGCGTATTGACCTCAAGTCAAAGGAGTATAGCATCGCTCCCACTAACCGAGACACTCGTAGACACATATTGTGGACTTACATCAAACGGTTTTTCGGATGGGTATACCAATACCCTCTAAGGTATTTGTGCATCCATCATGAGATAAATAGTATCTCGTCGTAAGTGAGATCTTACTGCACTCTCTAAGAGTATGATGCAGATAACACACCAATCTCCATTGCATCATCAATATCCCATTCTTGATGATCTTTGATCGGGGCTATTTGAGAATCATGCTTAAGTCATCTGAGCTCTCACAACCTCAATGATAGCTATGACTCATGGAAACACTTGTATGAATAAATGCAAACAATCAAACATAATATTCAAATAAGTGTATTGCCATACATTAATATTAAGTGAACTATAATATTAAATAAAATGAATATCATCGACTATTATGCCCTTACAATAGATTGTCTCTAGGATACTAACATTAACAGTGTGACTCATAGACCCTCATATTTCGAGTGATTAGTCAAACTAACGGTCTTAATTGAACTCTAGACAATAACTCAGACATTCTCAATATATGAGGTATGTTGCGAGAAACGTGCAACTACCTGTAACTGAAACATGGACTATTACGATTTTCTCCTTTCATTCGCGAACACTCGATTAAGTCTTGAACATGATGAAGTGTCTATAACTTAATCATATTATCTCTAATCACTAATTGATCATGTATGTTACATTTAGCCACAAAGTCTAAGTTGATATGCATCGACCGATGACCTTGATCCAATTATGATGAGAAGATGAGTATTCTCTCTAAATCCACATTGAGCAATGAATCATATTATTGGCTCAACTACCACGCACATGCACTTCGTGATGAACCCAATCCAAGTCATATCTACCCATAGACGGGTGCAAGCGTCGGTCATGGTCAAAGTTCATAACTCCACACATGTCATGCGTATTGACCTCAAGTCAAAGGAGTATCGCATCGCTCCCACTAACTGAGACACTCGTAGACACATATTGTGGACTTACATCAAACGGTTTCTCGGATGGGTATACCAATACCCTCTAAGGTATTTGTGCATCCATCATGAGATACCTAGTATCTCGTAGTAAGTGAGATCTTACTACACTCTCTAAGAGTATGATGCAGATCGCACACCAATCTAAATTGCATCATCAATATCCCATTCTTGATGATCCTTGATCGGGGCCATTTGAGAATCATACTTAAGTCATCTTAGTTCTCAGAACCTCAATGATAGTAATGACTCATGGGAACACTTGCATGAATAAATTCAAACAGTCAAACATAATATTCAAACAAGTGTATTGCCATACATTAATATTAGATGAACTATAATATTAAATCAAACTGAATATCATCGAGTATTATGTCCTTACAATAGATTGTCTCTAGGACACTAACACTAACAATCTCCCACTTGGACTAGAGTCAATCACCTACATGTCTAACCCCTAGACCATCAAATGTCTAGTGTGTACATGAACACTCAATGTTTTGGTGAAAGGATCTGCCAAATTAAATATGTGGGAATACGTTATAATTCTACTTCTCTTATCGTTATGATCTCTCGGATCAAATAATAAGTCTGGGTACATGCTCTTTTCTATTTGCAAGTCTCGGTTCCTTTGCTTTGCGCAATCGCACCAACGTTATCTCAATACAACTTTATTAGACAATTGGCACTCGGAACTACCCATAGTTCTCTTAAAAACTATAAAATCCAGACAGCCTTCTTGAGGCTTCTGATACAGCAATGTACTCAACTTCGGTTGTTGAATCTGCTGACGTTTTTCTTGGAACTATTCCAATTGACTGCCTCATTATTGAGAGTGAAACGTAACCTGACTATTATTTGTAATCATCACAGTCGGATTGGAAACTTGTGTCAGCTTAACAGTCACTACTAGTTATGACTGTCCATCATAGACAAGGAAACATTCCTAAGTTCGTCTAAGATACTTCAGAATGGTCTTGACAGCAATCCAGTGAGACTCAACCGGATTATGTTGGTATCTACCAGTGATGTTGATAGCGTAGGACACATTTGGCCTAGTACAAGTCATGGCGTACATGATTGACCCAATTGCATATGAATATGGGACATCTTTCATGTGCTTGATATCAGCTTCAACAGAAGGACAATCCTTCTTTGATAGCTTTATCTCATAATTTGCCGATAGAGATCCTCTCTTAGAGTTCTCCATCGCAAAACGCTTCAACACATTGTCTACATAGGTGGACTGTGACAGCCCCAACATCCTCTTGGATCTATCCTTGCGGATCTTGATCCCTAGGATGTAGCAGGCTTCACCAAGATCCTTCATCATGAAGGTCTTTAACAACAAATCTTTAACGGACTGCATTAACGGGATATTGTTTCCCAAGATCAATATGTCATCCAGATACCCGATTATGAAAACAATATTCTTCCCGCTGCGTTTACGATAAACGCAAGGATCTTCCGAATTAATGATGAAGTTAAAAGAACTTGATAGTTTCATCATATTGGATATTCCAACTCCTAGAAGCTTGCTTCAATCCAAAAATGGATATCTTTAGCTTGCATACTAGATTAGAATTTGACTTAGATATGAACCCTTTCGGTTGAGTTATAAACAGTTCCTCATCAATATTTCCATTGAAGAAAGTTGTTTTGACATCCATTTGTCAAATCTCATAATCATAGTGTGTTGCTATCACAAGTAAAATTCGAATGGACTTGATCTTTGCAACTGGTGAGAAGGTCTCGTCATAGTCAATGCCTTCACGTTGACTATAACCCTTTGCCACCAACCTAGCTTTGTAGGTTTGTACTTTTCCATTTGCATTGGTCTTGCGCTTGAAGACCCAATCGCATATGGGTCTAACCCCTTCAGGAAACTCAACCAAGTCCCAGACTTGATTGGTGTACATCGAGTCCATCTCGAATTTCATGACTTCGTTGTTGGGGAAGTATAATCCCAACATTCATGTCACTTCCCTGAATCAATATCTGATATTGCTTCAGAATAAGTATTAGAATCGTCCTTATCCGGTATTTCCATATTATCGAGTTCCTCCAAGAGCTAACAGTATCTAATGGGCGGATTACGATTCCTAATTGACTTACGGAGCTGTGGTTGTGCAGGCTGTACATTCTGATCGTGAAAATTTTGTGGTGCATCGATTTCATCAACGTCCGGAGAGTCCTCAAGAGCTGCACTTTCAGATGCCTCTTGGGCGGGAGTTTGAACTATGTTGTTTTCATTCAGCCCACTTGGAGGTTCTTGCACTGGCAAGCATACTCCAATTACACTCCCACTGGCTGAAAGACGATCACCTAGTGAAAGACTCCCACCGTGAGAGTTGTTGAATGCTCCCACTGATTCCTTATCATGTTGCTTTGACAAGATATCAGTCTCTTTGTTAATTTGTGGTTCTTAAATTTCTTCAATTCTATCAGCTTACAGCCTTGTTCCATAAAGACATAGTCTTCTTCTAGGAACTTGGTCTGCCTACAAACAATCACTGATTGTTTCTCAGGTAAATAGAAGTAATATCCTCTAGTTTCCTTAGGATATCCTACAAAGTAACCCTTTTCACCTTTGGATTTCAACTTGTCGGTAAGCATCTTTTTCACAATCACGGGGCAACTGATATATGTAAAATTTGGCTTCTTGCCACACCATAGTTCATATGGTGTATGCTCAACCGATATAGATGGAATTCTATTCAGAACGTAAATTGAGGTTTGTAATGCGTATCCCCATAAGAATATCGAAAGAGAGAAGAAGCTCATCACGGCCCTCACCATGTCTAACAGGGTTCGGCTTCTTCTCTCGGACACACCATTCATCTGAGGTGTTCTGGGAGGAGTCCATTGTGACTGGATTCCATGTAACTTTAAGTAATCAATGAATTCATGGCTAAGGTATTCACCTCCTCGATCTGATCGAAGAGTCTTGATACTCTTACCAAGTTACTTCTCTACTTCAACCTTAAACTCTTTAAATTTCTCAAAATATTCGAATATGTGTTTCATAAGATACACGTATCTGTATCTTGATAAATCATCAGTAAAAGTGATGAAGTATCCAAAGTGACCCCTAGCTAGAGTGGACAATGGTCCACAAACATCGTTGTAGATCAACTCTAGAACTTCTTTGGCATGCACCCCTTTCCCAGAAAATGATTTGTTGATCATCTTGCCCATGAGATAAGATTCAAAATCTCCATAAGACTCACAGTCGAATGGGGTTAAGTAGTCTAACTTTCTTAACCTTGTAATTCTTTTCTCGTTTACATGATCAAGTTCTGCAATGCCATAAGTAAGTCGGGTTTTCATGATTACTAAGTTTGAGTCTTTTATTTTGTATATTAAGAACATCATATCCATAATGCAACAAATACATGTTGAGAGTAATAGAAAGAACTAGATGATTATCATTAAGTTCTAATCAAAAACCAAACGGTAAGTCTAACACATAAGTCCCCACATGTTTAATTAGCAACTCTTGCTTCATTTCCACGTGTAAGACGACTTCACCCGCCCTAACTCTCCTAAGACACATGAGCCCTTTCACATTCGTACAAATGTGAGAGCCACATCTAATATCTAATACCGAGCAGTTAGCGATATTAGTGGACATGTTTATATTTGAAAGTGTGTGAGCGTGTATTTTCAGAGTGTTGTTGAAAATGTTGTGAAACATGTAAAACAACATATGACAGCGGAAGTATAAAAACGCAGTGCAAAGGATTTCAAAATTGTGTATAGTCTATAATCAGACTATACAAACCTCATGGTTAAAAACATCAATATAACAAGTAGTGAGATACACACGAATCTCTTACAAGATCCTAAAAGGTGTAGTGAAAAACCACACACCAAAAATCAATCTATTAAATCAAGTAACTAATGATCTTATTCAACCTAAAACTTAACCTTATAAGACAAAATCAATACTGATTGGAAATGTTGGAATACACTCGACCAGTACAAATAGACATAGCATCGACCCTCACACTCCACTCACGATTGTGTCTCGGATGCTACTCTCGTAAGTTTGGAGTAGAGCAAATGGGATTTCACTTTAACTCAAACTTGAAATGTCGACCAATGCAGTATATTTATAGACATTCTGACCAACTGCATTGTCCTATCCACTTGGTGTGGACAGCCTTGAACATCTCCTCCACTATCTCCATGATCTTGGTGTAACCACCCATGATCTTTCTATTCTTACTCCATCAGTGCAACCGCTTGACAATATCCGAAATTGTCTTCAATCTGCAATGTAGGAAACATAGAAAAACACATCTAATAAAACAGAGTCAGTTGTAGGAGAAAGGACATATTTAAGATGTTGTGCAGAATGTTGTTCAACATCTGGAACAACATCCGTGCAACATCAACAATCTTAATAACAAACATACATGTTCTAGTGCTAGAAGCACCCAGTGCCTTCTTTTCAGCAACCAGAACCTTGCAGTCCTTCTTCCGGTGCCCTCTTCTACTTACAGTAGGTGCACACATCCTTGTCTACCCGCTCCTTCTTTTGAACACCATCTTTGTGATAGTGAACTCAAAAGTCTTGAGTACGTTGTGAAGTTCAGGCATGATCGCATCCATTTTATTCATATTGTTGTTCACAATGAAGCTAAAATATGAATCCGGGAGCGGCTGGATGATAGCATAAATGGAAACGTTGGTCTTTTAGCTTAATGCCTAAATTACCAAGTTTCTCAATTAGGCCAATCATCTTAAGCACATGAGGTGAAATCTTCCCTCCTTTAGCTAACCAGCATCTAAACAGATCTCTCATCACTTCACAAATCTCAAAACGAGATTCAGAATCAAAGAGATCCTTCAGATGCTTGAGCGTTTCGGAGGGATCCATTTTCTCATGTTGCCTTAAGCAATTCGGGAGTCATTCTGAACAACATCACACACTGAGCCTGGGAAGCACCCTTTTGATGCTTCATCAAACGTGGTTGGCTCAGAGTACCAGCTGCAAGGGTAACCGGGATAGACGTGTCCAACACGTACTCAATCTTTTCTTTCCTTTGCATCAAACACATGTTTCGGTGTCAGTCCAGAAAATTTGGCCTAGCCAATTTTGTTTGTTTTCAAAACACATCTCAATAACAGTTATACATTTCAACTAACAAGATAAATAAAATAAAATGGGAATTAAAACACATAATTCCTATGATCAATATTCAGCAATCAAAATAAACATGGCCTTTCTTTTGTGTTTATTTTGTCTCTATTATTTTTACATACTTAACGACCTCATCGGAAAAGTACGAATTTATATCAAATATAAATTGTAATGGACTAGGATCCATATTACTACTATCATAATTCTAGCAAGGGCTGATCACTACAATAGCATAACTGGTAGGTCTCCAAACCAATTGCAAAACTGCTATTCCTAATTTGTCGAACCTAGTTCGACTGATGTCGTTTAACTTTTGTTCCCCGCTAGGGCAAGTGAAACAAAATTAAGTTGATTTATAACCATCAAGCGGTGACATTACATGTCCCTATAAAAGTCCCGTTAGATGTAGATTCGAGCAAAAGACGAGGGTATTTAAGTACTCATTGGAACAAAATCTCCGGTTTACTTTTAATTTTGATGGAAGACATCTCTCAATTTAATGAAAAACCATATTTTAAGTGAGGATCATTTTTAAAGGCGGGGTATTAATTGCTTAATCGAGATCCAACATGTTAATCTACATCACATTTGAGCAATTATTGGGAGCCGCCTACCCAATCATGATTTACACGGACTAACATTTATTTGGGCGCCGCCTACCCAAACATGACATATACGGACTAACAAATATTTGAGTGCCGTCTACCCAAGCATTTAATACGGTCCGACAAATATTGGGGGCAGCCTACCCAAACAGTTATAAAGCAAACTATAAAAATGTTAACTAATTTAATAAAACAAGTTAACCAAGTGGGATTTTAATAACAATTAAAATGATCAAACAAAATTCAAAATCCAGTTTTAATTTCATTTAATCCAATTTTCAATCAATTATTAAAATATAATTAATCAATCTTTGGTCAAACCATAATCCAATTTTAAAAATTAAACACTTACTCCCTCCGTCCCACAAGACTCTACGCCAACTTTTCGGCGCGGAGATTAAGAAAAGTTGCTTTTTGGGGGGTAGTAAGTGTGTATGGGGGGTAATAAGTGTGTGTTGTAAGGTTATAAGTGGAGAAGAGTGTGGCCATTTTTGGGTGTGCAAAGTCTTATGGGACAGACCAAAAAGGAAAGTGTGCTAAGTCTTCTGGGACGGAGGGAGTATTAAATTTCCAAAAATTAGATTTTAATTATTTTGTTGTTAGGGGCTCAGGTTCAATTTTCAAAATTGCACGGAAGGGCCTATCTCAAATTAAATTTGTAAAACAGCCCTCCCACATCATCACCCATCCAAAACAGATCCAATCTGAAAAATGAACAGTCCAATTTCCAAACCCAAAATCCAATTTTCAGTTTCATATTCATCAATCAATCGAAGAACATCAACCAATGAAAATTCCATAAACAGGGTAGAGAGGCGGCGACGAAAATGAGGCGAAGCAAATAGCCGTCGCCCAAGGCAACACGAAATTGAATCGCCACTGCTTAGTGAAGGCCAAATCAACGCGTGAACGTGGCGAATCACTGCTACAGTCTTCGAACACAGGCGACATCACCGCACCGTCAAACGCGTGGGGATGAGTCACCGCCAACGTTCAGTGCTTGGGGTCGAGGAATCACTCTAAGCAATAGATCAATAGGGTCGAGTGCCGCCGCCGCTGCTATGCGAGAGAGGGGGTAACCCACTAAGGACGATGATGGCGAACCGGCACATTTTGCGAATCGGACCTCATCGCCAAGGCTGCAGATGAAAATGAACGAATCGTTGTTCCGGAACTATCGCCATCGCACAGCATTTAACAGTCCCACAACAGTAGCCCAGCGACGCTGCAATGGTCTCCATCGTGAGGCGAGCGACGCGTGGTGGAGGAGGGGTAAATTTTAGGGTTTTCAAAAAACCCAATCTGTGAGGAAGACGAAGGGTGCAGCAGATAAGTGGGTGGGTTTTAACTATTATAATCCACCCACAAACAAATATGCACAAATTGGTACAACCCCAATTATTCAAACAAAATAATTTATGGTGCGGTTGACGTCAGACTCGACCGCATTAAGCATGTATATAAAAAGAAATTCTTTTACATACAAAGCAATCAATTAGAAATTAAACGAGAGCCTGAAACTCTGATACCACTGTCGAGATTTAGAGGCACGTAAACACGTAATACATGCGCAGCGGAAATAAACAATTCACCAACAATGAACAATTAATTGCATAATTGAATACATCTAAATATAAAGAGAAACCTTACAGTAAATCGTACGCATATTTCTCTGTAATCCCCAATCACGGACTTGCACGGATTTGCCAGCGTTGAATCCCAAGATAATTTTGCTAGGAAAATTTTAACTCTAGATCTTATGGAGAGAATAATGAATTAACCTTGTTTGTGAATTCCCAAGAGCACATATATATAGGGAAGGTCCAGCTTAAATCTTAAGCTAACCTGATTAGGAAATAAAATCCCTAATCTTATAAAATAAATCTCTTAGTTTTGTTTCCCATATATAAAATCTCTACGGATTTGATTCCATATATATTAAATCCTATAATAATATTTCATATATTATTATTGGGAATCCTATTTAATTAAATCCAATTTTAATTAAATATTAATAATAATTAATTTTAAATTAATCTATTATCAATTAATTCTCCATAAATTAAATTTTAAATTCAATTTAACATTTAATCAACCAACTATAATTCTTAAAAGGGAACTACTTGTTGTGTGACTCATAGGCCCTCATATATCGAGCGATTGGTCAAACTAACGGTCTTAATTTAACCCTAGACAATAAATCAGACACTCTCAATATATGAGGTACGTTGCGAGAAACGTGCAACTACCTGTAACTGAAACATGGACTATTACTATTTCCTCCTTTCATTCGCGAACGCTCGATTAAGTCTTGAGCATGATGAAGTGTCTATTCAAATAACTTAATCATATTATCTCTAATCACTAATTGATCATATATGTCACATTTAGCCACAAAGTCTATGTTGACGTGCATCGGCCGATGACCTTGATCCAATTATGATGAGAAGATGAGTATTCTCTCTAAATTCACATTGAGGAAGGAATTCTATTATTGCCTCAACTACCACGCACATGCACTTCGTGATGAACCCAATTCAAGCCATATCTACCCACAGACGGGTGCAAGCGTCGATCATGGTCAAAGTTCATCACTCCACACATGTCATGCGTATTGACCTCAAGTCAAAGGAGTATCGCATCGCTCCCACTAACCGAGACACCCGTAGACACATATTGTGGACTTACATCAAATGGTTTCTCGGATGGGTATACCAATACCCTCTAAGGTATTTGTGCATCCATCATGAGATACCTAGTATCTCGTAGTAAGTGAGATCTTACTACACTCTCTAAGAGTGTGATGCAGATTGCATACCAATCTCAATTGCATCATCAATATTCCATTCTTGATGATCCTTGATCAGGGTCATTTGAGAATCATGCTTAAGTCATATGAGTTCTCACAACCTCAATGACAGCAATGACTCATGGGAACACTTGCATGAATAAATTCAAACAACCAAAAATAATATTCAAACAAGTGTATTGTCATACATTAATATTAGATGAACTATAATATTAAATCAAACTGAATATCATCGAGTATTATGTCATTACAATAGATTGTCTCTAGGACACTACACTAACAATTCTAGAACTAAATATCATTTCTCGAATGGATAAGTAGTGTAATTGAAACATTCAACCAATTCTCAACCCTCAAATATGCATTTGGTCATGCCTACGCAACTCTCGTTTCTTTCAAGCATAATCTCACACATAGTCTAATAGAAAAAAATCAATTAAAGCACAAATAAGCCCATAATTAGAAGTATCATCCAAAAAGAAAAATAAATTAGACAATAAATAATTACCAACTCAATATTCACATGATTTAAAATACCCAAATGATTAACCCAAGAGTTCTAAAGCAAAATTCATAGCTAAAATGTTCTTACAATCCATAAAAATGCAAGATAAAGAAAGATAAGGGTAGAATTCACCTAATGAGAGTAATTACAACTTGATTGAACCATAAAATCCTCTAAACTTGCAAGAAAATGAATAAATGAAAAAACACATAATACTATGTGAAAATGTGTGTAAAATGTTGTTGTCCAATGTGTGTATGAGAAGTGGAATGAGTTTTTGCCCTATAATCGAGTTTTTTGCACTTTTGGTCCCATGAACCACACCATGTTTTCAATCTAGTCCCACCACTGGCAGATTTAGTCCCACAAAAATTTTAATTTGCAAATGTGGTCCCACCGTGACGGTTTCCGTTAAATTGACTTGTAAATGTGGTCTCATAAGTTATGAGACATAATTAATACCCAATTAAGGCTTAACCACCTTTCAACCACTTGCATTTTCAGTCCCATAAATTATGAAATATAATTAACACAAAATTAACCAATTAACTCACCTGGGCCCACTTAACCTACCTCAACCAATTGCACATATGGTCCCATAGGTTCAAAAAACTGAAAATTCTTGCCTTCAATTTTTTACTGTGCACCTGTTTTGTAACTAATACTTTATAGTAGAACAAATAATACTTTATAGTAGAACAACTAATACTTTTTAATAAAACAACTAAACCTATCAAACTAATACCTTATATTGAAAAGACTAATACTTTTCAAAATTACAACTAATACTGTTCAAAATATCACACAAAATGCAAACAAGTTTACGGTAAAATTGGTTACACAATACTTTGCCATCACTATAATACTCTATCAAGCCACAAAAGGACTCCAATATCAACATTGTCACCACTGTTAGAGCAAAAATGCACCTCACCACAGTTGAAAAGAAGGTTGCAAAACAAACTAAGGTAATAATCAATTTGAACTGCAACTGAACCACGGTTTGATGTAATATATGTAATCATAATGTACAACATAGATTACTAGAGTAAACTGAAATTCTAATAATGATCAATTACAGGACCTAAGTCTGATCTTTTAATTATTTTCCTTATCAATGTTTTTCAAGTAGCCTGAATTGGCTATCTTCATTCTTGCACTATTACTACGTCTCAATGATATCAATATAGAAAGCAAGAGCTCTTTGTTACCTACATTCTACTTTCTAGGGTCGAGTTTTTGCAGCAGCAACCGAACGTTCTGTTCATTCTGCACGAATTTCTTTCGGTTTTTAGGTAATACGATCATGCTAAATATTGTTTCCGCTGCTATTTCTCGGAGTTCAATCGATGCTGAGTCGAGCAAGAACTGGCATAAATCCTGCATCACCCATTACTTCCTTGCCTTCCTCGGATGTTCAAGATAGCCAAAACGACACCTTTAGTGCCAATTCTTGAACAGAAGAATCACCATAAGACGATTTTGGGTCCCCAGAATGCGAATAAGACGATTTTGGCTCCAACACTCGCACTAATGCTCGAATCCCACCTCCTTGAATGATCATTTCTCTAATAGATTCATCTCCAAGAGCCATAGTTTGAAACAAATCAATAGAGCTTATCTTGATCACTTCATCTTTAGAACTTGCAAGATCAAGAAACAGAGAAATTGCCCCCTTCTTCAACCACAAACCTCTTAATTTCCACTATTCCTACAAGATTCTTCAACACCCCCACAAGCTAAACGAATCAATTCGCCATTCTCGTTCCTATCACAAATATTCAACAGGGCAGTTACTCCACCATGAGCAAAAACAACCCTCGCATTGTCTGACTTCTCCGTGACTTTCATCAAACACCTGGCGGAGAATTCTTTCCCCCTTTCACTCCCATATTCAAGAACCCTAATCAAAGAAGTAATTACCCCATTACGATCAACACACTCTTGTAATAGTCAAGTTTACTAAAAATAGAGTATCAATTCATTAAGATCAAGATCGAATTCACCCAAGAATTCAAAAACCTTGCTCGATGCAGAACAAAAAAAAGAGTATCGAAAACTGGGGGCGAGAGGGAACCGATCTCGAGGTTAGAGGTGAATGGAGGGAACCGATCTCAAGTTTGGACGGGATAGGTGGTCGGTGCCGGAGTTGGAGGTGGGGGTGGAGGGGGGCGAGAGGGGAAGGGAACGAGAAGGTCGATCGGTGCTGGCTGGAGTTGGGGCGAGAGGGAAGGGCGACGGGACTGGGGCTTCCTTGTTGGAATTTAGAGGCAAGTAATCACGTAAAACATGCGCAGCGGAAAGACAGTTCACCAACAACGAACACATAATTACATACAACGATTACAATAATCGTAACGAGTAAACTTACAATAGTTGTAGAGCAAATTCCTCTACTATGGTATCCACGTAATCCCCTTCAACAGATCTACACGGATTTGCCAGTGTTGAATCTCGAGTCGAATCAGCTAGGAAAATCAAACTCTTAATTTTATGGAGAAATTGTGTGAAGTGTAAAACTGTTTGTGAAATCCCAAGAGCTAATATATATAGGGAGGCCCAGCTTAAAACCTAAGCTAGCCTGTTTGGAAATTAAAATCCTTTTTAATTAATTAAATTAAACTTCTTTAATTTAATTCCCTAAATATAAATCTCTACGGATTTAAATTTCATATATGACAAATCTCTTACGATTTGTTTCCATATATATTAAATCCTACAATAATATTCCAAATGTTATTATTGGGAATTCTTGTTTAATTAAATCCAATTTAACTAAATATTAATAATAATTAATTCCAAATTAATCTATTATTAATTACTTCTCCATAAATTAAATATTAAATCTAATTTAATACTTAATCAACTAACTATAATCCGTCAAGGGGAATTACTTGTGTGACCCATAGGCCCTCATATATCGAGTGATTAGTCAAACTAATGGTTTTAATTGAACCCTAGACAATAAATCAGACATTCTCAATATATGAGGTACGTTGCGAGAAAAGTGCAACTATCTGTAACTGAAACATGGGCTATTACGATTTCCTCCTTTCATTCACGAATACTCGATTAAGTCTTGAACATGATGAAGTGTATATTCAAATAACGTAATCATATTATCTCTAATCACTAATTGATCATGTATGTCACACTTAGCCACAAAGTCTAAGTTGGCGTGCATCGGCTGATGACTTAGATCCAATTATGACGAGAAGATGAGTATTCTCTCTAAATCCACTTCGAGGAATGAATCATATTCTCGGCTCAGCTACCACGCACATACACTTCGTGATGAACCCAATCCAAGTCATATCTACCCATGGAAGGGTGCAAGAGTCGGTCAAGTTCAAAGTTCATCATCCCACACATGTCGTGCGTATTGACCTCAAGTCAAAGGAGTATCGCATCGCTCCCACTAACCGAGACACCCGTAGACACATATAGTGAAAATACATCACACGGTTTCTCAGATGGGTATACCAATACCCTCTAAGGTATTTGTGAATCCATCATGAGACACCTAGTATCTCGTAGTAAGTGAGATCTTACTACACTCTCTAAGAGTATGATGCAGATCGCACACCAATCTCCATTGCATCATCAATATCTCATTCTTTATGATCCTTGATCGGGGCTATTTGAGAATCATGTTTAAGTCATCTGAGTTCTCACAACCTCAATGTCAGCAATGACTCATGGGAATACTTTTACGAATAAATGCAAACAATCAAACATAATATTCAAACAAGTGTATTGCCATACATTAATATTAAATGAACTATAATATTAAATCAAACGGAATATCATCGCAAGGATGAAAATATCGTTATCGCAAGTAATATCGCAACCTTAATTTTACGGATATATCGATGGATATATCGATATCGCATATCGATATAGCAAAACATTTAAAAAAATGACGGAAATTATGTTAAAAATTGGAAATTTGACATGAAATTTTACAGGTTATTATTACACACAATTATGCATACATTTCATTTAAAATCACAATAAAATGACATATTTAAATAAAAAATATTAGCAATAAATTATATAAACACTGTCCATAAAAAACAGCTGACAATACAATACATTAATACAAATACAAAATGACTAAAATTACATTATAAAATATAATTAGTACCAAAATGATGACCTATGAGGTTTAAAAATAAAAGATGGAATGTCATCTCTATCCAAACTATATTGGTACCAACTCATCACATTAAAGTACTCATGGATATAATTATGCATATGTCATTTATATGTTTCTATATATCTTCCAACTGCTTCACCATGAATTGAATATTGTGTCATGACCTAAGTATTTTGTTGATACGCATTTTGACCTTCATAAGACATTTGAGGAGTTGGGCGATGAAAAATATTTTGAGTATTCCAATCAAACTGTGAATTTGCATATATCAATCTTGAAACATTTCACTATGATCAGTGCCCATACCCATGGTGCAATTAAATTAAGAAAATATATACAAAAAATTGTTATAATTTCCCGATATTTTGTGATTTTTTTGCGATATTTCCCGATATTTCATGATATTTTGCAATTTTTTGCGATATTTTGCGATATTTGCACTGTTCACAGTAAGAAAAATTTTACATGCGAAATCCATATCGCATAGTTAAAAAATGGGATATATCCGCGATATTTCGCGGATATATCAGGATATTTTCATCCCTGTATCATCGAGTATTATGTCCTTATAATAGATTGTCTCTAAGGCACTAACACTAACAATCTCCCACTTGGACTAGAGTCAATCACTTACATGCCTAACCCCTAGACCATCAAATGTCTAGTGTGCACATGAACACTCAGTGTTTTGGTGAAAAGATCTGCCAAATTAAATATGTGGGAATACATTTTAATTCTATTTCTCCTATCGTTATGATCTCCCGCAATCGCACCAGTGTTGTCTCAATAAAACTTTATTAAACAACTGGCACTCGGAACTACCCCTAGTTCTCTTAAGAACTATAAAATTCAGACAGTCTCCTTGAGGCTTCTGATACAGCAATGTACTCAACTTCGGTTGTTGAATCTGCGGTCCTTTTGCTTGGAACTATTCCAACCGACCGCCTCATTATTGAGAGTTAAACGTAACCTAACTGTGATTTGTAATCATCACAGTCGGATTGGAAACTTGTGTCAGCATAACCAGTGACTACTAGTTTTGACTATCCACTATAGACAAGGAAACATTCTTTAGTTCGTCCAAGATACTTCATAATGGTCTTGACAGCAATTAAGTGAGACTCACCCGGATTCTGTTGATGTCTATCAGTGACGTTGATAGTGTAGGCCATGTTTGGCCTAGTGCAAGTCATGACGTACATGATTGACCCAATTGCATATGCATATGAGACATCTTTCATGTGCTTGATATCAGCTTCAATAGAAGGACAATCCTTCTTTGACAGCTTTATCCCATGATTTGTCGATAGAGACCCTCTCTTAGAGTCCTCTATCGCAAAACGCTTCAACACCTTATCTACATAGGTGGACTGTGACGGCCTCAACATCCTCTTGGATCTATCTCTGTGGATCTTGATCCCTAAGATGTAGCAGGCTTCACAAAGATCTTTCATCATGAAGGTCTTCGATAACCAATCTTCAACGGACTGCATTAACGGGATATTGTTTCTCAAATCAATATGTCATCGACATATACGAATATGAAAACAATATTCTTTCTGTTGCGCCTACGATAAATACAAGGATCTTCCGAATTTTTGATGAAGTCAAAAGACTTGATAGCTTCATCAAATCGGATATTCCAACTCCTAGAAGCTTGCTTCAATCCATAAATGGATCTATTTAGCTTGCATACTAGATTAGAGTTTGGCTTAGATATAAAACCTTCCAGTTGAGTCATATACACTTCCTTATCAATGTTTCCATTGAGGAAAGCTGCTTTGACATCCATCTACCAAATCTCATAATCATAGTGTGTTGCTATCGAAAGTAAAATTCGAATGGACTTGATCTTTGCAACTGGTGAGAAGGTCTCATCACAGTCAATGCCTTCGCATTGACTATAATCCTTCGCCACCAACCTAGCTTTGTAGGTTTGTACTTTGCCATTTGCATCAATCTTGCGCTTGAAGACCCAATCGCAACATATAGGTCTAACCCCTTTAGGCAACTCAACCAAGTCCTAGACTTGATTGGTTTACATCGAGTCCATCACGAATTTCATGGATTCATGCCACTTCCCTGAATCAATAACTGATATTGCTTCAGAATAAGTATTAGGATCGTCCTTATCTGGTATATCCACATTAATGAGTTCCTTCAAGAGGTAACCGTATCTAATGGGCAGATTATGATTCCTAATTGACTTACGGAGCTGTGGTTGTGCAGGCTGCTGTACATTCTGATCGTGAAAATTTTGTGGTGCATTGATTTCATCAATGTCCGGAGAGTCCTCAAGAGCTACACTTTCAGATACCTCTTGGGCGGGAGTTTGAACTATGATGTTCTCATTCAGCCCACTTGGAGGTTCTTGCACTGGCAAGCCTAGTCCAATTATGCTCCCACTGGCTGAAAGATGATCACCTAGAGAAAGGCTCCCACTGTGAAAGTCGCTGAATGCTCCCACTGATTCCTTGTCATGTTGCTTTGACAAGATATCAGTCTCTTTGTTAATTTGTGGTTCTTGATTTCTTCAAGTTCTATCAGCTTACGACCTTGTTCCTTAAAGACATAGTCTTCTTCGAGGAACTTGGTCTGCCTAGAAATAATCACTGATTATTTCTTAGGTAGATAGAAGTAATATCCCTTAGTTTCCTTAGGATATCCCACGAAGTAACCTTTTTCACCTTTGGATTCCAACTTGTCGGTAAGCATCCTTTTCACAATCACGGGGCAACCCCATGTTTAATATGTGTAAAAGTTAGGTTCTTGCCACACCATAGTTCATATGGTGTATGCTCAACCGATTTAGATGAAATCCTATTCAGAATGTAAATTGAGGTTTGTAACGCGTATCCCATAAGAATGTTGGAAGACGGGATAAGCTCATCATGGACCTCACCATGTCTAACAGGGTTCGGTTTCTTCTCTCGAACACACCGTTCATCTGAGGTGTTCTGGGAGGAGTCCATTGTGACTGGATTCTATGTAACTTCAAGTAATCAGTGAATTCATGGCTAAGGTATTCACCTCCTCGATCCGATCGAAGAGTCTTGATACTCTTACCAAGTTGCTTCTCTACTTCAACTTTGTACTCTTTGTATTTCTCAAAAGATTCATATTTGGTTTTCATAAGATACACGTATTCGTATCTAGAGAAATCATCAGTAAAGGTGATGAAGTAGCCGAAGTGACCCCTAGCTAGAGTGAGCAATGGTCTACAAACATCGTTGTAGATCAACTCTAGAACTTCTTTGGCATGCACCCCTTTGCCAGAAAATGGTCTATTGATCATCTTGCCCATGAGATAAGATTCACAATCTCCATAAGACTCACAGTCGAATGGGGTTAAGTAGTCTAACTTTCTTAACCTTGCAATTCTTTTCTCGTTTACATGATCAAGTTCTACAATGCCATAAGTAAGTCGGATTTTCATGATTACTAAGTTTGAGTCTTTTATTTTGTATATTAAGAACATCATATCCATAATGCAACAGATACATGTTGCGAGTAATAGAAAGAACCAAATGACAATCATTAAGTTCTAATCTAAAACCAAAGGGTAAGTCTAACACATAAGTCCCCACACGTTCAGTTAGCAACTCTTGCTCCGTTTCCACGTGTAAGACGACTTCACCCCCCCTAACTGTCCTATGACACATGAGCTCTTTCACATTAGTTCAAATGTGTGAGCCACATCCGGTATTCAATACCATGCAGTTAGCTCTATTAGTGGACATGTTTATCTTAAAACATATATGTTCTAGTGCTAGAAGCACCCAGTGTCTTCTTTTTCAGCAACCAAAACCTTACAATCCTTCTTCCGGTGCTCTTTTCTACTTACAGTAGAGACATACATCCTTGTTTACACGCTCCTTCTTTTGAACACCATCTTAGTGATAGTAAACTAAAAAGTCTTGAGCACGTTGTGAAGTTCAGACACGGTCACATCTTATTCATATTGTAGTTCACAATGAAGCAAAAATATGAATCCGGGAGCAACTGGAAGATAACATATATGAAAACGTTGGTCTTTTAGCTCAATGACTAAATTACCAAGTTTCTCAATTATGCCTATCATCATTAGCACATGAGATGAAATTTTCCCTTCTTTAGCTAATCGACATCTGAACAGATCTCTCATCATATCATAAATCTCAGAATGAGATTCAGAATCAAAGAGATCCTTCAGATGCTAGAGCATCTAGAAGAGATCCATTTTCTCACATTGCCTATGTATATCGGGAGTCATGCCGAGCAACTTCACACATTGAGCCTGGGAAACATCCACTTGATGCTTCTTCTGAGCTGCTACGTCAAACGTGGCTGCCTCAGAGAACTAGCTGTAAGGGTAATCGGGATATACGTGTCCAATACGTACTCAATCTTTTCTTGCCTTAGCACCAAACACATGTTTCGGTGCCAGTCCAGAAAATTTGGCCTAGCCAATTTAGTTTGTTTCCAAAACACATCTCAATAACAGTTATACATTTCAACTAACCAAGAAAAATAAAATAAAATGGGAATTAAAACACATAATTCCTATGATCAATATTCAGCAATCAAAATAAACATGGCCTTTCTTTTGTGTTTATTTTGTCTCCATTATTTTCACATATTCAATGACCTCATCGGAAGAATACAAATTTATATCTAATATAAATTATAATGGACTAGGATCCACATTCCTACTATCATAATCCCAGCGAGGGCTGATCATTACAATAGCATAACTACTGCAATTCCTAGTTTGTCGAACCTAGTTCGACTTATGTCACTTACCCTTTGTTCCCCGCGAGGGCTAGCGAAACAAAGTTAAGTTGGTTTACAACCATCAAGCGGTGACATTTCATGCCCCTATAAAAGTCCCATTAGATGTAGATCCGAGCAAAAGACGAGGGTCTTTAAGTACTCATTGGAACGAAATCTCCAGTTTACTTTTAATTTTGATGGAAGACATCTTATCAAATTAATGAGAAAACCATATTTTAGTGAGAAACATTTTAAAGGCGGGGTATTAATTGCTTAATCGAGATCCAACATGTTAATCTATATCACATTCGAGCAATTATTGGGCGCCGCCTACCCAAACATGATTTATATACGGACTAACACTTACATGGGCGCCGTCTACCCAAACAATAATACGGTCCGACAAGTATTGGGCGCCGCCTACCCAAACAATTATAATGCGGACGTAAAAGGCGTTAACAGATTATAAAACACGTTAACCAAGTGGGAATTAATAACCCATTTAATCATTTAAACCATAATTTTAAAATCCAATTTTAAAATCAAGTTTTAATAATTAAATTCATTATTAATATTTTGACATTTAATTAATCCAATTAATTAAGTCCGTCATTAGTCAAACTAATACGTTTTAGTGAGATTTAATAATTCTTTTAAAAATAAATTTAAATTTAATTAAAAATTCATTTTATGATTATTAAAAATGATTAATTCAACTAATCATCTCGGTCCAACCGAAATTTTAATCTCAGAATTATATCCAATAAAATTCCAAAATTCAATTTATATATATTTTAATCCTGGGGTCTCAGGTGCAATTTCTAAAATTTGCACGGGAGGGCCTATCTCAAATCGAATTTGCAAAACACCCCTCCTACATCATCACCTGTGTTGCACGGGTGCGGGTACGGAGTGCAGATACGATACGATTCGGGTGCGGGGATTCGTAGATTTTCAAATTTTTAGGATACGATACGGCTAGGATACGTCAATTTTTTTAATTTAATTATATATATCACCTGTAATAATATTAAAAAATTTACAACAATTATATATAACACATGTAGTAATATCAAGAGTATTTAAAACACAAGTACTAATATCAAGGAATTCATCTCATAAGTAACAAAACAATAATTAAATCAAATATCATTAACCCATACAAGTCATAAATCATAATAAAAGATTAATAAATTTAATATTTAATAATTTTTAGAGTGTGTCCTTCAAATTATTAGTAAGTTTTAATTTTTTACAAAAAAAAACCCCAAAATTTAATAAATTTTATAAAAAAATCCCGATACGTATCCGATACGCGTATCCTCGGAACAGGATACGCGTATCCGATAATAAAAAAAAAGGGATTCGCCATGTGGCGAATCGGGTGCGAATCCCACCCGAATCGCATCCCAGGCGAATCCGATACTACATACTGTTAATTTTTGAAGAATCCGTGCATTAGAGATCATCACCCAACCAAATCGAATCCAATTCGAAATCCAAACACCCAATTAACCCAAAAAATTCAGAATCAAAATCGCATCACAATTAATCAAATTAATTCATCCATTCAATCCAACCAAGGAACCAAAACAATCAAAACAGTCCAGGTTCCAAACGAAGATGAACAGAATAGGCAAGGCGACGCGACGAGGTTCGGCCAGCGATCCGATGTGGGTCGCCAACGCCACGCCTAGCGTGCGGTAGACCTGTCATCGATGCAGACAGAACGGAGGGGTAAGCGTGGTGTCGCAGCCCTTATCGATTTCTAGTTCAAAACCAGATCGATAAACACAGGCAAGCGACGAGTCGGCGGCGCGTCGCCACTGACTCTTCCCGAATCCTGTGATGCGCCGCCTTGAAACGCGTCTAGACGGGCACGCCGGCCAAGCCCCAAGTGCGTTCAAGAGACTAGCGTCGAAATTGGAGAGAATCGGTGGTGATTCGCCATGAAACGAGGTGGAGAAGATCGACGCCTCCAAGACGGGATTGGGGCACTTCGGGAGTCGCGTTGTGGGCTCCTGCGCGCATCGCGAGGTGCGTTGCCTACCACCGGCCTTTGGCGACGTGGCGTAGCGTCGTAGGCCGAGGGTAAAGCGCGAGGAGCAGTGCGGCGGCGAAAAAAGGGGGAAAACCCTAATTCTGGGTTTTGGGCGAAGACGAAGGAGACGAGCGACCCGATACAAAAAAACAAATAAGGGGTGCGGTTAATAAGAAACCGTGCCCCACTGATTTTAAAAATTTTAATTTTAAAAATCAGATTTTTAATGCAATTAAAACAAGAGCCTGGAGCTCTGATACCACTGTTGGAATTTAGAGGCAAGTAATCACGTAAAACATGCACAACGGAAAGACAGTTCACCAACAACAAACACATAATTGCATACAACGATTACAATAATCGTAACAAGTAAACTTACAGTAGATGTAGAGCAAATTCCTCTACTATGGTATCCACGTAATCCCCTTCAACAGATATGCACGAATTTGTCAGTGTTGAATCTCGAGTCGAATCAGCTAGGAAAATCCAACTCTTAATTTTATAGAGAAATTATGAAGTGTAAAATTGTTTGTGAAATCCCAAGAGCTAATATATATAAGGATGCCCAGCTTAAAACCTAAGCTAGCCTGTTGGAAAATTAAAATCTCTTTTAATTAATTAAATTAAATTTCTTTAATTTAATTCCCTAAATATAAATATCTACGGATTTAAATTACATATATGACAAATCTCTTACGATTTGTTTCCATATATATTAAATCCTACAATAATATTCCAAATATTATTATTGGGAATTCTTGTTTAATTAAACATTAATAATAATTAATTCCAAATACTTCTCCATAAATTAAATATTAAATCCAATTTAATACTTAATCAACCAACTATAATCCGTCAAAGGGAGTTACTTGCTGTGTGACCCATAGACCCTCATATATCGAGCGATTAGTCAAACTAATGGTCTTAATTGAACCCTAGACAATAAATCAGACATTCTCAATATATGAGGTACGTTGCGAGAAAAGTGCAACTACCTGTAACTGAAACATGGGCTATTACGATTTCCTCCTTTCATTCACGAATACTCGATTAAGTCTTGAACATGATAAAGTGTCTATTCAAATAACTTAATCATATTATTTCTAATAACTAATTGATCATGTATGTCACACTTAGCCACAAAGTCTAAGTTGATGTGGATCGACCGATGACTTAGATCCAATTATGACGAAAAGATGAGTATCCTCTCTAAAACCACTTCGAGGAATGAATCCTATTCTTGGCTCAACTATCACGCACATGCACTTCGTGATGAACCCAATCCAAGTCATATCTACCCATGGAAGGGTGCAAGCGTCGGTCATGGTCAAAGTTCATCATCCCACACATGTCTTGCGTATTGACCTCAAGTCAAAGGAGTATCGCATCGCTCCCACTAACCGAGACACCCGTAGACACATATAGTGGAAATACATCCAACGGTTTCTCGGATGGGTATACCAATACCCTATAAGGTATTTGTGCATCCATCATGAGATACATAGTATCTCGTAGTAACTGAGATCTTACTACACTCTCTAAGAGTATGATGCAGATCGCACACCAATCTCCATTGCATCATTAATATCTCATTCTTGATGATCCTTGATCGGGGCTATTTGAGAATCATGCTTAAGTCATCTGAGTTCTCACAACCTCAATGACAGCAATGATTCATGGGAACACTTGTACGAATAAATGCAAACAATCAAACATAATATTCAAACAAGTGTATTACCATACATTAATATTAAATGAACTATAATATTAAATCAAACTGAATATCATCGAGTATTATGTCCTTATAATAGACTGTTTTTAGGACACTAACACTAACATGCCTGTATGTGTGAGTGTGGGGAGGGATTACAAGATGAAGAAGAAAAAAAAAGGAAAGAAGCAGAGAGAGGTGCAGACGGCGGCGTGCAACGGGAAGGGGAGGAAAACAAAAAAAATGTGCTAGTGTGTGTTTGTGTGTGGGCGTGTGTTTTGTTTTAATTGTTTTTTTTTTATTTAAGTGCAAGATTAATTAGTTAAGACAGATTAATTATGGGTTTAACAGTGTGGGTTTTACGGTTAACGGGCTCACGTCAAGCGCCGTCTATTTTTGGGATTAAATTTGCCAGTTTCATGAATTGTGGAACCAAATATGAAAATTAAAATTCTTGTGGACTAGTTCTATTAGAGGTGGGACTAAATTGAAAATATGATGTAGTTTATGGGACCAAAAGTGCAAAAAACTTCCCTAGAATCTCTTTTTGAGTTGCTATTCTTTTTCTCTCTGTTGCCGCACTCATAAAATCGTTGAAGTCTAAAACGCCTTTTTCCTTAGTTGCCAAATAAACGCTGAAAATTGAGCAGCAAATTAATCTTCATGTGGGTCCAAGTTCAATTGCAGCTGCCCACCTTCCTGGTTCAATTGCTGCAGCCTACTTCTCTCTCTTTCGGTAGTGGGTCGTCTCTTTCTCTCTCCTCAACAAATAAAGGCAATTCCTGGGTTGCCTTTTCTATTTATTTAAATGGGCCAAGAGACTTAATTTGTTTCCACAACATGGGCCACTGATTAAAAATAGTTGGCCTGCTATACTTCATTTTCGCGAGTTGGGCCAAGAGGGCGTTTTTTGCTGCGCATCATTTTTATTTTGCTTATAACTTGAGCTTTTAAACTCCGACTGAGTTGATTATTTTTTTTGTTGGAATCCTCTTTTCAACGAGCTTCATGTGGTTCAACCTTCTTCTCCAATACCCTTCTAAATTAAAACAATTTTTTATTTCAATTCTTGCTCGTTTTTTCATTCTTTTCCTACAAAATCCAAGCTAGACCCTTTCTCATCTCAAGTGCAATTAAATCAAATTGATGTAGAAAAATGCATGAAATCCTATCAAATTTGAGCAATTAAATAAAGAATTTCAAGCAATTCTCATACCAATCATCTCATGTATAAGATCATTTTACGCAAGTGTGTCTAGAAAAATAGTTTAAATTTCATCTCTGAATACATTATGTAATATGTATATGTTCTATTATTTTAGGATAATAAGTTTTCAGTTTTCACCATTCTATTGGGGTGGGGGGATTACATTTTTACAAAGGCGAGCAATCATGATCGCAATAGCAAAAGGCCTACTTCTACTTATAGCCTAGTCGTCTTCGATACGTAATCGACTTCTTGCCTGTGTGGGACATTAATAGCGAGGCTTGTTTTTTGCTTCCCTTCACTTCGGAATAGTTATGGTTGGTAGCGACCCTAATACCCTATAACTAACATTTACCAGGCCTAAACCTTGGTCATTTTTCAAGAACAATAACTAAAAGACCTGATATTACCACTTAGATCCAGGACCTACACGCTGATGCTCACGATTTCGATAGTCATACCAATAATTTGGAGGAGATTTCTCCAAAAGTATTTAGTGTCCATTTTGGTCAATTCTCCATCATCATTCTTTGGTTAAGCGACATGTACTTCCACGAATCCTATTCAAATTATAACTTAAGTAGCACACAATCCTGCGTACTACGCGGGATTTAAAATAATTTTTTTTATTAATTTTAACTTAAATATTTAATTTAAGTAATTTAATTACAGGTATAATTTTTATATTTTAATATTATTTGTGCATATTTTCATTAATTTCTTATTCTAAATTACTTTTTCCCATTAAAATTAAATGTTATACTCATTTCAGTCTTATATATTATTTACATCATACATGTTGTTTTGACATTTTCACCCATCATTATCTCATATTTACCCCTAATGATTACTTTTCATAGTTATTAAAAATTTAATTTTTCTATAATTATATTGTGTGAATAATTTTTCAGTCAATAGTATTTATTATTATAAATATATAATTAGAAAAAAATTAAGGTTAATGTTGACATAAAAAAATTTAAATGATCCTGAAAATTAAGTATTATGGGTATATATGATATAATGAGGAGAGAAAATATCAGAACAATATTTATTATATAAATATTCTAAAAGACTAAAAAGACATTAAAAGGAATGGGAGGGAGTAATTTAGAATAAAAAATGAATGAAAAATATGCACATATACTATTAGAAAAAAAATTACGTCTATAATTGGATTAATCAAACTAATTAAATATTTTAAGTATTTAATTTAAAATCAATAATATAAAAACTATTTTCAATCTCGTGTAGACGTAGTATGCCGGGATATTTAAAAAGAATAAAAGTGAGTATCTCCTATCTACTAAAGATAAATCACCCCCTATTCATATGGTGACTTTATTTCAAATCTCTTAATTTATATGACAAGTTATTTATAATATTATTATTAGTTTTTTTTATTTTTTTTATTTCAGACATTCATTTATTTAATTTTGATAAATACCTTTCATTTATCTCTTCTATTAATTATGAATCACCCCCTATTTATGTAGTTTCTGTATTTAAAATACTTCAAAACACTTACATTAATTTATATTAAATACATACTCAATAATTTATAAATTATACTCCCTCTTATTTTTTTTAATTATCACTAGCATGTAACCCGACGTACTACGTCTACACAAGATTGAAAATAATTTTTATATCATTAATTTTAAATTAAATACTTCAAATATTTAATTAGTTTGATTAATCCAATTGTAAACGTAATTTTTTTTCTAATATTATATGTGTATATTTTCATTTATTTCTTATTCTAAATTACTCCCTCCCATTCTTCTTAATGTTTTTTTAGTCTTTTATAATATTTATGTAATAAATGTCGTTTATGATATTTTCTCCCTTCATTATATCGTATATACCCATAATAATTAATTTTCATGATAATTTAAATTTTCTTATGCCAACAATAACCTTAATTTTTTATAAATAAATATTTATACAATAAATATTATTGGCTGGAAAAATTATTTACACAATATATTTTTAAAAAAATTAAAAAATTTAATAACCATGAAAAGTAATTATTATGGGTGTGTATGAGATAATGATGGGTGAAATGTCAAAACGACATGTATTATGTAAATAAAGTGTATAAGACTGAAATAAGTATTGACATCTAATTTTAATGGGAAGAAGTAATTTAGAATAAGAAATTTATTAAAATATGCATAAATAATATTAAAGTATAAAAATTATATCTGTAATTAAATTAATTAAATATTTAAAATATTTCAACTAAAATTAATTTAAAAAATTATTTTAAATCCCCACACAGTACGTGGGGTTACGTGCTAGTAAATTTATAAATAATGGAGTATGTATTTAATATAAATTAATGTGTATATTTTAAAGATGAAGTATTTTAAATATAGCAACCACATAAATAGGGGGTGATTCATAATTAATAGATAAGAGATAAATGAAAGACAAATATCAAAATTAAATAATGAATTACTGAAATTAAAAAATTAAAAAATTAATAATAATATTATAAATAACTTCTCACAGAAATGCAGAGATTTGAAATAAAGTTACCATAGGAATTGGGGGTGATTCACCTTTAGTATATAGAAGATTTTGTTTGGGACCAATGTTTTTAAAACCGGACAGGACATCGAACCGCACAATGAACTGGGTCACTGGGTCACTGGTTCAACCGGTTGGTTTTAAAAAAACCGGATGACTCGGATATATATATATATATATATATATATATATATATATATATATATATATACTGGGTTATTTATAACATATATTAAAAGGAACACCTATTCACAAATGCAAGTATGCAACATTGGCGCCTGAAATTGAATAAAATATATATACAATTACAATCAATATCTAAATAAATTAAAAACTATAAATGAATAAAATATATATACAACTACCATCAATATCTAAATAAATTTAAAACATGTCTGATATAACAAAGTTTGAATGCCCTATTGCGCTCAGAATACCTCCATGGAATGAAAAACTTGTTTCTCCAACACTATGACTACGCACGGCTGGCCGGCTGCAAACTTTTTCTCCTTTTGAGTTTGATGTTTTAGTTTTGAATTTCTAGTTTCAGGGTATTTGATTTTGACGATCGTGTGGGCTGCAAAAGCCCAACTGAGAACGGGACGTTTGGCCTTCTTAGTTCTTCACGCAGACGCATGGCGTATTTCAATATTTAAATTTAATTAGATTTTTTTAAAAAAAAAGGGTTAACCGGTTCACCGGTTCGTCCGATTAAACGATTTTTTTAGCCGGTTAAGTCTTTGGGTCAAACACGAATCGCTTTCGCTAATAAGGACGGTTCTGGATAACCCGTCGAATCGTCCGGTGGCTCGTCCGATTTTCAAAACACTGTATTTTAAATATAGCAACCACATAAATAGGGAGTGATTCATAATTGATAGATAAGAGATAAATGAAAGACAAATATCAAAATTAAATAATGAATGACTGAAATTAAAAAATTAATAATAATATTATAAATAACTTCTCACAGAAATGCAAAGATTTGAAATAAAGTCACCATAAGAATTGGGGGTGATTCGCCTTTAGTATATAGAAGATTTTGTCTGGGACGGAATTTAATTGATTTTATCAATTGGGTCCATATCACACATCTTAAACAGAAATAAAAATATGAAACAACAATTAAATTCTTTGGTAAAAGTTAGTATTGTTTTTTTTGGTAACTTGGGAGCTCCACTCATGCCAATATAATTTAATTATGAACATATAATGTCTTAATAATTAAATTTAGCCCATGCTTTTAATTTTTCATCAATTTTAATATATTTTTTTTTAATTTAGCACATACTTAAACTTAATACTTAAAAAAATTCTGAATCATCATTTTTGGCAAGGTCCGTCTGATGTGGTTGCTGGAGTTTACCTCTTTTAATTACGTGTAAATATTAAAATAAGAAACATTTTCATCTAAAATTAATAAATATGGGATATAAAAAAATCTTGGGTCACTATTTTGTAATATTTAGTGCTAATATTTTTTCTTGGGTCAGCAAGTCAGATGAACTACAACGACCACATCAGATGGACTTTGTCGAAAATGGTGACCCGAGATTGTTTAAGTATTAAATGAAAGCACATACCAAATTTGGAGAGAGAAAAAATATGTGCTAGATTTGATTATTTGACAAATATAATTTGACAAAAAATAAATGCTAATTTTATTTTGGTTAAATAAATTCACTAAATTGCTTTATTAGACAAATTGTTTGCATCATTTTAAGTAAATATTTGATATAGAGATTTTGTTGAATGTTGCTCAATATGGGGATGTAGCTCAGATGTTAGAGCGCTCACTTAGCATGCAAGAGGTACGGGGATTGAAACCCCGTATCTCCATTTTTTTAATTTTTGTTTGTTTATAGGAATTTTACTTTTTTTTTTCAATTTTTTTTACCTTTTTTTGTTCACAATTTTTTTCCACTTTTTGTTTATTTATAGGAATTTCACATTTTTTTTCCAATTTTTTTTTACATTTTTTTGTCCAATTTTTGTTAATTTATAGGAATTTTACATTTTTTTTTCAATTTTTTTTTTAAATTTAAGTTGACGTGTTGTGGATAGTCAAGCATATCGGTCTCTCATTGCTCTAAATTTTATGATGTGAAAAACAATGGAGGTGGATCAAACTATCTCACAATGTTTTGGTTCAAATTCACGTACCATTACTTATATTTGATGCACATTAGTATGAGACAGTGTCACGATGAGACGAAATATAATTTGGACATAACATTTTAACACTTTTAAAAAAATGAATATTGATATGAACTAAAATATACTCCATCTAATGCATAAAACCGTCTTCTAGAGTTTTTGTCCTTATATTTTAGTTGCAAATGGTAACTCCTCAACCTAGAATTCTACCAAAAGAAATAGGGTCACATATGAAGCTGTTGATTCTTTGGCTAGTATATGGACAATTGTGTGAATTAATGAACAAACCATTCTTAATCATTACAAAGAGTGATACTATTATCAGGGACCGATCCAGCTAGGATTTTATCGCAAGGAGTGCAAAATTTTCATAAAATTAAAGGATATAACGGGTGCAAAATGACAAAATTTTTACAACTTTAAAATATAAAATAATTTTCTTATATATACAGTAAAGAAAAAGAAATTAAACTCCAAGGGGCGAAAATTTATAATTCAACAGGTGAAAAATGACAAAACTTTTACAAATTTAAAATATAAATAAATTTTTTACATATATAATTAAGAAAATATATAGGAAAAATGTCAACTCAGGGCCTGAAAGATGGCAAAACTATCAATTTAAGGCCTTAAAATTTTTTCCTATCGATTTAAAGCCTAGAAGATAGAAAACTATCGATTCAGGGCCAGAAAGATAAAAACTATCAATTTGAGGCTCACACATTTTAAGATCATGTTTGACACTTATATTTCATATCCTTATTTCATGTTCTTATTTTTTTTATTTTTAGGGGTTACGGTTCAAGGTTTAACGGTTAAGGGGATTAGGGTTCATGGTTCAAGGTTTAGGGTTCATCATTTAGGGTTTAGGGTTTAGTGTTCAGGGTTTAGGATTTTAGTGTCCAAACATGACCTTAAAATTTATAAGCCTCGAATTGATAGTTTCTATCTTTCAGGCCCTGGATTGATAGTTTTTTTATCTTTCAGGCCTTGAATCGATAGAAAAAATCTTTCAGGCCTTAAATTGATAACTTTACCATCTTTTAGACCCTGAATTGATAAAACTCCAAATATATATTAAACTCCAAGGGGGCCGACTGTCCCCTGGCCTCTTACCCTTTGAATTCTTTTTTAAAGTGTTTTGTTATTACATGTTTAGTTTTCACAGGATATGAAATACTCTCTACGTTCTAATAATTTGCACATGACAAAGTATAGTGTGAACACGTTTTACGGTGAAATTGGTTAAGGAGTGTGACTTATATTATTAAAGTGTGTGACTTTTTACTGTAAAGTGTGTGACTTTTTACTGTAAAGTGTATTACTCATAAAAGTGAAGGGTGTGACTTATATTATAGCAAAGAGTATCGTAGTGATAACTGAAGTGTGTGACTTATATTACTAAAGTGTATGTCTGTAAAAAAAAAAAAAACCAATTTCACGGTGAACAAATTTCACAGCATACCAACTCTTTACACATTTTTCTTATTTGTACGTTCCCAAATAATTTAAACACCTCCAAAAAAAAAATCTCCATAATTTTTATCTTTACAATATTCAAAATTTTACATAAAATATCGTTTTTTGGACACACAATACACTTAATTTAACACATTTCTTTACTTTATACATAAAAAATTACAAAATTATCCCTTAAAATCTTACTAATTACTACACTTTTTTATTTTGTGTATACACTATATGGTGCAAGTTATTCGACGACGAGGAGTATATATTACTTCTAAGCGACATGATCTTGTTGCTTAAAAAGAATATGTAAAAAAACCTTTGGAAAGTTTAGACAAAAAAGCAAGACTTATCTATCTTAATATAAATAAAATTTAAATGATAAAACAAAATGTGGATGTAGCACAGATGGTAGAATGCTCGCATTAGCATGCGAGAGGTACGGGGATCGATATCCCTCATCTCCAAATTCGTTTTATTAATTTTTCTTGCATTGAAAGATTTGGGCCTTCTTTTAGGTCCAAAATCTTAACAGATCATTCATATTTGGGCTGTTTCCAGATAAATGGGCTTTGCTTATTTGGCCTCGTTTTTCTTAATTTCACGAGTATGGAGTAGGTCTCTTTTAAAGTTTAAACCAAGTGCACATTAAAAAGAATTCCAGAATAATTCATTTAGGTTGTAAAGTAATACCCATTTCGGAATTCAAGTATCCCATTTTAATTATTAGTCACACACTTGTATGCAGCAATTGCATTGTGCAATTGATATAATTTTGATTCAATTTAATTAATATTTACCAATTCAAATCACACTTTTCGGCGTGAAGGTGAACATTATTATCATAATGCATTTCTTTAACAATCTAAGGATACGGGCTGGTGGTTTTTTAGTTCTGATTGCCCCACTGAGCTTTTAACTTATTCAAAAAATTGGGTAATTAGATTAAATTGCACCTGGCTCCTCCCACTGCTTGGGGTTCTTTTCACCCTACACTCACGGTACTACTTCGTTATCGATCACCCAGGAGTATTTAGCCTTGCAAGATGGTCCTTGCTGGTTCACACGGGATTCCACGTGTCCCATGTTACTCGGGTCAAAGCGTAAGCATGCTTATTTTCAACTCCCCGAAGCATTTCGTTGATTACTACGCCCTTCCTCGTCTCTGGGTGCGTAAGTATCCATCATAAGTCTTTCCTCTTTTGAACCTCGCCCTTATTGCCCTTATAAAATTTTTATAAATTCTAAAATCAATTATAAATAAGGCTATGTCATCTTAAGGTGCTAAATGGATGGATCTTATCAACGTCCATGAATAATAAATCATAGATCGAACAGCCGAATTGGAAAAATTGAGTGCTATGATATAACTTTGTATCGGCTAAGTTCATGAGTTGGAGATAAGCGAACTCGAACCGCTGACATCCGCCGCAGGGCAAACAACTGTCTCTCGTGTCCCCGACTGATTCTACCATAGAGGCCAACGATAGACAATACCCCCTCCGAACACAATTTACAACTTTCATTGTACTGTGCTCCAAAGAGCAACTCTTCTTAAAATCTCACTCAAAAGGTGCTGAGTTGGAATCCCATTTTAACTCAGGATTCTTGTTGTTACGGAGGTTCTAGCTACAGGAGAACCCGGAACGGAGAGTCCCCCCTTTCTCCGCCCAACTCTTTGGTCTTAAGAACACTGGTTTTAAGAATGAGTGATTGCCCTTCTCCGATAATTTGTGCACACAAGAATTTGTCTAATTTTTTTTATAAATGCATATCATTACAAAAAACAAGTAGAATGACAAAATAGGATTATGATATTTAACTCTTATATATTAATGCAAAATGACAATTACTTTGAGGTAAAAATTATTCTCCAAAAAGATAACTAAAATGGAACGATAGAGTAAGTTTTGTGGGAGTGAGTCTCCTGTGCACTGTGCACTCCATAATGTTTTAAAAAATACAATTTATAGAACTAAAATGTGTAACTTGTTTATACTAAAACACACGACTTGTTTCCCATATTAATAGTCGCATGCTTCACTATCAACAAGTTGTATGTTTCAGCACAACAAATTGTATATTTCTAAAATATACTATAGAGTACACGATGCACCTAATGCATACAAGACTTAGTCATATTGTGAATTATTCTTCTCAAAATTATTAAATGACAATACTTCAATATAATCACCATCAACTGGAAAATAGAACTAAAAATAATTAAATCAAAACATAAATTCAATATTCACAATCCTCCCATCACAAAACTTATTTAGGATTTAATCGAATAGGCATCGCCCCTTGGCCTTCAATTAATTTTGGAATGAGTCGACTGGTTTAGGCTGTCACCACTAATAGAGATTTCTTGTGGCGCCTTGTAAGGTGTCACAATAAAATTTTCTTTTAGATGGTAAAAAAAGTAGTCGTCACCACAAACAGAGGCTTTTTGTGACGCTTTAATGACTTGTCACAATATATTTTCTTTTTACGTGTTGAAAATGGTAGTCGTCACCACTAATACAGGCTTCTTGTGGCGCCTTGCAAACCTTCATAAAACATCCCTTCTTTACGTGACCAAGATGAAAATAGTCACCACAAATAGAATCTTTTTGTGATGACTTGTGAATCGTCAGAATTGATCTCCCTTTAACGTGAAGAAGTTGGAGTCATCATCACAAATAGCGGCTTCTTGTGATGAATTCTGAATTGTCACAACAAATCTTCATTTTATGTGATGAAGATGAAAGTCGTCACACAAACTGAGGCTTCTTATGATGACTTGTTGTTCGTCACAAAAGATCTCTATTTTACGTGGCAATATATATGATTATCCCCGCAACAATTACTTTAATTGAGGAATTTTAACGTTGTCACGAAAATATAGATTTTGGTGATAATTTTATATTCATCACAATAATTTTTGTTGCTAGTAATTATTATTTTTGTAACGTTATAGGCTAAAAGGATATTATCAAGTTCATAAAAACTTTTCGCTAAAATATGGGGGTGTTTTAAAAAATTTATAAGTGATTATAGTCACCTAGAATTGTGTGTAAAAACAATTCAGAGTGTTTTATTTATCTTTTAGTAGCTTAAATAAGATCTCATAAGCTATAAGTTATAGCTTAATAGTCTTTTTTTAAAACTTTTAACTTTTTTTGCAAACACTATCAACTTTTTTTTTTAATTTTCTTACAAACAGTATCAACTTCTACTATTAATCATTTTTACCATAATCACTAATTTTAATCACTTCTTTAAAAACTATAAGTTTTTGCAAACACCCCCTGTATATAGTACAAAATTCTTATTCAATGTTTAATCTCGTGTTCCGTTACATTTGTCGTGTATTAAAAATAGAGGCACACTTGTATGAGACGGTCTCACGATGATATAATTTGATCATAACGTGTAACACTTTAGGAAGAATAGATGTTGATTTGCGCTAGTTTATACTCGTCTCATGTATGAAACCGTCTCATATGAGTTTGTCTTAAAAATAATAACATGAAATAAGTATTAGAGAACTATATAGAATATACAAAAGAATTAATTCCCCACTTTTTTAAAAGTTTGAGCTTGTAGATGAGACATAATTCTTTTATGGTATTAAAAGTTTAAACATTATACAATAATAATGTTACTCTTCAACTATACGAGGTACGCCCAAAGCAATATATCAGACACGATAATGCACTTTGACGCAGATTTTTCCTTTTCTTTTCCTTTTTGTTTTTTTCTACTAAAAAACGACACAGGGGGTGCCAATTCCTGAACTTTTTGTCATTTGCCAATTCACAAAGTTTACGTCTTAATATCTTATTGGTTAGGAAAACATACATAAATTTGTTTTATACTAGGTATTACCCAAGTTTTATCCCATTGAAGTTGACACCCATATATATTTAAAGATTAAGATTTTGTTTAATAGGAAAAGCAGCAATTATTTACGCAACATCAGCATGGACAATTCGGTCTAACCAATTAGAAAATCTTATTCAGTCCACACAATCCTATTCGAAAATAAATTTTATATACATTAGGTGTATTGTACAACTAATTAAATACATTTATGAAATAGGCAAGAACAGATATTACAAAATTCGTAACCTTTGATTTAGTGTAGATTGTTAATTAAATGACGTGTTTGTATTAAATATCTCTCCTCAAAAAGAAAAAAAGAAGAATAGATCATAACTCTAAAAGGAAGATAACTTGTATGAGACGAGACCTCTCATAAACTCTCACCATTCCAATGTTACATTTTATTATTTTGGGTGTTTCACGATAAGTTTTACGTTTCCTATTTTGGTAAGTTGTAGCCTCATTTTTTTTAATAAATATTCTTATTTTTATTCAAAATTACACTAATTATCACTCAATTAATATTAGAATACACACATTATCTCTTTCTCTCTCCACCATTTTACTTTTCTTACACATTTCACCAACCAAAAAATACATATATTAATTTAATACTCCCTCCGTCCTATCACTACAGGAAATTCGAGAAATCGCGACGAAAAAATTTGTCACTAAAGCATCATTTTTCGTCACAATTGATAATTTGTGACGAATTTTTTTGTGGCATAGATCGTCATTTATAGTGCGTGGTATTATGAAAAATGTGACGGTATATTAATTCGTCGTGAAATGGGCATCATTTGGTGACGAAAAAGGTCATCGTCCCTGTTGGGAAATCTGTATTTTAGTTTTGATGGAAGTTCCAAAACAGGTTGTAATAGGACCGGTCGGACACATTAGTCGATCGATGACTTAGAATCGATTAAGATGACCAAATTGAAATGTATAGATAGCTGATGTAAAAGATAGGTCACATATTGAGGGGGAACTCAATATGTATAGGTCAGGTCGAAGTATCGATGACCCAGATAAGGTCGATGATCGAAGACAAGGACTCGATAGACATCAAGACTGGGGATGAACTCAAGACTCAGATAGACATCAAGACTCGGGATGAACTCAAGACTCAGATAGACATCAAGACTCAGATGAACTCAAGACTCGGATGAGACAGGAAGACTAACTCGAAGACTCAGATGAACTCAAGACTCAGATAGACATCAAGACTCAGATGAACTCAAGACTCAAGAATAAACTCAAGACTCAAGAATGACTCAGAATAACACCGAGGCTCGTAGAGACACCAAGATCAAAAGACTTGAAGACCTACATTCAAACCGAAGTCACAGATTGAGCTAAGACAATATGCATCGAAGACTCAACAAGGTAGATCGACCGCCATTCGATCAAGTCACCACACCGTGACAATAAAAATATACACCGCATAAGATTTAATCTTCTACAAAAGGAATATCAACCGCCTAACGGACAAATTATTGAAGTCAGCCTCCATGGGGCAAGGAGAAAGCGACACGTGCACAAAAAGAGCTGACAATGCGGGATACGATGCTGCGGACAAAAACAATGCTAATCATGCCTACGGCCACGCCGATAATCGGAGCACGTCACAATCATATCCTACAACCTACCTAATATAGCCTGAAATTCAAATTGCTCTCCATCGGCTCTTTGATTTCGAGGTCTACAAAATGGGATTGCTCGAAAGGGAGAAAAAGAGACCAACAACTATCACATGAATAATTGAGCGAAGCGGAACAACATCATTAACGCAGATTCTCAAGAAGCAAAAAGCCTTCAGAATTTCCGCTCGAAGAACACCATTTTGAAGATTATTCTTAAAGTGTTCATCCCATTGTTCTTAGCAAGAAATCCTATCCACTAGCATTTTGGCTACCTAAAACACCAGGATAGATTTCCAGTTGGAACCCTCAAACATTCTTTACCCAAATGCAAGTTAGGTTAAGTTTGTTCCCGAAAGATTTCAGATTAGGGATTCTAGTTTTCTGATTTCTAGTTCGGTTGAGTGTGAACTCGATAAATATCTGTAGAGTGTAAACTCAATAAACATCTCGGCCATCCCGTGAGGGATATAAGTCCCGTAGTTTAAGTTCGGTTAAGCTCGGTTAAGTTCGGTTAAGGTTCCCCTGTGTTAAGGGAAGAGTGGACGTAAGACGGGTTTCGTCTGAACCACTATAAAAGTCTTGTGTGCATTTACGTGCTTTCTTATTGCTTTACACTATTCACACAACTGAGTTTAAAAGTGCATACATATTCTAAGTTAAGCTCATTCTGCACCAAGCAACTGATTTGATCATGTTGACATCTTAGTCAGCTGATTGAAAACTGACTTAAGAATTTGAATTGATAAAACTGGTTTTTCACACGGGTTAAAACAAGCTTCCGCACTCTCAGTTAAACTGACATATATCAAGCTGATCTGCCCTCAGGCACTCAGTAAGATTGAACATCAGTCTAAACTGATACACTAGCACTCTGATCGGGTAATCTGCAAATCACACCTGATCCGCACGAAAAGTTTTAGAAGTCTATTCACCCTCTCCTCTAGACTTGCACCCTCACAAAACCCGTTCGGGACCTACAAGTGGTATCAGAGCAGTGGTTCTACAGACCACTGGCTTTGAGTATCATCGATTCTTGAGGAAGAATCTTTGTGGTCATTTGAACAGATCTTGAAAAACCATTTTTCAAAACTCATTCGTTTTCAAAATCACTCAGCATGGATAATACCTCTGGCATGTATCATGATTTGCCTAAGTTTTCAATTGATGAGTATGCAGATTGGACTATATATATGTACAACCATCTAGGACCGATAAGCGGCAGAATGATGGAAGTCATTGAACGAGGACCCATCATCATATATCACGACAACCCAGCAGTTGGAGGAGATCCAGACTTTGCACCGGGAAGTCTTGTACGAAAAAGCCCAGCCCTGATGGATGCAGAAGAAAGAAAGCTATATACTCTAGATACAATTGCCAGGCATATAATCATGAAGATGATGGATAAAGTCACAAAGGAGAAGATAAAGTATCTCAAAACTGCGAAACAAATGTGGGATACTCTTGCTGAGATGTGCGAAGGTAATGATCAGATCAAAGACAGCCGACTACAAGCTGAACTGGTGAAGTTCGAAAAGCTAAAGATGTTTCCCAAAGAGACCATCAACAAGCTCAATGGGAGGATCACCATGTCAGTAAATAAACTACGAGAACTTGGAAGAGAGATGTCAGACAAAGATATCAACTACAAGATCTTAAGATCTCTCATCAAGAAATGGGACATGAAAGTCACGGTAATTAAGCCAAGACATTTCAAAGATGAAGCAGAGTAACTTGTTCCTAAGCCTTAAAGCCCACGAGTTCGATTTAATCGAAAGAGGACAAGCAGATGAAGACGAGACGCCTGCTGAAGCCTCAACGTCTAAATCGATTATGGTTTAAAGCAACCAAAGAAGCAGATCAAAGGCCATCGAACCTCGATGGAAACATAATGAGTCAAGGTAATGCAGACGCTTCGCTATCAGAAACTTGAAAGATCAAATACTCAACTTGGTAAGTATCGAGATTCTACAGAGACTATCAAGACAAATGAAGAAACAGAGGCCAACCGACAGATCACTAGAAAGAACTGATCCGATGATCAAGAGATCACAGAGAGAAAAAAAAAAGAGATGATCCGTTAGATGAGAGAAGAGATAATGATCCGACAGAAGGAGTTCGGATTACCATCGAAGGGAAGTCACCGACAGATCCTACATACGGAGTGACTCACCGGCAGAGGAAGTTCCGTGAGATCGAGGATCATGCTTCAATCGGTGAGAAACCAGTCACTACAAAGACCGGACGCCTGACCGACTCCCAGAGAAAGGGAAGAGAAACGGAACAGAAGAGAGCAACGCCTCAGAGATAGAAAAGCCATGGTCACTGACACATCTGGAATTGATGATTCCTATCTGCCTTCCGAGGATTCTCGCTACTCATCCAGAGAAGACTTCGTTCGATAAAGAATCTTGTTGACTTCCATGAACATGAAGATCCGATATTCTCTTGAGATAACGATGAAATCACCGATGGCCAAGGAGGAAGACCAACTGAGGTAACCTCCAAACCTTCGCTTTTTCAATTTCCACACCTGCTATTATTAGCACACCTGCTGGAGAGATTGACTTGCAGCTCTACTCTGAGCAATTGCTTGATGATCTCTCTGATGCAGTAGACACTTATACAATAGTGGAAGCTGAAAATGACAAGCTAAGGATCAGAATAATCAACTTGTTAAAGAGAAATTTGTCAAGAAAGCTCTCGAATCGAAATCAAACCTTTCGAAGGTAATCGAGGAACTTAACATTCGAAAGTTAAATCTTCGATCAGAGAAGAGATCAAAGATCGCCTAGCAATCAACAAACAATGTTCGATGATTTCAAAATCCTTCAAGCTAAATTTGATGAGCTATTCCGACCACGTGAGAGTCTAAAAATCATCGAGGATAGTTTGCACAAGAAAATAGAGGTTTTCACGAAGTCATCAAAAACCGTTCAAGATATGAACACCTATTTTCGAACGTTGACTAACAAGAAGGGAATTGGGTATGAGAACCCTTCTACATCCTCAAAAGCCCCATTTAATTCACTTCAGAAGGGTGTAATCAAACGAGTCTCTGACAAAGATACACAAAAAGTTAAACATGTATCCGATAAGGAAAAAAGACCCGAAAGCAAGTAAAGGCAAGTGCCTAATCAGAAAGGGAACATAAATGGACCCCAACTGATTAAGCATCAGCCGAGGAATCAACATAAGAACCCAGTTATTCTGAAGAAACCTCAACCTGATCAGCAGATTAGGTATCAGAAGAGACAACCTGTAAGAAGGAAATCTAATCTGAGACCCAATCAAGGTCAGCTGCCTAATAAGCAGCTTATAGGTAAACCGCAGCAAAGACCATCTATGCCAAAGAGATATGAATCTTTTGATGGTAGCAGTCGTACCTACCCTTATAACCAGATATCTAGGGCTACTGTGCCTGAGCCACACTGGATTAAAAGAAGACAAAATATAAAGAAAAATCCCAAGTCTTCTAAGTCACCCAAGGCTCACACTAATAATCATACTAATCAGAAAGCATATGAAGAGACGTATGATTATGATGATTTGTATGGGAGACAAATCAGACCTTCTAATCTATCTGATTACCATAGAAGTGCTCTGTTTGTGTGGATCCCTAAATCCACCACTAACCCCCCAGGACCCAATTCCAAAGGGGTACCTAAAGCCTGATTTGATTGCAGGTTCGCGTGGGACTGGCCAACAAAGGAGGTGTACAAGTAACTATCTGGTACATCGATAGTGGATGCTCAAGGCACAAGACTGGAAGCAAACATCTTCTTAGCTCTTACAAAGAACAAGAAGGCCCACGTGTACTCTTCGGTGATGATAACTTTGGTTTTACCAAAGGATTAGAAACCTTAGAGAATTATGATGTTCAAGTAACTGGAGTCTCGTATGTCGAAGGATTAAAGCACTATCTACTATCAGTATCACAATTCTGCGACAACGGATTCAGCGTTGAGTTCTCGAGCGACAAGTGTACGATTAGGAATCGAGTCACTCAACAAACCTTGCTAACTGGTTCAAGGAAAGGGACGATCTACACAGCAGATTGGAACAGTTGTCCTAGGAATACATGCTTAATTGTTAAGAGTTCCAAAAGTAGCAGTTGGCTCTGGCATAAGAGATTGAGTCATCTGAACTTCAAGACTCTTAACAAGATAGCTAGGATGTCCTTGGTTGAGGGACTTCCGAATGAGATATTCTCCAAAGATCAGACATGTGCCGCATGTCAGAAGGGAAAACAAGTTAAAGCCTCATTCAAGAGAATACCGACCCAAGATCCAAGAGAGTATCGCGAATCGCTCCATATGGATCTATTCGGACCCGCCATACCAAATCGATCTCGATGGGATTTAAATATACTCTAGTAATCGTGGATGATTATTCCAAGTTTACTTGGGTTGTATTCTTATACAAGAAGAACGAGACAACGACAAAGATACCCGAGCCGCTTCAAGAAGCTACAAAAACGAGAAGCGGTGTCAAGATAGTAAAAATCGATCGATAAAGGTACAGAGTTCTGAATTCCTTTATTATCGATTTCAGACCGAAGTTTGGTATACAACATGAAACGTCACCGCAAGAACGCCACAACAAAATGGAGAAAGCGAAGCGGAGAAACAGAACTCTTAAGGAAGTTCGCCGACTATGTTAATTGAACATGCCACACCAAGCGTTTCGGCGAATAATCAACATTTGATGCCATACTCGTAACAAATGTTCTCGACTAAGACTCACTTCAAAACACCTTATGAACTATGGAAGGCGTAAAACCTCGCGTGTTTCATACTTCCATGTTTTTTGGGTGCAAGTGTTTCATACACAACAATGGGAAAAGTCAGTTGAAGACTTTTGAGGCCAAGTCAGATGAGGGCATATTCTTAGGATATTCCTCATCCAGCAAGGCTTTCAGAGTTTACAACAAACAAACCCTAGTTGTGGAAGAAACACCACATGTGGTCTTTGATGAGACATCTTCTGAACAAGAGAAAGCTGCCTCAGAACAAGTCGTACCAGATCAACCGCTACCTGACATGCAAAAAATGGATCAGCTAAGGATCAAGGAGAAAGAACCTGAACACGTAATGATTGTACATCCTGAACTTGATCTTTGCCGATTCAACATGTCAATCGAGACCTAAGGTACGCATTAACCTATCGATTGAAGAAGTCATATACGGTGAGATAAAGATCAACCGAACCATCTGGTTCAGGGGGAACTCCTGAAGTTCCTATGAACAGACATCAGCACATGATGAGTCCAACATCAGCTGAGACATGTTCTTATCAAGTGGATCATAATTCCGCACCACTCCCAATCACTAGTAATGAACTACTATCAGATATGGATGATGTTCTCCAAACAGACGCACATCAGAACAGAAGGACCTGGATTACCAGTCATCCAACTGATCTGATTATCGGAGACCCATCTGATAGAGTCAAAACTAGACATCAGATTGGTGAAAGTACCATGTATCTTTGTTGTTATCGTCTTTGAAGGAATCATCTACGATGAGAGGAAGTTTCTACAAGACGCAAGTCGGATTCTAGCCATGGAAGAGGAATCGAACAGTTTTTGAGAGAAATCAAGTTTGGAACGGGTGGATGGACTAACTCATCAAGACGTGATTGACACGAAGTGGGTATTCAAGAACAAGAGAGATGAGAATAATGTCATAACTAGGAATAAGGCAAGACTTGTTGCTAAAGGGTATTCACAATCAGAATGAATTGATTATGATGAGACCTTTGCACCGGGCCGCCGCCTAGAAGCCATTCGGTTTGTTTTGCATATATACGCCTACGAGGGTTCATTTGTGTGGTATCGATGGATGTAAAGAGTGCATTCTTAAATGGGGTACTAGCAGAGGAAGTTTATGTCGAACAACCTCCAGGCTTTAAAAAAGGCAACCAAGTGTACCGTTTAAGGAAAGCTCTTTAAGGACTGAAACAAGCTCCTCGAGCTTGGTATGATACACTCTCTCAGTTCTTGATAGACAATGGGTTCACTAAAGGAATAGTGGACAGAACCTTATTCAGAATAGAAGATGGAGAAGATATTCGATGGTTGATTTCGTGGGCGACATCATCTTTGGATCTCCCAACAAGAAGCTATGTGAGAAGTTCAACAAATTGATGCAAGGGAAGTTCGAGATGTCCATGATGGGTCGATGAATTACTTTACGGGTTTACAAGTCAAGCAGAGTCTGAAGGATATTCATCCGCCAAAGCGGTACACAAGGAATCTCTTGGTAAAGTTTGGAGTTCAACATTGCAAGGAAGCCAGAATTACCATGATGACCGGGTTCAAGATGGATCCAGATGAAGATGGTCAGAAAGTTAATCAGAAAGAATATAGAGCTCTGATTGGATCACTACTATATCTGACTGCCAACAAACCAGACATTACTTTTGCAGTAGGTGTATGTGCCAGATTTCAAGCAAATCCAATGCAAAGCCACCTAGAAGCGGTTAAGCGGATTCTCAAGTATCCGAAGGGGATGTAAACCTTGGTTTATTTTACCCATCGATGATAATCTAGAGCTTAGTGGATATTCGATTGATTATGGAGTTTGCGAATCGACGTAAAGTCAACCTCGTGTTCATGTCGGGCCGGGGAAATAAACCGATCTCTTGGTTTCGAAGAAGGAGACATCGATTCGCGACATCTACTACCGGGAATAATATATGGTTGCAGGAAGTTGTTGTTCCCAACCGCCCGCTAAGTCGGCGGTGAGGGATTACAACATCGTAGCTAAGAACGCACCTATATTCCGTGGCAAAGAATAGTCTTATTGCAATCACTCGTAATCTCGTTCTACATACAAGATGCAAGCATGTGGATGTCAGACACCATTTTATCAGAGATCACGTTGAAAAGAAGAATATCAGGATGGAAAAGATCCATACTGACAGCGAAAAAGTCGATATCTTAACTAAGCCGCTTAGTCGAGATCGATTCAGAGAGTTATGCAACGAGCTAGGGCTTCGGATCTTGGAGAAAATGCGAGATATGATTGATGGGTGATCTCGAGAACCGGTTGGTTAAAAGACTAACCAAGTTAAGTGGAATCAGTTGAGTTAGGAATCTCAACTGATCAGACGACCAGACGAGGAGCCGATCTGAAGTTCAGACAAGGAGCAGATCAGTTCAAGACATATTAGATTAAGGGGGAACTGATCAGATTGGAGTATCACTTTATAAGTCGATTAAGCTACAGTCAACAAACAAGTCAAAGTAAAGCTGCAGATCGCATAAGTCAGAAGAAGCAACACAACAATGAAATAATAGAATTTTTCATTGATAAGGACCCGGAGGTCAGATTTACAAGTTACAAGTGATATCACAAGCTACAAGTGCTACAAGCTATCTTCAAGTGGTATTACAAGTACAAGAAGACCCGGAGGTCATAAACCATAAGCCCTAAGCCAACCCTAGGGGGGGAAGAAGAGAGAGTTCAAGGTATGATGCTCTCATTTTCCCTCGATCCTAAGAAAGGGCGCCGAGAGGCCTCGAGAATCCTGAGCCAATCTCAAAAGCTTCGGAGTGAGGAGCGAGAGAGGCTTTGAAGGATGTCCAAGCCAGGAGCCCTCAGACGTGAAATCAACGGGCTCTCCAGTTGTTAAATGGGGCATAAGGTTACTGTGTTTGGTCACAAGGACCAAACGAACACTTGTGTCAAGATGAAAAATTGAGTTTGATATATGAAGATCATTTTGTTGACCGATGCGGACCATATACCAAACTCATGTTTTGTTTCGCATCGAAGTCTGTTGATGCTAATTCCGTCATCTCAATAGGCGCACAAGGTGCATACGATTAGGAGAAGTGCCTTCTCATTTTGCCTTAGTAGATCCGGGCCCATGGTGGTAAAGAAGCTTAGCATTGATCGTATGTGAAATCTTAGATGATGATTTAAAGCAAAGGTGAAGGAACACACATGGTTGATTTGAGAAGCTGAATCCATTGGAAAAGGGTTAAAGGTTCCCGCTGGAAGTTTCATCGGTAATAAGGAACTCATCGGAAAAGCATGAAGTATATGCTAAACAAGATGAATGGTTTATGTTGTGTTGTTTGCCTAAACACCCCAGACTAATTTATAGAAGGAAATTAGGGGTATAAATGCAAATTTATTTTCTCAGAAGACCTTAAGAGAAATTTGCATCGACAACGCGTAAGGAACACGCAACTAATGGTTGGATGAGTTAACGGTGTGATTAATCATAGCTTATCTATGTCATTATTACGGAATGTCAAATCGCGCACCGATTTGGGAATCAAGGCGATTTTTGGACTCCCCGAAGTAAAAGTTTTGGCGGGAGTTGACTTCAGTAAATACGGGCTGATTAGAAGAAGACTGAAGGATGAAGTGTATCGGATAAGTGGATCAGATAAGTAACGAAGTGTTTCAAGCAAGAATCTGATCAGATGAGTGAGATATTGTTGGGAAATGCTTAAGGCTACCATCAGTAAAGTCAACAAGTACCAGATCAGATCACAAGTGGTAACTGGTTGATTACAATATCAATCAGTCAGATACGTTCTCTTATTTATCCCTTTCTGAATACCTTACATGCGTTATTTAAATAAAATGTTTTACTCTGTTCATGACGCATGCTCTGCAAAACTTTTAATGCGGACTTGGATATGTGTTTTTAATGCGTTTTATTGCGAATTTTCGAGTTCGAAATACGAGAAGACTACTTTTCTCAACCGTACGATCAAAATACTTTTTGGCCGACTAATCTCAGCCACTGATTTCAAAACACAGATACTTGAGTACTTTGGAAAGTTGTGCAAACAGGTTTTCCCTCGTATTCTATAAAATCCAAATCTTTTCAGAAAACCTCTTTCCACTACTTCGTCTTCTCAAAGTTCTTAAAAGATCAAATTCTTTCAAAAAACCTTCAGAGAATTACTTTCGAGATCAATTGATTCTACTCTTCCGATTTCTAAATCTTTCGAATCAATTTCTGATAATTTCTTGTTTAATTAATTGCATGATCTCAATTTCTCTCTGGTACCTAGGTTTACAAATCGTGATGATATATTTCTGCAATTTTTTATTAGACCTAAACGCTTATTTGCTAAATTGATGCTAAAATTACTAATTTGATTGAATTTATTGAAATATCTTACTCAAACTAAACATCAATTTGCATATCGTACAAAAATAACATATCTTATTCCACGATCGGGCCAAGGGAAAAAGTTCTGCAATTTTTCATCGATGAAGAAAGACATCATTGATGAAAAGTACGTAGTCTTCACCATCACCTCAGACCTTGAATCACTGGAAATTATGGAGTGCTTGCGAGCGTGTGGACTTGAACGCTATTGCTCTACACATCAGAACATCGTCCACGCGCATGAAGCTCTGGAGTTTCTATACAATCTGCAGAGGGATGAAGACATTGATGCTGACCTGATTTCTTCCGTTGGTGGACTGGAAGTTCGAGTGTCGAATGACGATCTCCAGAGGATATTCGGCCTAACTAGAGGAAGCATCAATCCAGAGACCTACACGACTGATGTAGGAGAAAAGGGATTTCTTGAAGCCGAGTTATTGAGACCTGCAAACAAGGAGAACACGACGAACGTCAAAGCCTCCTATCTGAAGAGGAAATATCGCCTTCTTCTTGAAATTGTTCAGAAGGTGATCATGTGCTCAACCTATAGTCTTGATGCAGTCACTTCGTACAAGATAAGTGTCATGGCTGCAATAATCAAGAAGGCTTCAGATATCGATTGGTTGGGTATGGTCAAAGCAAGACTGAGAAAAGACTCCGGGAAGTTCGAACTGACCTAGAGCAATGAAGTGTGCTTATCTTCCAAGTGCTAATTCATACACAAAATCTCTATCATTCTGTCAAATAAGCTGCCACAGAATTATAAATAGAACGAGAATGGAGCGAAGATATACCAAGCAAAGCACAAGGCCATATTGGGCAAAGATGAGTCCCTACCTGGACAATCTGATGAGGATCCAACTCCTTATGTGCCCAAAACCAAGGGAGAAAAGAAAGAAAAAGATAAGGCAACTGCATCTTCTGAAGTGCAGGAAAAGGCCATTCCAGAGAAGAGGATGAAGAGGAAGGATCTGGCCAAGAAACCAGATGCTCAGCGGAAAAGTCAGAAGAGAGTCTCATCTCCTCTGAAAACTGCTCCAAGTTCTGCCCAGCAAGTCAGCAGAATGAAGGATCTGATGCAAGTAAGATCAGAAGAAGAGATAGCAGTACGCTCTGAGCCAACTATCAGAGAAGTAAGGGAAGAGCAGATGATCGCAACAGAAGGAGAGAAATCTGTCAGAAGGACAGAAGTGGAGCAATCTGAGGAAGAATCACCATCTGATTCTATGCCTCTCACCAAGATCTTCCAGAGAGCAAGATCGCCAACGCCCACTTCCACTTCCAAATCACCATCACCCTCTCCTCAAAAATCATCATCACCTCCCCACAAAACCTTCTCACCCTCACCCTCGCCTATCAGATCACCAAGATCTCCCACACCACCAATCAATCAACTCGTTCAGGAAACTGAATACCCTCAAAACGCTGAAAACGAACCACACATATCCCCACAAATATCCCAATCTCCAATCAAGTCACAGGAGCCTGAGAGATCCGACAAGCGAGTGTCCGTCTCTCATAATCCCTTCAATACCAGAACCGTGCTTGCTTCACCTGCTCCAGAAAGCACCATCATAAGGATAATGAAGCAACAGATCAAGGAGTATCTGCTGGATCTATGCCCTGAATTGGATCAACATCCTGGCATCCAGCAACAAATAGAAGAAATAGTGTTCTGGAAGGATATCAGACTGAAAAGCATTGAAGAATTTCTGATTCTCATGACAACTCTGGGATCATATTTCTTTGTCGACTTGGAGTTGAAGTGCTTGAACAATGTTGGGATTGAAAGTGCTGTTGAATTGGCATCTGACGATGATATTAGATGGTTAATTCACGAAAGGTTCGGGATTGCTGATAATAGGGAGGAAATCGTTCAACCTCCTACAGATCATGAGGGAGCTGCCGATGAACCAAGAATGGGTGCTGCAGATGAGACCCGACTTGGCAAGGCTTCAACATCTGACCAGACTGCTACGATGAGCTCTGATACCCTAGATCATTATACCGAGAAGATTCAGGATGGGATCAAGGCTGCATTTGAAGACAAATTCACAGCGCTCACATCAGATCTAATGACGCGATTTGAAGATGAGCAAGCAAAACTAGTTGACAAGAACGAAGCCACACAGTTGGGATGCACAATGCCATCCTTGCTGAAGTAATGCAACTATTAAATCCTCTTGCTGAGAAGCTCAAACTCCAGTCTGACAAACTCACAGTTCAGACAGAGATGCTCAATCAAACACAGGTACTTTTGGAAAGTGTCTGGGCATCCTTGGACAAAACTAAAAACCACATAGATATGGGTTGGAAACATTTTTTAGCTTCTACAGAACGAGCAAGACAGGAAATCAAAATTTCCCTCAGACGCTTTTTCACTCCTGCACCTTCTGCCACCGTTCAGATTACTCCGCTTATTGTCGAGGAACTCAGAGAGGAGATCTCACGCCAATTAACTGCTCTGAACCACAAGATGTCCAACCTCTTTGATGAAACCAAAAAGGGGGAAGGAAAAGAGAATAAAGAGAAGGAAGAAAAACAGACACAGTTGGTAACAATTTCATCTCTACCGAAAACCATCAGATGTCGACTTGCCGCCCCCACTCCATCTATCGATCTCAGAGTCAAGTGAAGGAAACTGTGGAGAAACATAGCAAAGAGATCACTGAGCAGAAAACTGCTCTTTCAGAAATTACTGCCAAAGTCGACAAGATTGAAGACTTTTCTTCGTTCGTACAAAAAAGAATGGAAACTGATGATCAGACCAAGAACCTTGAACTCGCTAAGAAGTTAGCTGAAGAAGACGAATAAGATGAACCTGAGCAGACTCTGAGGAGATTGCTTGGGAGAAGAATGCCCTTCCGACACCTGTTAAAGACATCCTCTGTGCACGGCTAGATCTGCTTCCAGAATGGGATCAGATCAGAGGAGAATGGTTATGTGACATCTACATCCTGGAGAAGATTCCAATTCATCAAGATCAGACTGAAAATGATGATGAATTTTAACCGGGTTAGAAACAAAGTATCCGGACTTCTACCGCATAAAGTGATGAAATAAGGAAAGATCATGTCACGATATGCGGAAGCTCCACCCTTTGAACTACTCCTTCCACCTCAAGGCCCGACAAAAAAGCTAGATCTTGTAAAGTTCAAAAATACCTACTATGGATTTGCTTAAAAAGGAGGGATCCATAGAAGAGAAGAGCTGGACAAACTAATGCAAAGGATGTATAGGATGTTTGGCCCCCAAAGAGCTACAAATGTTCAAGTACACCTAAGGAAGACAACTTGGAATCAGATGATAGGTACGCTTTTCATGTATTCTATAATGCTATATCTGAATGAAATATTCCATCTCAATCGATTCTAAGACAATATTCATTATCTCGAGGTATGATCGTTTAATTATCAACATCATTCATTATCTTCTTTTTTCGATTAAGTGTTTTGGTTCCATCAAAAGGGGGAAATTTTACATTATCTACATTTTAGTTTCCATGGAAGTTCCAAAACAGGTTGTTTAGGACCGATTAAGTGTTTTTAAGATGACCAATGAAATGTATAGATAACTGATGTAAAAGATAGGTCACATATTGAGGGGGAACTCAATATGTATAGGTCAGGTCGAAGTATCAGATGACCCAGATAAGGTCAGATGATCAAATGACAAGGACTCAGATAGACACTGAAGACTCAGATAGACACTGAAGACTCAGATGAACATGAAGACTCGGGATAGACATCAAGACTGGGGATGAACTCAAGACTCGGGATGAACTCAAGACTCGGATAGACATCAAGACTCGGGATGAACTCAAGACTCGAGATAAACTCGAAGACTCAAGAATAAAACTCAAGACAAGATTGTTGGGATATTTTAGTTTTGATGAATTATGCCAAAACATTATCAACTTGTGTTATTGAAGCTAATTTACAGATAATAAGTTGAGGGGGAACTCACGAAATTAGACGTAGATGATCGAGATCAGACGAGGCTGTAGACGAGAATGATCGAGATCAGATGAGTAAGATGAGTTCCAGAGTTAACTGATGAGCTGAGCAAAATTAGAGAAGAAGAAAAGCTAAGCCAGCTGATCAGATGACCAGATGACCAGATCAGAAGAGAAGGTTGCAGATCAGAAGAGGAGCAGATGAGACTGATCGAGATCGACGCGTGATCGAGATCGATATGAAGATGAACAGATGATCAAGATCGACGTGATTGAGATCGATGTGCTAAACCGATATGTCGACATGATGAAATATCGACCGATCATGTGAGCCGATCGATCAAAGTAGAAGAAATCATATATCAAAAACCAAATCAAGATACCAGACAAAGAAAGAAGTCATCGTAAGAGAAGTCATCCAAGTCATATTCATCGAGAATCTAACGCCATCGATGATCGGCTTAGCTCGAAAAGCTAGTGACCCGAGGGTCGATGTCCAAGTCGAAGAATCAACTCACCACCTGAAAGTGTCAAGATGCCTCGACGTATAAGGTCCGGCCAAGAGAAGTCCGCTGAATCAAGAAACCTCGAGACTCAAGATGTCAACGGACACCGAGGCTCAGAGAGACCAAGGCTCGGGGACATACCAAGGCTCGATAGACCAAGGCTCGGATAGAATCAAGATCTTGAGACTCGTAAGAATCAAGAATATAGCCGCTGTAATTCAAATTGACATGGACCAATGAGAGGAAGACAACCAGCCTGGAAAAGCTGCAAGAAGCTACAGAATAGTATGGATTTGAATGTGACTCCATCCAACGGTAACATTCAAATCCACACTATAAATATAAGTTCTTCCTTCATAATTCGATGTGGAAAATGCGTGAAACATCCATCAAGCCAAATCATCTAGCATTCCCACCCTAGAACACAAGTCTGTAGATATACACGCATATATTCAAGAGTGTTCTGGAACCCAATCTAAGCATAAATGCCATATCCTAAGCTTAGAGAGATTTTCCCATCCTTAGCATTGAGGCTAAACAAATGTAAGGGAAAATCTCAACCTAGTTGGAAACCAAACAAACCTTACCAAATCAGTCGGTTAAGTTTGTAGGTGAGTGTGAACTCGGTAAACATCTAGCAATCCCGAAAGGGAGGGTAGGCAATCCCGGAGGGTGATAAGTCCCGTTTGAGTGTGAACTCGGTAAACATCTATTGGGTGTTGGTCTAACACGTTAAACTAAGTCCAGTTGGTTAAGTAGGTGCCCCTGTTGATAGGGAAGAGTGGATGTAGGAGTTGGACTCCGAACCACTATAAAATCGTGTGTTCTTTACTGCTTTATGTTCTTACTTGCCATATGCATTTGATTATAAGCAAAACACACACATCGTTCTTAAAAGCAAAAATCTGGAATCACTCTGCCCTCACCCCTGTTTTATATGCATCGCCTTTAAAATGTTTTGCTTCCGCACGCGCAAAATGGGTTTTCCCACCGGGACCATCAAGTATGACTGAATACACTGAGGCTCAGAGACACATGAAGATCAAAAGACCTGAAGACCTACATTCAGCCGAGTCTGCGTATTGAGCTAAGACAATATGCATCAGAAGACTCAACAAGGTAGACTGATCAATTACCTGATTAAGTTAGCTCACACCTGGTGACAATCAAAAATATACACCAGACAAGACGAATCTTCTACAAAAGGAATATCAATCGTCTAACGGACAAATTACTGAAGTGCCGCCTCGCGAAGCCAAGGAGAAAGCGACACGTGCACAAAAAGAGCTGACAATGCGGGATACGACACTGCAGAAAAAAACGACGCTAATCATGCCTACGGCCACGCCGATAATCGGAGCACGTCACAATCATATCCTACAACCTACCTAATATAGCCCAAAATTCAAATTGCTCTCCAACGGCTCTTTGATTTCGAGGTCTATAAAATAGGATTGCTCGAAAGGAAGAGAAAGAGACCAACAACTATCACATGAACAATTGAGCGAAGCAGAACAACATCATTAACGCAGATTCTCAAGAAGCAAAAAGCCTTCAGAATTTCAGCTCGAAGAACACCATTTTTGAAGATTATTCTTAAAGTGTTCATCCCATTGTTCTTAGCAAGAAATCCTATCCACTAGCATTTTGGCTACCTAAAACACCAGGATAGATTTCCAGTTGGAACCCTCAAACATTCTTTACCCAAACGCAAGTTAGGTTAAGTTTGTTCCCGGAAGATCTCAGACTAGGGATTCTAGTTTTCTGATTTCTAGTTCGGTTGAGTGTGAACTCGATAAACATCTGTAGAGTGTGAACTCAATAAACATCTCGGCCATCCCATGAGGGATATAAGTCCCGCAGGTTAAGTTCGGTTAAGCTCGGTTAAGGTTCCCCTGTGTTAAGGGAAGAGTGGACGTAAGACAGGTTTCGTCTGAACCACTATAAAAGTCTTGTGTGCATTTACGTGCTTTCTTATTGCTTTACACTATTCACACAACTGAGTTTAAAAGCGCATATATATTCTAAGTTAAGCTCAGTCTGCACCAAGCAACTGATCTGACCAGGTTGACATCTTAGTCAGCTGGTTGAAAACTTACTTAAGAATCTGAATTGATAAAACTGGTTTTTCACACGGGTTAAAACAAGCTTCCGCACTCTCAGTTAAACTGACAGATATCAAGCTGATCTGCCCTCAGGCACTCAGTAAGATTGAACATCAGTCTAAACTGATACACTAGCACTCTGATCGGGTAATCTGCAAATCACACCTGATCCGCACAAAAAGTTTTGGAAGTCTATTCACCCCTCCCCTCTAGACTTCCACCCTCACAAAACCCGTTCGGGACCTATAGTCCCTATATGTTTCCATCTATTGTGACGCATAAATTGTCACTTTAGGCATCAAAAATTCGTCGCTCAATATGATGTTTCGTCACTAAAGTTCAACTTTACATGACGATATAAATAATTGTCACAAAAAAGATTACTTTAGTGACATTAATTTTGTCACAATTAGCTTGGTTATTTCGTCGTGTTTTCTATATTCGTCAAGAAAGAGTTGTTATTCAGTGACAAAATGTTGATCGTCGTTATATGTGTACATATAAAATAACGAAAAAATTTGTCACTAAATAGTATGATTTAGTGACAAAATCTTTATTGTCGCAAAATGATGTAGAAATTATGACGAATTATTTTTGTCACTATAATGTATTATTTAGTGACGGAAATAATAATCATCACTAAAGGTACAAATTTGGTGACAATATATTTTTTTGTCATATTTCTCATTTTTCGTCATGAAAGAATTACAGAAAAATGACGAAAAAAATTATCGTGGTTATATATATAGATATAATGACAACTAAATTTCATCACAAAAAATTAGACTTTAGTGACAAAATATTCATCGTCGTTAAAAGATGTGAAAATGGTGACAAAATATTTTGTCATAAAAAATTATTATCAAGTGACGATGATGATAATCGTCACTAAAGAAATTGATATAGCAACAACATATATCGTCATGATTAGTTGAAATACCGTCACTAATATTTCGTCATAAAAATAATACATATCGTGACACATTTATTTCATCATTAAATAAAAATTTATTATCAATTTATTTGAATTTTTATATATATTAAAAATCAATAATATTACTAGATATATTAATTTCAATTACTAAATAGTAAATATTACAACAAAAACTAAATTAATTAAAGATAAAAAAATTTATTTTGCATTAATAAAAAACTCCTTCAAGCAATTAAAAATAAATAAATAATATTTATTATCAATATTACATGAAACAATAAACTAAAAAAACCAGAGTCTTGTATATTTCTAAAGGGAGGTGCTAAATGAACAGATTTTGCCCAGTGCAGAATCATTAAAAAGTATTTGCCCTCAATCAAGCATACCCAAGAATCTGCCCTCAATCAAGTCCACCAAGTCTAAAATAGTCTTTTCTGCCCAGGGCAGAAACTGCCCACCAAGAATTACCCATTTATAAAACTAATTTCCATGCTATTATTCCTTTTTTTTGCACTTCAAACGACGATGATGTAAGATGATGAAATCTTCTCCTCAGTGATATCACCTATAAAAAAATATTATATTAGATCAATTTTTTAATTTAATTAGCAAGTCATGCATCTCACAATATGATAATAAACACCAATATACTAACTCAATTTTGACTATGTTTCTCAATCACATCACTTTCGAGAAACATATCGACTTCCATGAACTAAATTTCTGAATCCAAACAAGCATTTTAAGAACATAATAATTTTTTTATATAAGCAAACAGTGACAGTGTATATAATTAATATATTCTGATGGTATTGTGCACGTAATTGTAATGATTCTCAGAGAAAATCATGTTAGCCACAAATGATTAACCAAATATGATAAAAACAAGATACCTAATTACACATTAAGAGCAAGCAACACCAAAAGCAATAGATATATTTTCATAGCAAATAAAAAAAAGGAAAAAGCACATGATGCATCAGCACCATAAACTGCATGGTAAACACAATAATAATAATTTGTACAACTTCTATGACCTGATATGGATATCCAACTCAAAATTACCAGAAAATCAAAAGCTACACAACTTTGAGACTGATAACGAATTTTCTCAAATATACTTATATTTTTAACCAATAAGCCAAAAAGATGACATCCATTCCAGCTAACTAACAAAGCACACAAGAAAGCATGTCTTCTATCATCATATCATTCATATGTCATTTATAAGATGAACATACAATGACACTGATACCAATTAATTAAGACATGTTAAACTTCTATTTGATCACAGCAGTCAACAACAAACACTATAATACTTCACAATAACCTACAAAAATGATCATAGCAGAAGCAAAACAAAAATGATCTCATCAACAAACAAATAAAGAAATTATAGTACTTTGCAATATCAGATACTACTTGATCACAACAGGTAACAATAAAATCTCTCAAACAATCATACATCTCACAAGATCATAATAAGCACCAATCTACTAACTCCCTTTTGACTATGTTTCTCAATTACATAACTTTCGAGAAATAAATCTACTTCCAGGACACCAAGAGTCGCAAAATAAAATTTCCCCATGTAACATTACAAAGTCAAAGTTTAAAAATGAGACTTATAACATTGGAAGACGTAGTCTACTCATTTTCCCCTGTGCATAATAATATTTAAAACCAGAATGCCTAGAATTAAATATAAAGAAACGATTAAAAAACAAATCACATTGCCATCATTATCATATAAAAACTTGAGAATGATAATTACATACAAGTCATACAATGTAACTGTCATTTACCTTGGTACATGTGCGACTCAGTGATTGCGATCTACCTTTTACAAGCTTTAGAACTATGGGTTGATCATCATCTGAGTGATTTCCCTGAAACGAAAGGACATTTAGGATGAACTGGATGCAGTAAAAATTGGAAAAAAAAGATGATGCATTGGAATAAGTCAAAGGTGTCTTCTAATGTGATGAATTTACATTCTTTATCTACGATGGAGAGAGCACCAACTTCAGATAATGAATTCAGAAAAGAGAATATTATGACTTATACAAATTGAAGTTCAGTTGTTCTACTACTAAGGGAGTATAGGGGTGTACCATTTTTTTTTATTTTATCTTTTTGGGTGGGTGGTTAATTAGGTAAATGTGAATTATATTGATAAGAAAATGTACAATTTTAACTGAGCTTAACAGAGAGAGAATACATAAATGTCAGACCATTAACAAGATCAAGCCCATACACACGTGTACCATAACAATGTGGATGAATCCAATAAGGAAGCCTATACAAAATCAAGAATGGACATAGAGGAGATACAAATGCAACAAAAATACAACCAAACCAGAAAAGAATTTGCCAAGCAGAATATTAATGGTGAGGCAATTCCCCCCAAGTCAAGATGTGAACATTTTATTCTTACATCTCTTTTTTGACATTTGTATTGCTATGGGGAAAAGATACTATAAAGCGAGATCATTTTAACATCATTTTATATACTGAGAAAGTAGATAGAATTTTGCATGCTAAAAAAGTAGGTCGACTTTTATTATTTAGTAGGTGATCTTAATCTGGGAGTATGCCAATATAACATCTAATTTTCTAGAGCATTAAATTTGTAGAAAATATAATTTGAGGAAATGAAACATTCAGACATCAACAGACAGAGATAATGATAGTTGAAATTCAACCACTAGGACAAATATATACTTGAGAAATTGATACTCTCTTGGGTAAGTGCCACTTTTTGTCTTCACCAAGATACACGTAGTATCCACAGGGGTTAAAACTTTAACGGAACCTGGAAAGTAAATAGAAAGAATTGTTGGGGAAAGTAAATTTTCAATTCCATTAAGGACAATAATATTTCATAGAACGTGAAACTCTACATAGTCAAGGAAGCAAATAGCTTATCTGAAGATTACCTATTTATTCTTATATTACAGCACATTGATCATAAGTTAAGACATTTCCATAATTATCAGAAGATTTCTTAATGAAAAGGTAATGTCACCCAATTTAAGATATCATTAATAATATTGCTTAAACTATTTTATTGGAAAATCCAGATGTAATGGTTTGTGTGTTACTTACCATTGTAGTGGAAGATGTATGCAGTGACAAGAACGGGAACAACGGTGAAAATATTGAGTATCAACACCAGATCGGTAACTTCTGGTAATAATCCAGGCATCAGAATAGTTCCATTTATCAACTTAAAGACTGTAATCCCCACAGTGAAAACAAGGAACACAACAACAAGTGCAACTGATAAAGCAGATGTGTATCTCAATGAATCATCAAACATAAATAAAGAAGTAGGATTCAACTATAGTAAATAGGAGATGCCAACATACTGGCAAAATCTATAAATAGAAGATGTGCAACTAAAAATTACTATAATTTTAACAATTTGTTCTGACATACACGGTTACTTGTGGGTCTATGTTGTGTAATAATGGAAAAGAATTCATTCTACATTAATTATCATTTTTTTTAAATAATAAGCATAAAAATTGATAAACAAAAGCAGTAAGTCTTTATGAATTAATTTCATCTCACCATCAATCATCATTACATCATATATATTAATAGGCGTACAAAACATTGTTCTAAGTTCCAATTTCCAATTTATTGATAGGCTGAAGAATAACAAAGGACTCACCAATTCTCTTTAAGCTGGCCAGGTGGTGCAAATATGTCAAGTGTGGTGATAAGGAGAACAACAAATCGTCCATTCCACCAGTGTGCTCCAAACCAACCTTCTATAACAGCAGCATGGTGAAATCCATCAGGTGTAGTTTCAGAAAGCACATCACCTTCAACATATAAACCTCCATTAGATTAACAATTACACAAAGTTGAACAAATGAAAATCACACAACTTCAATTCAATCATGCAGATTTACCTATGATAATCATGTATACTATGAGCACACCGATGTTGTTGATTAATACACAGATTTGTATGACCATTCTGCCATACATTCCAAATGCATCCTCCATAAGAAACAGACTTAGCTGTGTGGCTAAACCTAAGAAATAATTCAATTGAAGCTTTTGTCAAGAATGCGATGAAGATGATTCCAACAATCCCCAGGATAAGTCCCAGCACCTTCATGGTGCAGGCAAAGCCATGATTCTAGCCCCAATAACTGTCTCGATAGATTAAACATTGCCCCGCTGAAAGAAGCTTCATTGAACTCATTGAAACTCTCTTCCTCATGCTTGGTGGGTAGCAATGGGGATTTCTCATCAACAATTGCTTGTTTGCTCTTTCTTGACTTCTTTTATCTGGTAGGCTTAACACTTTCAATTGTAATTTTCAAATTATTTTTTCAAACTATCCAACTCAGATCAAATTTATGGACGCAATAAGCTCTTGAAGCCATTAGGCTAAAAGATCTGCACAAAAAATCTAGAGTTTTTAAACTTGAACACAATAAAGGGACTGAATCATTTAGATAAAAGATCTGATATTTTTCAAAGATCTTAAAATTTTTTGTGAAATCAACCAAACCAATTAGTAATTTATATTAAGAACTCAGCTACCTAAGATTGATATTTCACGAGCCCCTTTCAAAGGAACATATTTTAATCAATGATAATTCTGATGACAATCAACCTCTACTCTTAAAGATATCCTACTGGTCCATGATAGGAGTTCATGAAAGATTATAAGAAGTTTCAACCATGATCCCAGGTGGCATGAAATGCCATATTCATGATTTTAACTGTACCGAGATTATTCTAATTGGACTTGAGAATTTATATATACATTGCTCATGGCACATAAACCTTCATAAGATTTCCACTTGTAACTCAAATACCTCAATATACATAACAAAATAACCAAATTGAAGCCTCTTCTGAAGTAACAGGTAAAAATAACAAGAATAAATGGATGCAACATCTCCAACGAATTCAAAAGCATTATCACAGATTAAAAGCAAAATAATTCATCAAACCTAGAAACCTAGAATTAACAAATTGGTATGATTAATTGCACGCTGAGGCTACGGAGAAATGGAGAGCGATATATAACTATCATGGATACGAGAACATCGAATGGATGCAGATTCAAGTTTAAGGCAAAATTAATTTAAGGGAAATTTCAAATTATGGATTCAATCAAATTAAGCAATCAAAAATTATGGTTTACGGGAAGATAAATTACCTATTTTACAGAAAGAGCAAAAGAAAATGACGGAAGGTGTGACGCAGTCGTGCTTTTGTGGATCGAAACAACATCGAGACAACCTGGGCAATTTGTGAATAGTGGGAATTTGTGGATCGAAACAAAGTCGAGACAACCTGGCAATTTGTCAACACAACATCGTACTTTTGTGGATCGAAACAAACTGGGCCCAAACATTCATAAGACCTGAGAAATTTTATGGCCCAAACGTTCAAACTAGGTCAAGCCCATAAGCCTCGGCAACCCTGCACGCCGATGCGGGACTGATGTCGGCGGATTTTAGAGACACGCTGCTGGCGGTGATGGCGCGCAGAAAGCTCGACGGTGGCGAGAGATGTGGGAGAGGCAGTGTCGGGTCGGATTTTGGGAGTTGTAGGTGGAGCTATTTTGCAGAGGCTGCAGATCGATGGTGCTATCGAGTGGTGAACTGTGATATCGAGCGGTGGACTCGTGCGATCGAATTTTCGGTGGGGTCTTGTGGCGAGATCGGTGAGGCCGGCTTCGGCGGTTTGGTGGTGAGTTCCCTTGATTTCAGGCGGCTTCTTGTGATTGAAGATGGGATTGGAATTTTGGATTTCGATATAAATAGAGGCTCCGGTTATAATTCTTCTGCAGAAATTGGAGTTTGGAAATTTGGCCCGTAGTATAAAATTATGGTCCGGAGGTAAGGGAGATTCGTGGTGTGAGATTTTGATGTGATACTAAAAGGTAATAATACGCATTATAAAAGAGTATTAGTTATCATAATTAAAATGTGTGATTTATATTATAAATTAAGAAGTACTAGTCGTGATAACTGAAGGGTATGATTTATATTATAAAAGAGTATTAATCGTGATATTGAAGAGTGTAACATATACTACAAAAGGGTATTAGTCATGATAATGAAGAGTATGAGTTATATTACAAAAGGGTATTAGTCGTGATATTGAAGAGTGTAACTTATATAATACAAAAGGGTATTAGTCGTGATAACTGAAGGGTATGACTTATATTACAAAAAGGTATTAGTCGTGATACTGAAGAGTGCAACTTATATACTACAAAGGGGTATTAGTCATGATAATTGAAGGGTATGACTTATATTACAAAAGGGTATTATTCGTGATACTGAAGAGTGTAACTTATACTACAAAAGGACATTAGTCGTGATAACTGAAGGGTATGTATATATTACAAAAGGATATTAGTCGTGATAATGAAGAGTGTAACTTATATGAAAAAAGGGTAATAGTCGTGATATTTATACTACAAGAGGGTAGTATTCATGATACTGAAGAGTATGAATTGTATTACAAAAGGGTATTAGTCATGATACTAAAGAGTGTAATTCATATACTACAAAAGGGTATTAGTCGTGATAATTGAAGGGTGTGACTTATATTACAAAATGATATTAGTCGTGATACTAAAGAGTGTAATCTATACTACAAAAGGATATTAATCGTTATAACTAAAGGGTATGACTTATATTACAAAGGGTTTTAGTCATGATACTAAAGAGCGTAACTTATACTACAAAAAGATATGAGTCGTGATAACTGAAAGGTTATTAAATCAAAACTGAAGCAGTATTACATGTAAAAATATAAAAGTATTACATCCAAAACAAATAAAAAATTAAAAATTTGAAGTGCATTAAATGCATAACTTAGCAGTATTAAAATTTATAATCAACAATTATTAACACCTTTTACTTTGATTTCAAAATAACAAAATAAAGCAGTATTACAAACAAAACATAACAAAATTACATGCAAAAACATAACAATATTACTAGAAAAAACATAATAATATTACAATCTAAACATAAAAAAGTAAGTAAGTTATGTAGGTTATCTAATCAAAATGAAATAACTACATGCAAAATAAGACAATATTACAATAAAAAAAATATAATTTTAAAATGTATTATACGTACAATCTGTACAATTGCGAATTTGTAATCTACACTTATAATTAAATATATATAACTAATTAAAATGAATACACACATTTATTATATATAAAACCTCAATTTTTTAACATCAAGTTATTTTAGTATAGTGGTAAAAATTCCACTTTCTCTATTTGGTGACCCAGGTTCAACTTCTATCAACATCAAACTTGTATAGTGCTATTTTTTTAAAAATAAATGATTTTGCTTATATTTTTAATTGAAACGAATAAATTATATTTATTGATAAATTTTAATTTTTGAACATCATGGTTATGTGCCCTAGTGGTACAAGTTGTCTTTCTCTGCTCGGGGACACAAGATCGATCCCTATTGATGGCGAATAATTATCTATTTAAATAAAGGATAATGAATTCATTTTATTATATTTTTAATTGAAACGAATAAACTATATATTATATATATAATTCAATTTTTGAACATTAAGGTTAAGTGGTCTAGTGTCTTATTGAAGACATGGGATCAATCTTTGTTGGTGGCAATTATTTATTTTCTTATTCTTTTAATAAAGGAGTTTCTATATATTTTCACATGTGAAAATTGTATATTTGAGGTGGTGATTATTTATTAAATTTTATTGTAGAAGTCTTAGGTTTGAACATTAATTACAACATTTTATTTTGAATTATTGTAAATTTTTATTTAGTTTCGTCACCATATGTGCATGATAATGACGAATATAAAATTATGTATATTACTAAAAGATTATCGTACACAATTTTTATATAAGGAAAACTGATGCTTAAAATATAATAATATTAAATTCAAATATAAGCATTGAATTTGTATAGTTTAGTTGAGTTGGTGGGTGTAATTAAATTCTATATTAGAAGTCTTGGGTTCAAATCTTTATTATTGCATTTTATACTTGAGTTACTGTGACTTTTTATTTAATTTGGTCAACATATGCACATTAATAGTGATTTAATATGAAATTTTGTCACTAAATATTTACAAATCCTCAATTTATTCTTATGACAAAATTCAAATTCATCGCGTTTGTGTATAAAATGATGACAAAATTCATGTATCGCAAAAAAAACCCGTTATAGAATTTATGACTTCGCTTTTTTGTTGAAAGTGACAAATGCTTATTAATCGTCACTATATATAAATATTGATGACTTAAATAATATGTCACTAATTACTATTAATAATTAGTGACGAAACATAAAACCTTCATGAAAATTTTATATTATATGACCAATATGATCGTCACTAGTTACAATAAAGATCGTCACAAAAGAATATTGTGACGAAATAAGTTTTTCACTAATGAGTGATTATTAATCGTCACCATATATAAATATTGGTGACGAAAGAATATGTCACTAATTACTATGAACAATTAATGACGAAACATAAAACCGTCTATGAAAAATTTATATTATATGACAAATATTGATCGTCACTAATTACAATGAAGATTGTCATTGAATAATAATAGTGTGACGAAATAAGTCGTCATAAAAAATGATTATTAATCGTCACTATATATAAATGTTGGTGACGAAAGAATATGTCACTAATTACTATGAAGAATTAACGATTTAAACATAAAATCGTCATGAAAAAATTATATTATATAGCGACTATGATCGTCACTAATTATAATGAAGATCGTCACCAAATAATATTGTGACGAATTAAGTGTGTCACTAATTGTTTGAATGATTAATGACAAAACATAGCATCGTCACGAAAATATTATTTTTCTTGACGTTGAATATCGTCACTAATTATTATGTATATCGTCACCAAATTTTATTGTGACGAATTTCTTGTTGTCGTTATGAAATGTACGAATTAGTGACGAAAAAAATTACAACTAGTTACAAAAATAATTTTTGTCACATATTCTACTTTTTTAGTGACGAAAATAAAATTTGTCACCTCTAAGTAACAAAATGTGACGAATTTTGTGTCGTCACAGAAAATTTCGTCACGGAATGTGTGATTTCCTGTAGTGTATTTTTGATTATCCATTTACCGTAGACACGGAGATTAAGAAAAAATAAGAGATAATAGTATTAAATGGTGTAAAATGGGTAAAGTGGGTTTTGTGGAGGGAAATAATAGTATTAAGAGTATGTCTACTGTACAAATTTTTATAGATACAAATCAATCAATTTAGGAATGGGTCAAAGCGTGTCAATGATGGGTTGAGTAAAGTGAAATTGAGTCTCAATTGGGATTTGTATGTATACAAATTTGTATCCTAGACTTTGTCTAGTATTAAATGGTGTAAAGTGAGTTTGGTAGAGAGAAATAATAATATTAAATAGTATTGAATGTTACTTTATTGCCTTATTTGAAAATGGATAAACAAAATTAGGACAACTATTTATAAAAAGCGGATAATCAAAATCAGGACGGGAGGAGTACCATATTCCTTGAAACTTGTGCAAATTTCAAATGTAAAAGAACTTCACCTTGGGACGGGGGTGATATTTATTATATTATTAAGACCCACAGGTTTATGAAGCTCCAATTCAATTATATTTTAAGCTAAAATATGACCCCAAATACTAACATAAGATTCGTCAAATGTATATGATCGTCTCACTAAAAACTTCTTTCCTTAAAAATCATATTCACGGCATAGAAAAAGGATGCGTTAAGTTATTTTATGAAAGTTTTGAAATTGAACCTAAGCCCTATGAACATACTTACTAGCTAGATACGTTTTAACTTAAGGGCAGTTCCTTCTAAGAGGTCAACGAACTGAACAATTCAGGTCTCATAAGATGTTAAATTTTTAGGGGCTCAATTCTTTTAGTACCATATATAAATATACATATATTAAATAATAAATATAAATAAATATTGTAATTTAGTTTATTAATGGTTAATTCTTATGTCATTCATCTGTGTTCGAATTCTTTTAGTTACAAAATTTAATATTTTTTCCCTTAATGGTGTTGTATCACATAATAAACAAAAAATTAAAGAGTAGTATTTCTGTAAAGTACAAGTTTCACATGAGAGTTTGTGAAAATTAAAATCACTTAATAGAATTAATCTCTAATTTTATGAGAAACAAATTTCTTTTCTTTTTTTAATTAAAAAAATTAAAAAGGCTTAATCATCCGAAAAAAGACCTATATGACATAAAAATGAACATCTTAATTAAAATATTAAACATAGAAAGAAAAAAAAAGCAAATAGCCACAGAATGTCGGAAGAGGCTATCGCAACAAGACAGAGCAAACAACAAGAGGAAAGGAAGAAAAATATTTGAAAGAAGAAAAGAAGGAGAAATAAATATTTAGAGAGCGGTTTTCTCGATGTTGAGGAACTTAATTATTCTAACTTAATTAATTTTTTACCGCAAACACTGTTAGACGAGTGGTATTTACGTAATTATTTGGGACATCATATTATTTAAGAGTAATACAATATTTTCGTAAATTTACATTATTAATATTTAAAAATTATTTTATGTTATTGTTTAGTTCGTAAAAAATGTAAAGGGAGAGTTCCCCATTTTAAAGTTCGATTTAAGCCCAATAATCTTAGGACCAGCCATGCTTAATTGTTTTAAGCTATGTGTTATTGCCGGTCAAGGTTACCCACAGAGTCAACAGTCAACCGTGAAGACCAGCCAATCATGCTCGACCAGTTAAGCAAGGGTTACATGCTTGAGTCAACTTGGTCGTCAGTCAAGCAATCACTAAAAGACAAACACGTGGCATGGTCGTTGTTGTGTACTAAAATATGTGGATTAAAGATTAATGATGTTGCTTGATGAATCTAGTGACACAAACAATAAATGTGAAAAGTGAATTGCATTGATGTGATATGATCGTTTGAGATAATAAGTGCTTGAGTAATAAATTTGCAAAAGTTTTGGTATGATCTTCAATTCTCTAGCCTTCTTGGTCATAAATGACCCATATTTATAAGGTTTGGGAGAGTGGAGCTCATTCTCCCGGATTACAAGTACAGGTGGCCGAAAGTGGCTATGTGAAACATTAAATGCTACAAGATTGATGTGACTCAGGTCGGGGGTCGCTGGGAGGTCGCCCGAGATATCGGGCCTTTTGACACCTCGCTGGGAGGTCGCCTGAGATATCGGGCCTTTAGAAATTTAGCCATTTAAGTACTCCTAGCCATCCATCATTACTGTCCTTTACTGACATATCTCTATTTATGACCATCTTTAGGTAAGCTCCTCGGCGCCGCCCGTCTGACACTAGTCAAATCGTAGTTAATGCCATGTACTTGTACTGGCATTAGCCCGAGGTTAGCGAGGTCTTCTCAGGTCACGCACTCTATGCGACATAACCTCGATTTATTGAGATTCCCGAGGTGATACACTTGTCGAAAACTTTGATGATCTCTGTGGTTTTTATCTGGTCGTGCTCGACCTCGCACACCACGCACACAACAATAACCCCTAGTTCGTCCTCCTGTGCTCGCCACAGGGGTGTAGACTACCTTTCTTGCGCTGCCTCGATTGCGGAGTGCGAGGTCCCGAAACTTCAGGGGTACGCGTGGTCTTGATCTTGAAAATTGGTGCGATGACGGCAGCTCGCCTCGACTGCCGTGCCTACAGTGGGCTAAGTAATGATGGCATGTGGACCTCACGCGTTAGATACGAAGGGTCACGAGGTGATCCACGCGCCCCGAAATTTTGCTATAAATACATTCCTTCCCTTTCTTTTACCACTTTTCGCTTGAAACTCTTTCTCGAGTGCTCTTATTTTCTCTGGCTTTTCGGTGACCCTTCGCGATTCTCTGTCATATCCAGGCCTTCGTTCGATCCAATTAGTTCTAAGGTAAAATTCTCATTTTCCTTCTTCTAGTTATCCACGTTCTTTTGTGATTAATGGCATCTACAAATTGAGAGAATTCGGGGAGCGCGGCCGAGAGCTCTGCCCCTATTGCAACGATTCGCAGGCGGCGGGGTTGAAATGTCGATTGTGGACATTTCTTCATAAACGGTGAGTGAAGCGCCCGTGCCGGTCAGAGGAGAGGTCACATCGAAAAGGAACCGTCTGCGCCGAGCTGTGGGTGACTCTTCGGAAAAGTTTTCGGCTCCCACCGAACCGAAAATTCAAATTTTGAAAGAGGCGGGAGAGGAAGAAGATGTCCCCAGCTCGGGGTCGATTGATTCTGCCGAGTTCGATTTCTTGTCGGATGAGGTCATCCCCGACGTGCCGAGCGATGACGACGATGTTGATCGCAAGTTGCGAATAGAAGAGATATGGCTCATCCTCGCGAGATGATTCCTAGGCCGACTCGGATCCACGAAGACAGTGTTTTTGCTGTGAGCAAGGTGGTTAGCTTGGTGACTGAAGCCTCACTCTTCTTGTGGAGGGAAAAATTTCAGGTTCCTAGCGACGTTCACTTTTTGGTTCCTGGGTATGAGATCGATTATGCCGACCAGGTCCCTGATGTTGGAATTTAGAGGCACGTAAACATGTAATACATGCGCAGCGGAAAAAAATAGTTCACCAACAACGAACATATAATTGCATAAACGATTACAATAATCATAACAAAAAACCTTACATTGTTTCAATAGCAAATTTCTCAACTATGGTATCCAAGTAATCCTCGTGGACAGAATTGCACAGATTTGCCAGTGTTGAATCTGAGACGGAATTTGCTAGGAAAATTCCTAATCTAGATTTTATGGAGAAACTAGGTTTTCTTAAAACAACGTTGATTAATGAATCCCATGATGTTATATATATAGGGAGAGATTGGCTTAGATCTCAAACAATCTTTATTAGGAAGATCATCCCTAATATTGCAAAACAAATCTCAAAGATGTGTTTTTCCCTACGGATAATTTCCTACAATAATATTCCATAATATTATTTTGGGATTCCTATTTAATTAAATCTAATTTAATTAAATAGTAATAATAATTAATTCTAAATTAATATATTATTAATTCTCCATAAATTAAATATTAAATCTAATTTAATACTTAATCAACCAACCATAATCCGTACACAGGAATTACTTGTTGTGTGACCCATAGGCCCTCATATATCGAGCGATTAGTCAAACTAACGATTTTAATTGAACCCTAGACAATAAATCAGACATTCTCAATATATGAGGTACGTTGCGAGAAACGTGCAAGTACTTGTAACTGTATAACATGGGCTATTACGATTTCCTCATTTCATTCACGAATACTCGATTAAGTCTTGAACATGATGAAGTGTCTATTCAAATAACTTAATCATATTATCTCTAATCACTAATTGATCATGTATGTCAAACTTAGCCACAAAGTCTAAGTTGACGTGCATCGGCCCATGACTTTGATCCAATTATGATGAGAAGATGATTATTCTCTCTAAATCCACATTGATGAATGAATCCCATTCTTGGCTCAACTACCACGCACATGCACTTCGTGATGAACCCAATCCAAGCCATATCTACCCATAGACGGGTGCAAGTGTCGGTCATGGTCAAAGTTCATCATCCCCACACATGTCGTGCGTATTGACCTCAAGTCAAAGGAGTATCGTATCGCTCCCACTGACCGAGACACCCGTAGACACATATAATGGAAATACATCAAACGGTTTCTCGGATGGGTATACCAATACCCTCTAAGGTATTTGTGCATCCGTCATGAGATACCTAGTATCTCGTAGTAAGTGAGATCTTACTACACTCTCTAAGAGTATGATGCAGATCGCACACCAATCTCCATTGCATCATCAATATCCCATTCTTGATGATCCTTGATCGGGGCTATTTGAGAATCATGCTTAAGTCATCTGAGTTCTCACAACCTCAATGACAACAATGACTCATGGGAACACTTGTATGAATAAATGCAAACAATCAAACATAATATTCAAACAAGTGTATTGCCATACAATAATATTATATCAACTATAATATTAAATTAAACTGAATATCATCTAGTATTATGTCCTTACAATAGATTGTCTCTAGGACACTAACACTAACAATCTCCCACTTGGACTAGAGTCAATCACCTACATGTCTAACCCCTAGACCATCAAATGTCTAGTGTGTACATGAACAATCAGTGTTTTGGTGAAATGATCTTCCAAATTAAATATGTGGGAATACATTTTAATCCCATTTCTCCCATCCTTATGATCTCTATGATCAAATGATAAGTCTAGGTACATGCTTGTTTATCCTTGTTGATCTTGGTTCCTTTGCTTGCGCAATTGCACCAGCGTTGTCTCAATACAGCTTTATTAGACAACTGGCACTCAGAACTACCCCTAGTTCTCTTAAGAACTATAAAATCCAGACAGCCTCCTTGAGGCTTCTGATACAGCAGTGTGCTCAACTTCGGTTGTTGAATCAGCGGTCGATTCACTTGGAACTATTCCAACTGACCGCTTCATCATTGAGTGTGAAATGTAACCTGACTGTGATTTGTAATCATCACAGTCGGATTGAGAACTTGTGTCAACTTAACCAGTCACTACTAGTTCTGACTGTCCACCATAGACAAGAAAAATATTCTTTAGTTCGTCTGAGATACTTCAGAATGGTCTTGACAGCAATCCAGTGAGACTCTCCCTGATTCTGTGTGTATCTACCAGTGATGTTGATAACGTAAGCCACGTTTGGCCTAGTGCAAGGCATGGTGTACATGATTGACCCAATTGCATATGCATATGTGACATCTTTCATGTGCTTGATATCAGCTTCAATAGAAGGACAATCCTTCTTTGATAGCTTTATCCCATGATTTGCCGGTAGAGACCCTCTCTTAGAGTTCTCTATCGCAAAACGCTTCAACACCTTGTCTACATAGGTGAACTGTGACAGTCCCAACATCCCCTTGGATCTATCCATGTGGATCTTGATCCCTAGAATGTAGCAGGCTTCACCAAGACCCTTCATCATGAAGGTCTTTAACAATAAATCTTTAACGGACTGCATTAACGGGATATTGTTTCCCAAAATCAACAAGTCATTGACATACCCGATTATGAAAACAACATTCTTCCAGCTGCATTTACAATAAACGCAAGAATCTTCTGAATTTCTGATGAAGTCAAAACTTGATAGCTTCATCAACTCGGATATTCCAACACCTAGAAGCTTGCTTCAATCCATAAATGGATATCTAGCTTTCTTCAATCCATAAATGGATATCTTTAGCTTGCATACTAGATTAGAATTTGACTTAGATGTAAAACCTTCCGGTTGAGTCATAAACACTTCCTTTTCAATGTTTCCATTGAGGAAAACTGTTTTGACATCCATCTGTCAAATTTCATAATCATAGTGTGTTGCAATCGCAAGTAAAATTCGAATGGACTTGATCTTTGCAACTGGTGAGAAAGTCTTATCACAGTCAATGCCTTAACGTTGACTGTAACCCTTCGCACTTTGCCATTTGCATCGGTCTCTCACTTGAGGAACCATTTTCAACATATGGGTCTAACCCCTTTAGGCAACTCAACCAAGTCCTAGACTCGATTGGTGTACATCGAGTCCATCTCGAATTTCATGCCTTCATGCCACTTCCCTGAATCAATATTTGATATTGTTTCAAAATAAGTATTAGGATCGTCCTTATCCGGTATGTCCATATTATCGAGTTCCTTCAAGAGGTAACCGTATCTAATGGGCGGATTACGATTCCTAATTGACTTACGGAGCTGTGGTTGTGCAGGCTGTACATTCTGATACTGAAAATTTTGTGCTGCATCGATTTCATCAATGTTCGGAGAGTCCTCAAGAGCTACACTTTCAGATGCATCTTGGGCGGGAGTTTAAACTATGTTGTTCTCATTCAACCCACTTGGAGGTTCTTGCATAGGCAAGCCAACTCCAATCAACTCCAATTATGTTCCCACTGACTGAAAGACGATCACCTAGTAAAAGACTCCCACCGCGAAAGTTGCTGAATGCTCCCACTGATTCCTTGTCATGTTTCTTTGACAAGATATCAGTCTCTTTGTTAATTTGTGGTTCTTGAATTTCTTCAAGTTCTATCAGCTTACGACCTTGTTCCTTAAAGACATAGTCTTCTTCGAGGAACTTGGTCTGCCTAGAAACAATCACTAATTGTTTCTCAGGTAGATATAAGTAATATTCTTTAGTTTTCTTAGGATATCCCACAAAGTAACCATTTTCACCTTTGGATTCCAACTTGTCGGTAAGCATCTTTTTCACAATCATGGGGTAACCACATGTTTGGTATGTGTAAAAGTTGGCTTCTTGCCATACCATAGTTCATATGGTGTATGCTCAACCGATCTAGATGGAATCCTATTCATAATGTAAATTGAGGTTTGTAACGCGTATCCCCATGAGAATGTCAGAAGAGAGGAAAAACTCGTCATGGACCTTACCATGTCTAATAGGGTTCGGTTTCTCCTCTCGGACACACCGTTCATCTGAGGTGTTCCGAGAGGAGTCCATTGTGACTGGATTCCATGTAACTTCAAGTAAACAATGAATTCATGGCTAAGGTATTCACCTCCTCGAATCTGATCGAAGAGTCTTGATACTTTTACCAAGTTACTTCTCTACTTCATCCTTAAACTCTTTGAATTTCTCAAAAGATTCGAATTTGTGTTTCATAAGATACACGTATCCGTATCTTGAGAAATCATCAGTAAAAGTGATGAAGTATACGAAGTGACTCCTAGCTAGAGTGGACAATGGTCCACAAACATCGTTGTAGATCAACTCTAGAACTTCTTTGGCATGCACCCCTTTCCCAGAAAAAGTCTGTTGATCATCTTGCCCATGAGATAAGATTCACAATCTCCATAAGACTCACAGTCGAATGGGGTTAAGTAGTCTAACTTTCTTAACCTTGTAATTCTTCTCTCGTTTACATGATCAAGTTCTACAATGCCATAAGTAAGTCGGATTTTCATGATGACTAAGTTTAAGTCTTTTATTTTGTATATTAAGAACATCATATTCATAATGCAACAAATACATGTTGCGAGTAATAGAAAGAACTAGATGACAACCATTAAGTTCTAATCTAAGACCAAAGGGCAAGTCTAACACATAAGTCCCTACACGTTCAGTTAGCAACTCTTGCTTCATTTCCACGTGTAAGACGACTTTACCCGCCCTAATTGCTCTAAGATGCATGAGCCCCTTCACATTCGTATAAATGTGAGAGCCACATTCGGTATCTAGTACCAAGCAATTAACGCTATTAATGAATATGTTTATCTTAATAACAAACATAGATGTTCTAGTGCGGGAGCACCTAATGTCTTTCTTTTAGCAACCAGAACCTTGCAGTCCTTCTTTCAGTGTCCTCTTCTACTTATAGTAGAGGCACACGTCCTTGTCTACCCGCTACTTCCTTTGAACACCATCTTAGTGATAGTGAACTCAAAAGTCTTGAGCATGTTGTGAAGTTCAGGCATGGTCGCATCCGTCTTATTCATATTGTAGTTCACAATGAACCCAGAACATGAATCCGGAAGCGACTGGAGGATAGCATAAATGAAAACGGTCTTTTAGCTCAAAGCCTAAATTATCAAGTTTCTCAGTTAGGCCTATCATCATTAGCACATGAGGTTAAATCTTCCCTCCTTTAGCTAACCGACATCTGAACAGATCTCTCATCACTTCATAAATCTCAGAACGAGATTCAGAATTAAAGAGATCTTTCAGATGCTTGAGCATCTAGAAGGGACCCATTTTCTCATGTTGCCTATGTATATCGGGAGTCATGCCGAGCAATATCACATACTGAGCCTGGGAAGCATCCTCTTGATGCTTCTTCTGAGCTGCTACGTCAAACGTGGTTGCCTCAGAGTACCAGCTTTAAGGGTAACCTGGATATACGTGTCCAACACGACTTAATCTTTTCTTGCCTTAGCACCAAACACATGTTTCGATGCCAGTCCAAAAAATTTAGCCCAGCAAATTTTGTTTGTTTCCAAAACACATCTCAATAACAGTTATACATTTCAACTAACCAAGAGAAATAAAATAAAAGGAGAATTAAACACACAATTCCTATGATCAATATTCAACAATCAAAATAAACATGGCCTTTCTTTTGTGTTTATTTTGTCTCCATTATTTTCACATACTTAACGACCTCATCGGAAAAGTACGAATTTATATCAAATATAAATTATAATGGACTAGGATCCACATTACTACTATCATAATCCCAGCGAGGGCTGATCATTACAATAGCATTACTGGTAGGTCTCCAAACCAATTGCAAAACTGCAACTCCTAGTTTGTCGAACCTAGTTCGACTGATGTCCCTTACCCTTTGTTCCCCGCGAGGGCTAGCGAAACAAAGTTAAGTTGGTTTACAACCATCAAGCGGCGACATTATATGTCCCTATAAAAGTCCCGTTAAATGTAGATCCGAGAAAAAGACAAGGGTCTTTAAGTACTCATTGGAACGAAATTTCCGATTTACTTTTAATTTTGATGGAAGACATCTTATCAAATTAATGAGAAAACTATATTTTAGTGATGAACTTTTTAAAGGCGGGAAATTAATTGCTTAATCGAGATCCATCATGTTAATCAATATCACATTCGAGTAATTATTGGGCGCCTCCTACCCAAACATGATTTTACATGGACTAACACTTATATGGACGCCGTCTACCCAAACAATAAATACGGTCCGACAGTTATTGGATGCCGCCTACCCAAATAGTTATAATGCGGACTGTAAAGTGTTTAACGAATTAAATTTTAAGAAATAGTTAAGTAGTGGGATTTAATAATTTCTTTTAAATCGAAATTCAAAATCCAATTTTAATTCGATTTTAAATTATTAAAACAATAATTAATCTAATTAATTTAAATAAAAGTCCAACTTTTATTACTATTGTAAAATTAATCCAATTAAATTTTAAATAGATTTTATTCATTTGTTTTTACGAGGGTTCATGTGCAAATTCTAAAATTGCACGGAGGGGCCTGTCCTAAATCCAATTTCGGCACAGTCCCTCCCCTCATCATCGCCCGATTTCTAAAACCTTTTCTAATCGGGTCAGCAAACATCAATCAAACCATCCAATAACTCATCACAATTTATCCAAATTATTCCAAACAATTCACAAAATTGCTCAACTATTGGGTTCAATTAATCTCAATTTCAAACATCCAATCGAAAATAACTAGACATTCAATCAGGGACCAAGACAAAGGAAAATCACAGAACCATCCATTGTACAGAGCCCGTGCGAGTTGCCGCCTCTGCTAGGCGCATGCGGGTGACTCGTCGTCCCGAGTACTCAAAACAAAGCTCGAGGAGCCACGGGTTCATCGATTTCGTCCAAGACAAGAACAGACGTGCCAGAGGTCAGTCGATTTGGTGGAGCACCACCACGAATCAAATCAAAATAGGGCACAGATGTATCGAGTCGCACGGGTCGAGGATCACCGCCCTGAGACGAAGCGAAACGGTGCACTCCGCCACGAATCGAAACACAACAGAGCGCACCACCACGAGACGTGGGTGCTTGCAATCGAGGCAAAATAGATCAAGGGTGAAGCGGTGGCAAATCACGATGGGGCGCGGTTGCGCACCCACGGATCCAATCCATTGCGGTGGCGGCGCGAGCTCGTGTGATCGACGCGAGTTGCGGCTCGAAGCCATTTACTCGAGCGCCATTCGCGAGTCGCCCGTGGAGCCGGGCTGCACGCATCGACAACGGTGGCGCCGGGGTGTTTCCCAAAAAACCCTAAGCGGTGTGGCGATGAAGACGACGGGTCCAGAAGACCAAAAGGGGGAACAAAGCAGAAAAACCCCCAAAATAATTCCAAGGGGTGCGGTCTGTTCTAGACAGCCGTGCCCCTAGTTTTGAAAAAAATATTTTAATGTTTAAATCAAAACCAATACACTATGCAATTAAACAAGAGTCTGAGCTCTGATACCACTATTGGAATTTAGAGGCACGTAAACACGTAATACATGCGCAGCGGAAATAAACAGTTCACCAACAACGAACATATAATTGCATAAACAATTACAATAATCATAACAAGAAACCTTACAGTGTTTCAATAGCAGATTTCTCAACTATGGTATCCACGTAATCCCCGTGGACAGACTTGCACAAATTTACCAGTGTTGAATCTGAGACGGAATTTGCTAGGAAAATTCCTAATCTAGATTTTATGGAGAAACTAGGTTTTCTTAAAACAACGTTGATTAACGAATCCCAGGATATTATATATATAGGGAGAGATTGACATAGATATCAAGCAATCTTTATTAGGAAGATAATCCCTAATATTGCAAAACAAATCTCAAAGATGTGTTTTTCCCTACGGATAATTTTCTATAATAATATTCCATAATATTATTTTGGGATTCCTATTTAATTAAATTTAATTTAATTAAATAGTAATAATAATTAATTCTAAATTAATATATTATTAATTCTCCATAAATTAAATATTAAATCTAATTTAATACTTAATCAACCAACCATAATCCGTACACATGAATTACTTGTTGTGTGACCCATAGTCCCTCATATATCGAGCGATTAGTCAAACTAACGGTCTCAATTGAACTCTAGACAATAAATCAGACATTCTCAATATATGAGATACGTTGCGAGAAACGTGCAACTACCTGTAACTGTAACATGAGCTATTACAATTTCGTCCTTTCATTCACGAATACTCGATTGAGTCTTGAACATGATGAAGTGTCTATTCAAATAACTTAATCATATTATCTCTAATCACTAATTGATCATGTATGTCACACTTAGCCACAAAGTCTAAGTTGACGTGCATCGGCCCATGACTTTGATCCAATTATGATGAAAAGATGAGTATTCTCTCTAAATCCACATTGAGGAATGAATTCTATTCTTGGCTCAACTACCACGCACATGCACTTCGTGATGAACCTAATCCAAGCCATATCTACCCATAGACGGGTGCAAGTGTCGGTCATGGTCAAAGTTCATCATCCCCACACATGTCGTGCGTATTGACCTCAAGTCAAAGGATTATCACATTGCTCCCACTAACCGAGACACCCGTAGACACATATAGTAGAAATACATCAAACGGTTTCTCGGATGGGTATACCAATACCCTCTAAGGTATTTGTGCATCCATCATGAGATACCTAGTATCTCGTAGTAAGTGAGATCTTACTACACTCTCTAAGAGTATGATGCAGATCGCACACCAATCTCCATTACATCATCAATATCCCATTCTTGATGATCCTTGATCGGGGCTATTTGAGAATCATGCTTAAGTCATCTGAGTTCTCACAACCTCAATGACAACAATGACTCATGGGAACACTTGTATGAATAAATGCAAACAATCAAACATAATATTCAAACAAGTGTATTGTCATACATTAATATTAAGTAAACTATAATATTAAATCAAACTGAATATCATCTAGTATTATGTCCTTACAATAGATTGTCTCTAGGACACTAACACTAACACCTGATGGGTGCGTGGCGATGAATTCGACACGATGAAGGCTGGACTCCGCTTTCCACTTCATCCCATGATCACCTCGTTGTTGTGGTTTTGGGGCCTAGCTCCGACCTAAATTACTCCTAATGGGTGGAGCACTATCATCAGGATCTTGTCGTTGTTCGGCCGTATCCAGCCTCGGATATTTCCTCCTGCCAAAGAACTGAATTCTTTAATTTCGTTAGCAAAGTGGGGTATAGATCCAGGGTACTACTACGTGAAAGCTCGTCCTCATATGAAGATAGTTGAGGACCTCCCTAGCAAGGTCCAAGATTGGAAAGAGAAGTGGTGGTTGGTGGGGGGAGCCTGGCAAAGTCCCATTTTCGCCCTAGGGTCCCTTGGATATCGCGAGATTCCTCGTGACTATGTGACCTTTAAAAGTAAGTTCTTTCATTTTTGCACTTTCCATAATACTGATTTAATTTCTCCTTCCTATTGCAGCTCCCAAGAACTCTAAAATGTCCAAGTTCTCACTTCCTTTCCTCGTTCGGTTGATCCAAGTGTGCCTGATTGATCCCGACGAGCGATCACTTGTCGTTCTGCAAAAATTGAAGTGCTGGGAGGCAGCAGGTTTGATCGTCCCACCCCGCTCCTCTCTCTCCGAAAATAATCCTAGTAAGCGAGATGATTTTTGGTCTATCAATTCTTATTCAAGGTTTCTCTTCGCAATTCTTACCCCGATTTCCTTTTGGGCTCCTCAGTCACTTTTATTGAGCCCATCCGGCTAGTTTCTGCCAAAGCTATCGAAGCTATGGATAACCTAAATGCCGAGGAGCTTCATGAGAAGGTCGCTCTTACCTTGGATCTCTCAAGGCAAAGGAGCGAGAAGAAAAAGAAAGCCCAGACCCAGAAGGGCGATAAAAGTAAGAGAGGCGAGGTCGCTGGGTCCCCGAAGATGAAACCAAAAGCCCTTGCCCCACCGCGAGGTTAGAAACGTGCTGCCACTGACAGCCGGGCGCCAGAAGGGAGTTCGCCCATGCGGCCTCGGCCTTCGGTCGACATGGAGGCGCTCAGGGAATTCAAGAGCGGGAAAATTGTCTACTCCGGGTTCGGCTGGAATCCGAATACTGTCTTTGAGCTTACGAGTCATCGGGATCGCGAGGCGGAGGACATCACTTACTTTGGCTGGAACCCTGAGCATCTCAAGAGGTAGTGCTCGAGGTTCGACCTCATTTACTTTGTGTGGATATTCATCTTATGCATTATCGTTATTTTGCAGGTATAAGCTGGATAATGGGGTGTTCCGAGGTTAAGCCACTCGCAACTTCTTGTGGTCGTGGAATCTCGCTGGTAATGAAACTCAACCTCTCTACCCCCATCGCATTTCTAATGATGCTGCCAAATCTTGGACCACGATCCTTCATGAGGAGGCCCAAACTCAGCACTTCTTAGAAAACATGACCTCGGGGGTTGCTCACTTATGCCGCTCCTTGGCTTTTTTTGAGAAGAGTCGGGAGTAGTAAGACAAGGCGAAGCTACAGGCGCAGAAAGCTGAGGCCGTTTGTGTGCAGATGCGGGCTGATTTAGAGTGGCAAGTGAAAGACCGAGAGTTCGCCATCACTGCCAAGGTCGCCGCCAAGGAAAAATTGAAAGAGGTGACCCGAGAGAGGGATGATATGGGGAAGAAAATCCAGACGATGAAGAAGGATCTCGATCTTCGGGATCAAAAAGAGAAAGCAAGCTTGGACAAGATCTCTGAGCTGGAAGATCGGGTCCAGGTTCTGGAAGCTGCTGCCGAGAAAGTCCCTGCCTGTTAGGAAATTAGGGTGCCCGGATCTATTCGAGATGATTTTTAAATACATATTTAAATTAGAAAAATAATTACTAACATGAATTAATCCTAAATCAATTCAACATAATAATTAAACAACATGCGTACACATAATTCACGTAAATCTTAAACATACGGAACTAGGAGTTACGGAATTACTAACTTCTTCTAGAGACAAGCTTTGAGACGATGGATCAACCCAAGAGCCTTCCCAAATATATCCCCAAGTCCACGAACGTAACCCGGTGGGAGGATTTGCACGAATGATTTTAATGGGAGAGAAATTAAATATTTTTCTACCACCATTGTGGATTTCTAATATTTTCAACACATGGAATTGCAATTGGGAATGAAGAGTTCATCCCCTATAAATAGGGAGGATGGGGGCGAAAATTAGGGTTAGGAAAATAAGGAAGAAAATATTTTCTTGGTCTCCAAGAAATCTTGAATATATCTTCTTTTCGAAAATTACAAGCCTAAAGGAGTCAAGATTTGACTTCTTGAATTTATGGGATAATTATGTATTCCTATAATAATTATCTCTTTCCATAAAATATCTACAAGAAAATCAAGACAATCTTTACTTCCTTTTTGGCCACAAATTTTCAAAAATATCTCTTGGAAATATAGCAAGAATATTTTCTTCTCTCTCTCATTAATTGGACTTTATTTTGGGCTATTTGGGGGGCATTTAGGAGAATTAAGATTGGACCTTCAATGGACTATGAAGCTTTAATATTTTGAGCCAAATATTATTCAAGTACATTAATATTAATTTACTCCACTATAAAATTAATATTGAACTATCCATCTTAACCCATATTACGATTTCACATATAACATGGCTCCCGGTCATTATTTCCCACGTTTAAGATTATATTAGTCCATTAATTAATTAAGCCAATGAACAAGCTTTATATTAATTAATATCTTTGTCCTTGGAGTATAGACAACTCAACATTATTATCCATACCGGAAATAAATTTCCACTTACAAGATTTGGTATGATAAAGGTTCTGAGCCCACCAAGGGGACAAATCAAGCAAGACGTACTTGCACGCGATTCTCCGTGTTAAATGTCAGCAATCGTCATGTAATTAATAATATTGCCCAAGATATAAGGTATCGAATCGCATTGACTCTCTTCCCATCATAAATCAAAGCAATAGTTATTAATTTCACACGATCCTATTTAAGGGACGGAGATTAAGAAATAACGCACCACTGAGGACTAATTCTTGTATATTCAGTACCAAAGAATTTGTCCTCCTGTAGGTCCTCATTCAACGCACCTAAATGCGCTAGTGTGATCCCTTGGTCAAGACAAGTCAATCTGGGTCTCACACTTCAACCGTTCATGATGGTTCATTCATTTCCATATGGGTTGTGAATTTGTACTTAATTACGAGGCCTGTTAATTTGATCTTCAGTGATCGGGTATCACCAAATTAACTACAACGTAATATGTACTGTCTTATTAAACGGGTTTGCAATAAACATATATAACATTCATTCATATTTAATGCAACAGTGATTTTATTTCTGTAAATAAATAAGAAACTTCAGTTTGGTTATACAAAGTAAAAGCATACTTTTCAGTATAACCCCAACAGTCTCCCACTTATACTCAAAGTTTATTTTTAAGTATACTATAGCATGTCTCGTGTTCTATGTGACATCTAATGTCACCCTACACGAACCTAATAATATTTCTCCCACTTATACTCAAAGCAGATTGGCAACGTCCTTAACACCCATTCCTTCCACATGTCTCTCGAATGTACTCTCAGGCAGACCCTTTGTGAATGGATCTGCTAGGTTGTCTTCCGATGCAATCTTAGTCACCTCAATGTCTCCTCTCTTAACGATTTCTCGTATGAGATGGTATTTTCTTTCAATGTGTTTGCTGGCCTTGTGGGCTCTTGGCTCCCTCGAATTTGCAACTGCTCCGGCGTTATCACAGTAAACCGCTATCGTACTGGGCAAATCCGGGACGACGTCCAAGTCCTCTAGGAAGTTCTTGAGCCAAACTGCTTCCTTCGCTGCTTCACAAGCAGCAACGTATTCGGCTTCCATGGTAGAATTGGCGATGCATTTATGCTTTACGCTTCTACATGTCATGGCTCCTTCCCCCATGCAAAACACACTACCCGAGGTAGACTTTCTAGAGACAACATCTGATTGGAAATCTGAGTCCGTGTAACCGATGGGGATTAGACTGTCTGACTTGTAAATCAACATTCTGTCCCGTGTCCTTTTCAGGTACTTCAGAATGTTCTTTACTGCAGTTCAATGCTCTTTCCCAGGGTTACTTTGATATCTTGCCACCATGCCTACGGCAAAGCAGATATCTGGTCTCGTACACAGCATTGCATACATTAGGCTTCCCACAGTCGAAGCATAAGGGATGCCCTTCATGTCATCTATCTCTTTCTGTGTCTTTGGACACATCTCTTTGGACATATGGATTCCATGTCTATAGGGCACAAAGCCTTTCTTGGAATCTTGCATGCTGAAACACTTCAAAACAGTATCTATGTATGAGGCTTGCGAAAGCCCGATCATCCTTTTCCTATGATCTCGAGTGATCTTGATCCCTAGGATGTGACCGGCTTCCCCTAAATCCTTCATATCGAACTGTTTTGACAGTCATGCCCTTACGTATGATAATACCTTTACATCGTTTTCGATGAGCAGAATGTCATCCACGTATAGTACCAAAAATACCAATGCAGTTTCGTCACGCTTTTTATAAACACAACTTTCAAATTCATTTTGATCAAAATCGTAGGATTTTATAACTTGATCAAAACACTGATTCCAAGCTCGTGATGCTTGCTTCAGCCCATAAATGGACTTCTTAAGCTTGCAAACCAGATGCTCTTGGCCTTTTTCAATGAAGCCTTCGGGTTGTTGCATATAGATTTCTTCGTCAAGATTTCCATTGAGGAAAGTTGTCTTGACGTCCATCTGTCAGATCTCAAAATCTAGATGCACAACAATCAACAAGAGGATGCGGATGGACTTGAGCATGGCTACGGGCGAAAAGGTTTCCTCATAATCGATCCCTTCTTTCGGAGTGTACCCTTTCGCCACTAGTCTTACTTTAAAGGTCTCAACCTTTCCGCCCGGTCCCCTTTTTCTCTTGTATACCCACTTGCATCTGATGGGTTTTACCTCATCAAGTGGTTCGACTAGCTCCCACACCTTGTTGTGATCCATTGAACCCATCTCGGCTTCCATTGCTGTTTGCCAGGATTGAGCATCTTTGTCTCATATCGCCTCGTTGTAGGACCATGGATCTGACTCTTCTGTGGAGATCAAGTCAGAAGACTCTCCGATCACCAAGAATCTCTCGGGTTATCCGATAACCCTCCCACTACGACGAGGTTCCGGTTGTGTAGGCGTGACGTTTGGTATATCATTTTGTACATTTGGCAATGGAGTTGGCCCCCTAAGTTCTTCTATGGTAATTTCACTTATAGGCTTTCGACTGTTCATATAGTCTTCTTCCAAAAATCTAAAGTGGGTACTGTTCACCACCTTTTGATCTTCGGGACCATAGAACATGCATCCTTTAGTTCCTTCGGGGTACCCTATGAACATCCTTAATTCCGAACGTGCATCCAATTTACCAGCTTCCTTGTCTAGCACGTATGTCGGACACCTCCAGATCCTGATGTGTCCGAAACTGGGCTTAACCCCATCCACAATTATCTCGGGGTTTAGGTACCGATTTGGATGGCACTAGGTTCAGAATATAAGCCGCTGTTTCTAATGCGTAACCCTATAACGATTTTGATAAATATGCATAACTCACATTGACCTTACCATTTCTAAAAGCGTTCTATTCCTTCGTTCTGCAACCCCGTTTTGTTGAGGGGTACCGGGTGCAGTCAACTGGGATGCAATCCCCACTTCTGATAGGTAGTTCATAAATTCATCGTTGAGGTATTCGCATCCACGATCAGATCGTAGAAACTTGATACTTTTTTCCTTATGATTCTCTGCTTGAGCCTTAAATTCTTTGAATTTATCAAAGGTCTCAGATTTATGCTTCATTAGGAAAATGTATCCGTAGCGTGAGTAATCATCGATAAAAGTAACGAAATACTCATAGCCACCTCTAGCTTTGATTTGCATTGGACCACACACATCGGTGTGAACAATTTCTAACACTTCTTTAGCTCTAAGCCCCTTGGCTCCAAATGCCCTCTTGGTCATTTTACCTTCCAAGCACGATTCACAAGTCGGAAATGGCTCAATTTGGAGAGACCCCAAAGAACCATCTTTCACCAACCTTTGAATGCTTTTCGGGTTAATATGACCTAATCTTAGGCGCCAAAGAAGTGTCTCGTTCACGTCAGTCGAGTTCTTTCGTTTACAAGAAATAATAGATGTGTTATAGGATGCATTTTGTGAGTGATGTGCACAGTTAATAATATAGAGATTGTTCCGTAAAGTTTCACAACAGATAATCACATCGTTACGAAAAACAGTAACATTCTTATTAAAACGAACAGAATATCCATCGATAAAGAGTTTAGAATTAGAAATAAGGTTTTTCTGAAAAACAGGAACGTATAGAACATCTCTTAAAATTAACGTCTTGTCTCCAAAGGACAGGTGCACTTATCCCACTGCTTTAGCTGCCACTCTCGTAGCATCGCCTAGCGTGATGAGGTCTCACTCTCACTTAGTCGTCGGGTCTGCTTGAAACCCTGCAATGTGAAACATACATGATCAGTGGATCCCGTATCCAATACCCTTGAGTGGGTAGCATACTCCGCTAAACAAGTTTCAACTACTAGTGAGTGTGAATTATCTTTCTTTCCATTCCTTTTGGGTTTGGAACAGGCCCACCTCCAATGTCCTTTTTCACCGCAGTTGAATCATTTCCCCTTAGCCGGATTTTTTTCTCTACCATCCCTCTTCACCTTTCCATTATTTTTGGCAACACTCGAGTTGGCTTGGCGTTCGCTTTTGGGCTTCCTCTTCCTCTTGCCTCCCTTTGGCCTAGAAGAAGAAGAAGGCCCAACTTCCGCTAATGCTTGACTGCTCTCTCCTAAAATTCCTTCAGCTGAGACAAGAGCTTGCAACAGATCAGGCAAAGCGAACTTTTGATTATTCATCTGATAATTCAGCCTAAACTGCTCAAAGCTCTTGGGCAGTGAATGGAGTATGAAATCGATCTGGGTCTCGATGTCATATTCAGCTCCAAACACCTCGAGTTTGTTGAGGTGAGCCATCATCTGGAAAACATGTTCCCTCACGGGTGTTCCCTCCACCATTTTCATAGAGAGCATGTCCCTCATGGTGATCTGACGAGCCACACGGTTCTGATGTTGGAACATCGCTTTAAGATTGAGCATGATGTCCGTAGCGGTCTCAACGTTTTGGTGTTGGTGTTGCAACACATCTGATATTGAAGCCAAGATGGTACACTTCGCCATTTTGTTAGAACGCTCCCAGTCAGCATATTCTTTCTTAACCGTTTTGGTTGACTCGTCGGATGGCTTTTCTGGTTTGGGTGTAGTAAGAACCCAGTTATGGCTTTGTGCAGTGAGGACAATAGTGAGTTTTCGATACCAATCAACAAAGTTTTCTCCAATGAGGAGGTTATCTTTCAGTATATTGAACTGTGGATTAAAAGGTTGCGACATGATGAACTGAAATAAACATATATTTTGTATCAATATCCAGATCAACACAAAATTAAATCACATAATTCGATCACATCATATTAAAATCTCAAAAAAAATATGAACATGCATCAGCCAACATCTCAAAACAGATTTAAATGAGCCTCGTGGGAGGGTCATCATTTAAATCACATTCAAGCAGGTTACAAACAAGAACAGTTACAAACCTTTAATTTTAAAGAAAATTAATAGTCGGCTCCCACTTGACCAATATAAATTGACAGGGACTCCAGAGAAGTATATAAATATCAATTTTATACCTAAGTAATAACCATGATTAAATACAGAATTATTACTTTCTTTTGATCGAGCCTCATGGGAGGGTCATCGTCGCCACTAATAATAATTCACAATCATCCTTTTGGGAATTTATTCATGTGAAAGCTATCTTTTGACCGTCCCGTAGGGGAATTTCTCCAAAAGATTTTACAAATAAAAAATCATGGAGGTCAAAATTAATTTGTGTCAAAACCAAATTAATTATTAAACATACTTAGTAATTTTTTTGAATTTGAGATTTTTCGTTGGGCAATTATCATGCAAACATATTTAAATAAATTAAATAAAGCACAAGAAAATACAACAGTAATAAATCAAGCAAAGTAGAAAATAAACACATTGGGCACAAATTATCCAACTGTCATGGTTTGATTTTCTTTGGCTTGATCTTGAAGAAAACGCTGCTGCAGAATTTCTCCCACTTTCGTTTCGTCTCAAAAAAGAACTCCGTCTTGAACGCCACGCCAAGCACTTCATGGCCAGGATGACGCCCGCATCCGCTCGCCGCTGGCCAGCCGGCGCCCGTCAGGCGCTTAAGGCAGGCAGCGTCACCAGATGGCTCTCGGCAGCGGTGGGCGGTCGAGCCTGTAGCGCCCTTCTTGCGCAGATCTCGTCCGCCTGTCGCCTTTCACCTCGCCCTCCTGGTAGACGGTAGTATCGCACACGCCCATGGCCTTCGGCCCTTGGCCCTCGCCCCATGCCCTGGTAGGCGGCGCAAAGATCATCAGCGTCGCAAGGTGCCTTTTAGCATGTTTCGCGCGACGCACGCTGCCTGCGTCCGGTTCTGGATCCGTCTTTAACTCATCTCCGTCTTCATCTCCGATCAGGTTACAATTTATTTAATGAAAAATAAATACCTTAAATCTATACTAGTCTATTACATTGAACAAATCAAATAGCCTAATCTACTCGTTGATTTTCTCACGAGAAAAACAAATCCGAATGAGTCGAATTAAAAACCATTTATTCATACGCATGAAAATTAAAACACATTAAATACCATGACAATTGAATACTTGTAAAACAGATCTAGCAATTCTACTATCCAATTTTAATTTAATGTTCAACAATTTAAATAACAATTTAAAAAATCAGACCTCAAAACCAGAGCTCTGATACCAGTTGTTGGGAAATTAGGGTGTACGGATCTATTCGAGATGATTTTTAAATACATATTTAAATTAGACAAATAATTACTAACATGAATTATTCCTAAATCAATTTAACATAATAATTAAACAACACGCGTACACATAATTCACGTAAATCCTAAACATGCGGAACTAGGAGTTACAGAATTACTAACCTCTTGTAGAAACAAGCTTTGAGACGATGGATCAACCCAAGAGCCTTCCCAAATATATCCCCAAGTCCATTTAACGAACCCGGTGGGAGGATTTGTACTTAACGATTTTAATGGGAGAGAAATTAAATATTTTGCTACCACCTTTATGGATTTATAATATTTCCAACACATGGAATTGCACTTGGGAATGAAGAGTTCATCCCCTATAAATAGGGAGGAGGGGGGGCGAAAATTAGGGTTAGGAAAATAAGGAAGAAAATCTTTTCTTGGTCTCGAAGAAATCTTGAATATATCTTTTATATTCTTTTTCTCCTTAATTAAATTTTCCATAAAAATCTCTATTGGTCCCGGTGTAAACGAGTCTTACACGTGTATGGGGGGGGAATACACGTGTTCAGTGTTTTTAAAACTTTTCTTTACTGAGGTCAGCTTGGGTCAGGTTGTCCTGTGATTTGGTCCCGAGAAGCACAAATCGCTCTGAGTCAAAGTCTACCTGAGACAGTGATCCTGAGCTGCTTTCAGATACCTCAGATAATCCCAACTGATCCTCGAAGCCAGAGATCTGTCTTTGCTTGGATCGAGATAACTAACTTTATTGAACCCTCAGAAAAGTAAGTTCAGTTTGGTAACTATCTGTTCTAGCTACTCAGATGTGCGGAATGGTTGGCCCTTAGTTTATACTCGTTTTAAGCTTTTGCTGAAAACCTTCCTTTTTAATGGAGCAATTGATTAGGTGTGATTCGGATTCGAGATGCAACTTCAAATTGGATTGATTCCAACCGAATATCGGTGAAAATATGCTTTTCGGTTTAAAGATATGCAAATGATTAATCAAAGCAAAATAGAAAGCAAAGAACACAACAAGTTATAGTGGTTCAGAGACTCAAGCTCCTACGTCCACTCTCCCCGATCACTTCAGAGAAATTCACTAATCACTTCCTAAGGTTTTTTGACTACCTCTGTAGTTTACTAACCTTTCTATTTTGAGCTTTCTGACTACCTCTGTAGTTTACTAACTCAAAACACACACAAGCTTTTCTGCTCATCCAAGATAGATTACTCACTTCTTCTCTAGAGCTTTCTGACTACCTCCTTGTAGTTTACTAACTCTTTACAACTCCAATCTCACCAACAATCACACTCAAACTACCTTACAAAGGGTTTGGGGTTTCTTGGTTGGTTTCCAACTAGGATGAGATATCCTTTACAATTAAGAACAATGCAAAGGCTAGGATATCTCGACTAAGCTTTGGATATATCTTATCAAGCTAGGCTTAGTGGAATGAGCTCTCTTCGAAATAAAGCACTTGGGAAATTCTTGGTTTTTCGAGTGCTTCAACTTGCAATAATAAGTTTGAGCTCTTGAGTTGCTTACAAATTTCCCATAACCTTCAATGTAGATGGTCACAAGTATTTATAGGCAAACACCAAGGTCACTCTTGAAAAACTATCCGTTGGAAGAGATAGCTCCATGAGTTTCCTCTTATGGTGTGTGATGAACGACTATATTTAGGGTTTGAGACTCCCTAGCACGTTTTAGGTAAGCTGCTTTTCATGTAGATGGTCATCACTTTTTGCGATGCGGAACTTAGTACTTGACATCTTTTTCGGTGACTGTCATTTGTCGATTGTCGATAATGTCTGATGTTGTCTTCTTCTTTTTGACTTTTGTCTCGGTTAAAGGTAGAAAACCTCAACGGCTCTTTTTGGTTACATCTCTGAGTGATATAACCTTAACAACACTTTGTCTTAGTTCCTTTTGTCTGCATGAGAATGTCTTGGGCAATATCTATTTTTCTAAGGAATCACGTTTTTCTCAGTATTGAATCCTTCAGATAGATATTTTCAGTGCCTCGGAACATTGAGTTTATCTTGAGCATTGAGACATTCTCGAGTCTTGATAATTATTGTGCCTTGATATCCTTGATCTTGATCTTACATCTTCTGCGTCTTCAGGGTCTTCAAGTTCTTCAGAGTCTTCAATGTCTTCTGAGTCTTCACAGGATATCTTGGTGATATCTTCGAGTCTTTATCTTTGAGTCTTGATTTCTCACCGAAGTTTTGATATTCTCGGTTTCTTATTTGAGTCTTGATTCTCGATTTCATACCGAGTTTTCAGAATCTCAGTTTCATCTCGAAAAACTTGAAACTTACGGAGAGTCTTGATTCTCGGTTTCATCTTTGAAACTTGAAACTTACCGAGTCTTCAGAACCTATCCTGATCTATATCTGCTGACTATACATTTTGCAGATAACATCCTGAACACTCTTAAAACTGAATCCTGACTCAACTAGCAAGATTATCCTGAACATGTCATACTCAGGGGTTTTGGGATCTAATCAAAATCTCTCTTTATTAAATTCATCTCCCAACAATCTCTTCCCCTCTTCTACCTCATAATTTTCGAAAATTACAAGCCTAAAGGAGTCAAGATTTGACTTCTTGAATTTATGGGATAATTATGTATTCCTACAATAATTATCTCTTTCCATAAAATATCTACAAGAAAATCAAGACAATCTTTTCTTCCTTTTTGGCCACAAATTTTCGAAAATATCTCTTGGAAATATAGCAAGAATATTTTCTTCTCTCTCTCATTAATTGGACTTTATTTTGGGCTATTTGGGGGGCCTTTAGGGGAATTAAGATTGGACCTTCAATGGACTATGAAGCTTTAATATTTTGAGCCAAATATTATTCAAGTCCATTAATATTAATTTACTCTACTATAAAATTAATATTGAACTATCCATCTTAACCCATATTACGATTTCACATATAACATGGCTCCCGGTCATTATTTCTCGCGTTTAAGATTATATTAGTCCATTAATTAATTAAGCCACTGAACAAGCTTTATATTAATTAATATCTTTGTCCTTGGAGTAAAGACAGCTCAACATTATTATCCATACCGGAAATAAATTTCCACTTGCAGATTTGGCATGATAAAGGTTCTGAGCCCACCAATGGGACAAATCAAACAAGACGTACTTGCACGCGATTCTCCGTGTTAAATGTCAGCAATCGTCATGTAATTAATAATATTGTCCAAGATATAAGGTATCAAATCGCATTGACTCTCTTCCCATCATAAATCAAAGAAATAGTTATTAATTTCACACGATCCTATTTAAGGGACGGAGATTAAGAAATAATGCACCACTGAGGTCAAATTCTTGTATATTCAGTACCAACGAATTTGTCCTCCTGTAGGTCCTCATTCAACGCACCTAAATGCGCTAGTGTGATCCCTTGGTCAAGACAAGCCAATCTTGGTCTCACACTTCAACCGTTCATGATGGTTCGTTCATTTCCATCTGGGTTGTGAACTTGTACTTAATTACGAGGACTATAAATTTTATCTTCAGTGATCGGGTATCACCAAATTAACTACAACGTAATACATACTGTCTTATTGAACGAGTTTGCAATAAACATATATAACATTCATTCATATTTAATGCAACAGTGATTTTATTTCAGTAAATAAATAAGAAACTTCAGTTTGGTTATACAAAGTAAAAGCATACTTTTCAGTCTAACCCCAACACTGCCACCATCAAATTGGAGCGGAACCATGCCTCGAACATTGCTTATATTCATTCATGCGCCAATGTTGTTAAACATTCATCGGAATTAGGCGACCTCATGGTGCTCAGATGGTGGTGAAGGAGGGGTTGGTTGACTATATGCGTAACAATCCGGTCCGCGAGAAGGGAGATCTTCCGATCAAGGACCTTGTTATCTTTGGGGTTGATTTCCGCTTTCTCCCACCCAACGCCAATCTTTATGACCCAAACGAGCTATCCAGGCTACTGGATTTATAGGAAAGCGAGGATGGAGGGGCTGGCGACGAGGCGGCTGAGGAGGTCTTCAGGGTCTTTAGGTTCTTCAGAGTCTTCTTAGCCTTCAGTGTCTTCTGAGTCTTTAGTGACTTCTGAGTTTTCACATATATACTGACTGATATACTAAGTCTTCATCTTTGAGTCTTGATTTCTCACCGAGTCTTGATATTCTCGGTTTCTCCCTTTGAGTCTTGATTCTCGGTTTCAATCGAGTCTTGAATCTCGATTTCATCTTGAAACTTGAAACTTCTTGAGTCTTGATTCTCGATTTCATATCGAAACTTGAAACTTGATTTCATATTGAAAAACCGGTTTCTTGAAACTTCTTGAGTCTTGAACCTATCCTGATCTATATCTGCTGACTATACATTTTGCAGATAACATCCTGAACACTCTTAAAACTGAATCCTGACTCAACTACCAAGATTATCCTGAACATGTTATACTCAGGGGTTTTGGGATCTAATCAAAATATCTCTTTATTAAATTCATCTCCCAACAATTTCCCCCGTTTTTGAAGATGCCAAAACCTATCTTGTTTACAACATACTTAACATATACTCAGGTTTCAGTTTATCCTATTACAAGATTGGTTTATCTCCAACAATTTCATAAATAGAGAATCTCCCAACAATTTCTTAAACAGAGAATCTCCAAACAGTTAATCTCAGAGACAACAAACAAGCATATCAAAATTAAAGACATGTAAATTAAGATAATGAGATATTATCTTTGGAGCATAAATGATAAGGTTTCATTGATGTTTGGTAGACAGTTACAAGTTACAATGAATCTTATCTAACAAAATCAAAAAGACAAAAAGATTAAGGATTACAAGAGTCTTCTGAGTTGATCTTGATCTTCTTTTTTTGCTTTTCGCTCGCTCTTGATCTCGATTTTCCACCTCATCGGCCAGCACCTCAAGGTTGAACATCCCATAATATCTTCTTTTCAACAATCTCTTTTTTTTAATGATATCGAGGATTGTTCCTGTCAGCCCAACCGAGTGGCGTCTTTGAGCAATTTCTTGAGAAATGGCGCTTCATTTACCAAGCCATTTCCAAGTCTAGGAGGAGGGTAAGAGTATGGACGGGATCTATTATCTGCACCTTCCCTTCATCGCAAGATTGATCCATCCTTGAAGGTATTTTTGGATAGAAGGTCGGGAGATAGTCAATGAGCGCCTCATTGGGATCGAGATTTCTCCCTCCACTCTCTCGAAAGCACATCATAGTAGAACCAAAAGGTTCTCTTGATTTCTTCCCACGCATCGTTGATTTGGATTAACATCCATTTGTCAACATGCGGCCATTTCCAATGCTTGTGTTGTCCCTTCTTCTCTTTTCATGAACCTCTTGAAACCACTCCTTCTTTTCTGCTCTTCTTCCATCTTCTTTTCGATCCTTTGGAACTCAGAGAGGCGAAGCGGCGATTTTCTTTGCTTGCTCAATTTGGAGTGACTTGAGCACTTCTAGTGTTGAAGACCTTCTTCCGGAGCACTTCCTCGAGACTCTTCAATATCACGAATCGAACTTTTCTCGAGGCGGCTTAGAAGCCTTAGTTATTTTGCCCTTAGGCTCCTCGAACGCCACAACTTTTCTTTTAATTGGCATTTCAGCTCCAGCTTGGCTAGTTCCAACTCTTCTACCACTCAGTTTCTCTGCAGCAACTTCTTGCATTGTTTCCTCTGAAACCTGAGTGTAGATTGGCTTCTCCACCTTCTTAAACTTCAGCTTCTCAGTGGCCTCTATCTCCTTCATGGCTTCGGTAACGATTTTCTTTTCAGCTTCCTTGATCGTCTTGCCTTTCAGAGTTTGATCCAATAATTTCCTAAGATCAGCACCGGGTCCTTCCCCTTTCTTGGATCCATACTCTGGTAGAAGTCTGGAGAGTGCTGTGTCCATATGATATTATTCTTTACTGACTCTCTGCACCTCCCCTGCCAACTGATCCTGCTCCTCCTCGAGCCTTCTAAGGTGGTTCTTCGCCACTGAGAATTCTTCAGACAGATGAGCAAATTGGCTAGAGAGAGCTTCCTTGAACATGTCTGTCATCTTGGCCATGAGCATTGAGCTCATCTCCTCAATAAGCGTTCTTCACTAGCATCTCATTCTTCTCTGCCAATTTAGCTTCTAGAGATTCAGTCTGCTCCTGATGCCTTTGCTTCAGCTCTTCATTAAGTTCAGCTTTGACCCCCTCCATCTTTTCTTCTAACTTTCCTTCCATGGAGGTCAGGTTCTTAGTCATAGAGTTCTGAAGTTGCACCAGTTCTGAAGAAGAACTCAAGCTTTCAATCTTCTTAACCTGGTTGGCCAATACCTCCTCGATCCGAAAGCAACTTTGGTGGGGATTGGCTCAACCTTCTCCAAATTTTTCCATTACAGGGGGTGAGATCAATCTCAGGAGCATATCGTCTGCTGTGTCTCTCGAGGCCGTTTGTTCATCCTGAGTCTCAGTCTGAACCTGAGCTTCAGTCTGAACTGGGGCTTCACCCTGAGCTTGGGTGTTCACTTGAGCCTCAGTCTGCATATCAGACATTACATATTTAAAGATAGGTATTTCAGTAATCCTGGCATAATTGTTAATAGTGCCAAAAGTTACCTGAAGGCTAACTTCGGTCTGAGGATGTTCGACAGCAACCTCTTCAGCATCAGTTTGGTCTTTCTCCTTCTGAGATTGACCCTCATCATCCCCTTGTTGGTCCCCATCCTGAGATTTATCTTTGGAGCTCGGGGCACCAACTTCCGCATCCTTCCTCTCAGCCACTTTTCTCTTAACCAACTCATCAAAGTCAGACGTTTTCATTCTGAGCTTGGTTTTCCGAATCTCGAGAATTGGTGGCGAGAGTTGTTTCCTCGTTCCACGGTCTTAGCCTAACGAATGAACCTATGTTGAGCATTTCTGGAAGAGTCTGGTTGAGGATGAAGACCATTGACCTCAATCTGAAGAAGATGTCTTGGAGGTCAGGGAATGAGCTAAGCTTAGGGTAGCGGTCAAGAATGAACCGTTCCCCCTTGCTTCGCCATTCGGTCTCTTCAGCTTCACCCTTCTTGAGCATCGGGCTCTCGGGTTGATGAGAAGAAGCTGAAGGATCGAGTAAAAAGATCACTTTCGGGGAGCTCATCAAAGTTCATCGGCTCCTGAGGCTCAATAAATTCTTAGGGTTGGGCAGGCAGCTCCTCAGTCTGAATTTGACTTGGTTCGAGGTGCAGTGGCGCCTCCTCGATGGGAATTCGGTTTGCTCACGAGGTCCGAGTGGGCATTTCCTCGGTAATCTGAGCATCTTCTGCGGTCGAGTAAGCACTTCCTCGTGAGGAATCTGAACTTTCTCTGAGGTCTGAGGTCTGAGGTCCTTGGAATATTTCTTGAGAGAACTTGTCTGAACTTAGCGACGTCTCAAGAACCTCAGAGAAGACTTGCTCCTCAGTTTGATCCTGTGCCTTTGAGATAGCCTGAGCCAATACATGTAAAGGCGATTTCTGAGCAGTTTGGCTCTCAGGTTGAATCTCCTCAGCCTCACTCTCCTCCTCATCATCAGTAAGAACCACCATTCTCTTGCGCTTTGGAGCCAGGGTCTTCTTCTTCAATTTTTCACCCTGCTCTTTCTTGGCCTCCAACAAAACCTTCCCCCTGGCTTGTTGGGTTTCTTCAGTAGCAGCAACAACTGGTGATTCCACTTTCTTCTCTTTCTTCCCTTTGATGGTCCTCTTTGCAGCAATGGGCTTGAACATTACTTTGGACTTAGGGAAAGGTGTAGAGTTGGCAAAGATATCCTCCTCCTCTCGACACATTTCCAAAATAAAATCTATTTTGGTGGCATGGAGGATCTTGCCTTTGATCGAAATTGAGTTGTCCTCCCTTTTTATGACCTTGGCTTTCTCACTCACCACCTTGATCAGATACTTCAGCCAGTTGAAATCCTTGGTGGGTGAGTCCTCAATAGCCACCATCAATCGGAGTTTGGGAGTGTTAATCTGCTCAAAACTCCCCGATCGACTCATTATGCACTTACTCACAATATCCATCAAAACTCTGTATTTTGGCCTCAAATGCCGCTTATGTAAGGTCGCCTCAAATTTAACAGGATTCTCAGTAATCCTATCAAGATATTCTTGCTCTCGACCTAAATTATACCAAGTGGGATCATCTCCTCTATCTCACAACTCAAAAATATCGTTTAAATTTTGAGGGACTATGTACAGCTCCCGAACAAAATCTATATACTTCGATGTATGCTCTAAATGCGAAATAGAAATCTTGGACTCAATATTATCATCCCCATCTATTTCCATATTAGAGACGAACTCTATTACCTCTCGCGAATATTCCGCCTCCGATCGGTTTGCGACGAGGTTTGTCATTTCCCAATCTGATCAAATGAAGCGCCTCTTCTTCATGTTTGGCGTTGGAAGTACTCTCCAGAGATACAACGTATTCATACCAAGTTTTATTGGTTTCGGCCAATTTATCGAAAATGGTATAAGTCATTTTGAAGAAATTGAAGGTTAGGGATTCAGAGTGATAAATATTTTCTGGGCAAAGGGAATTTTATTTTGCAGAGGATTTTGGAAACAAGGGTTTAATAAAAGGGGCTTGAATTGGCTTCTCAAGGAATATATAGACCGATTTGTGGAAATTCGTATCGGTTTGGTGAGAATCAACGGTTAAGATTAATCCACGATTAATCGGGTATGCGAAAGGACTCTCACGAAAAGTAAGCCGTCATTTTAACCTCATTGGTGAATAAAAGCAACAGAGCATTTAATGACTGTTGACCTTCTTTGAAATTTCAAAGGTCCGTCCAAAAAAACATTCTTGGTGTTTTTATTTATTTATTGCAAATGATTCTTGAGTTTCACTTAAGCAATAAATGAGTTGCATGAGTCATTACCTCTTCGGACTAATTTTCCTATCAGTCTTACTGAGTATTGACCTTGATAAAATGTCAAGATGATCTTCGAGTCTTGAAAAGGGTTCAAGATGGTAATCGAATCTTGACCTTCAAAGACATCCGAGTTTCTGAGACTCGATTCAATATTTCTATTTTATCACGAGTTTTTCAAGAGAAGAATCGAGAAAACTTCATGCACCTAAAAACCTTCGAATTTTCAGATTTACTCTATACACCTGGATTCAACATCCCTAATTCAACTGATAGCTCCTGAAATCTTGATTCAGCCAAAGGTTTAGTCAAGATATCAGCTCTCTGCTTATCAGTATGAATTTTCTCCATCCTAATGTCCTTTTTCTCGACATGATCTCTGATGAAGTGATGTCTGATATCCACATGTTTGCATCTGGTGTGCAATATCGGATTTTGTGAAGTAGCAATAGCACTATTATTATCACAAAATATGGGTACTTCATTGGCTACAACTTTATAATCCCTTAATTGTTGTGCGAGCAAAGAATAAAACACAAGCAGACTTTCCGCAGACCATGTATTGACTTTAGTAGTCTTGGTTGCTCTTGAGGTTTGTTTCTTTGAAAACCAAGATATCAGCTTACTTCCAAGAAATTGACAAGTTCCTGTAGTGGACTTCCTGTCAATTCTCTGACCTCCATAATCGAGATCTGAATAACCAGATTAACTCGAGGTTATCATCATTTGGATACCACAATCCTCTATTCATCGTGCCCTTAAGATACTTGAAGATCTTTTTGGCGACCTCCATGTGACTAGCCTTAGGATTAGCTTGGTATCTTGCACATATCCCAACAAACAAATGTTATATCCGCCTACTTTGTTGTGAGATAGAGCAATGATCCAATGATCCTCTATAATCGGTGTGACTTCTTCGATTTGCCTTGAGATCGAGGATCCATCTTGTAGTTAGTATTCATGGGAATCTAAGCGCATTGCAATCTGTACACCATATTTGGCAATTAGATCTCTACGGTGTACTTTGCACGGTTGATGAAGATTCCTTCCTTTGATTGTTTCACTTGAAGACCTAGAAAGAAATTCATCTCCCCATCATAGACATCTCAAACTTGTCTTTCATCGATGTAGAAAACTTTTCAACTGGCGATGATTTGGAGATCCAAAATGATGTCATCAACATATATCTGAACTAGTAAGATATCTTCCCCATCTTCTATCCTGAACAAAGTTATATCAACAGTTCCTTTGACAAAACCGTGGTCAGTAAGAAACTGAGAAAGAGTATCATACCATGCTCTTGGTGCTTGCTTAAGACCATACAAGGCTTTTTACGAGCACAGAACTTGGTCATTCATGCGAAACCGGAGGTTGTTCCACATAAACCTCTTCCTTAAGCACACCATTCAAAAATGCACTCTTCACATCCATCGATAGGTATGAACTTCATGTGGGCAGCATATGCAAGAAACAATCTGATGGCTTCTAGTCTTGCAACAGGTGCAAAGGTTTCATCATAATCCATGCCTTCTTCTTGGGAATAACCTTGTGCAACTAGTCTTGCCTTGTTTCTTACAATGTTGTTGTTCTCATCTCTTTTATTCTTAAATACCCACTTGGTTCCAATAACATTGTGCCTTTCAAGTCTATCCACTAACTCCCATACCTCATTCCTTGAGAATTGATTCAGCTCTTCTTGCATAGCAGTAATCCAAAAAGAATCTTGTAGAGCTTCTTCAATCTCAGTAGGCTCTTTCTCTGATAAGAAGAAACAGAATAGTGCACTCTCACCATGGAACCTTCTTGTCTTAACACCTTCAGTTAGATCACCCACAATCTGACTTGTAGGATGACTATCTAACCAACTTCTTCTAGATGTTCCCCCTTCAATAGTATCCTCAACATTTGAAATGTTAGGTTCAGTTAGTTCAATAAACTCAGGGAACAACAGAAAAGGAGAAAGGGAATCATCTTCCTCAGGGGAAATTCTATTCAGAACATTGCCAGTGACATTTGTTCCCCTTTGGTTGATAGATTCAGAATTTACCTCAGCTGTGACCACATCTTCATTGGCATCACATACCTGAGTCTGAACTGGTGTCTGTTCAGATTGGTCACCTTTGGTGTGTTGGCTTTCCTGAGTCTCACCATCCTGAGTTCCATCCTGAACTTCTTTGTCTGAGTCTGAGTCACTCCATTCATAGAAGGTGACTGACTTCTTCTTTTCAGGTTTAGTGGATGTTTTGTCATTCTTTTTCAGGCTTAATCTGGTGATTCTCTTGGTCATTTCTTCTGCATCATGTTCCTGTTTTTTCTGAACACAAGTAGATTCATCAAAAACAACATGAGGTGTTTCCTCCACAATAAGAGTCCAACAGTTGTAAACTCTGAAAGCTTTTATCGACTTGAGAATATCCTAAGAATATTCCTTCATCGCCTTTGCTATCAAATGTTTTCAACTGATCTTTACCATTATTGTGTATGAAACACTTGCAACCAAACACAGAAAGAAAGAAACAAGAGGTTTCCTTTCATTCCAAAGCTCGTATGGTGTTTTGCCTTGACTCTTGGTCAGCATGGATCTGTTTTGTGAATAACATGCAGTGTTGACAGCTTCAGCCCAAAATCTTTTAGGAATCTCAGCTTCGGCTATCATGGTCCTTGCAGCTTCTTTTAAAGTCATGTTCCTTCTTTCAAAGAACACCATTTTGTTGAGGGTCCTTGCGGTGATGTTTCATGAGTAATTCCATTTCTTTGCACAATAATCGGATATAATATGGTTTATAAATTCGGTTCCTTTGTCGGATCGATTTTGACCACACTCGATTCTTTTTCAATATCGAGCCTTTTCAAGAACTTTCAGTGACTTTATCGAGTCTCCTTCTTACTGAGTAAGAATATGACCCAAGTATATCTTGAGTAGTCATCAACTACTACGAGTGTATATTTCCTGCCATTAGTGCTCACTGGTGTTACTAGACCAAAAAGATCAATATGCAACAACTGAAGTATTCTCTCAGAGAAACATCTACTTTGCTTTTAAATGATGCTTTAACTTGTTTTTCCTTTTTGCACGCGATCACAAACATGTTCCTTCTTGAACACTTCATTTGGCAACCCTCTCACAAGAGCTAATCTTGCAAGTTTATTCAGGGTTTTGAAATTAGGGTGATTCATTCTTTTATGCCATAACCAACTAGTATCTGTGGAACTTTTGCAACCAAACATGTATCTTTAGGAGTTGAACTCCAATCAAAGAAGATACACATTTCCTTTTCTTGTACCAGTCAGTAATATTTTCTGTGAAATATCATCTTTCACATAACATAAGTTCTTAGAGAACTCAACATTAAAACCCTTATCACAGAATTGGCTTATTGAAAGAAGATTATGCTTCAATCCAGATACATATGAAACACCATGGATATGAATCGAAAGTCAATTTCCAAAGTTCCATATCCTTGATCCGTCCCTTGGAGTTATCTCCAAATGTGATCTGAGGGCCTCTTTGTTCAACATAGTCCTTTGAGTATCTTCTTGAATCTGTCATATGTCTTGAGCATCCTTTGTCAAGATACCATACAAATGAGGGGCCATTTCATCTCCACTCATCGGTCTTTATGTGATCTTCAATCATTTCGAGCCCTTGTTTTCCTCCCAAAAAAAACAGATCAATTCTTAGGTACCCAATTTGTGTAGGGTCCTACAAGGTTAGTTGTACCTTTAGGAATCCAAATCGCTCGACAACTCTAATCACTTTAGAGTGGCTGATCTGTCTTCCATAAACATCTACATACACATTTACTACTCTGGGTGCCTTAGCAGTTTCCTGTGTATGAGTGCTTGCCTTAGCAAGAACATGAGCCTTAGAGTTTTTCTTTGGTACAAGCCTTTTGTTCATTTGCTTTGGCTTACGTGCGGCACCGGTCCGAATCTTTGTCGACTCGGGTTCGGTGTAACCTTTACCCTTAGGCAAGTGGGGTTCGAGGTTACTGTCTTTGAAATTTGGGGTTTTCAAGATATCTTTGAGGACTTGGTCTCTTTAGTTGAAAATGTCTCTCTATTTGAGTGTTTCTCTTCGAAGATTCCTCGATAGCTTCAGTCTGCAGATCCTTTCAGGTTTGCATTCTTAGCCTGAGGCTTCGAAGTACTTGCCTAAAATTTTCCCATTTTGAGTGCTCGGGTTTTCTAGCCTTCACCGAGGTTTGGGCTTTTCTTACCGATCATTGAGTTTTTTCTTTGGAACCATAGGTCCTTTTCCTTGTCTAACACCTTGGGCATTTCTTGATTTGAAGTGTAGGTGCCATTTGGTTTAACAAAGATTGTCTTCTTGCTACTTGATGCAAAGATTCGGGATGACCTTGTGAGGTTCCCCTGGAATGTATCCCAATCCAGATTTTATAGTGGCGGTCTCGATAACTCGAATTTCATCTATTACTTTAGATGCAGTATTCAATAGAGTTAGCTTCTTCTGCGCACTATCATCACAGTTCTGTAGAGTCTCATGCTTCTCAGAGAGGTCATTGAACTTGGTTCTGATCAGCTGAATCTCTTCAGTGGATTTCTCTAGCTTTTCATTCAGGGTCACTATCAACTTCTCTTTTTCTGAGAGTTGTACTTTCAGAACATCCAGTTCATCAGTAGCTCCCATTAATTGAGAAGTGATTTCAGTATTGCTAGAGTCTTTCCATTTAAGATTTTTAGCCTTCAGTTCCTTATTCTGCTCTTGAGCTTCATTTAGCAGTTCTTGTAGAACAGCATAGTCCTTCATCAGATTCTCAAAATAATCCATCAGGTCAAAATGACTGTTTACAATTGAACTTGACAACTCTTGTGCTAGTGTAGGAGCAACAATAGAGAAAGAAGAGTTTACCTCCTCAACAGCCATTAGACAGAGAACATCACTTTCACTGTCTGAGAATATTTCATCTGAGGAGCTAGATCTTTCCTCAGAATGTTCTTCTTCTGCAACCATGGCCTTTTTGCTAGAGAACTTCTTGTCTCTTTTAGCTTGTCTTTCTCTTCTCTCCTTAGCACTCAGATCTGGACAATCATACTGGAAGTGACCTTTCTTTTGGCAATTGTAGCATCTGTTGGCATCATCATCCTGATCACTTTCTTCTTTGGACTTGGAGTCCTTCCTTTTGGATGAAGATCCTTCAGCTTTCAGGTCCTTCTTCTTCTCAGTTGATTTGTCCTCAGCTTTCTTCTGGTACCTGTGATTCCTGTAATAGTTTTTGTATTTTCCATATCGACTATTAACTCTTTCAAACCTCCTTGCCATCAGTGCTAGCTTATCCTCAAGCTCATCCTGATTCTTAGCAAGGGAGTTCTCAGACTCTCTAGTTTTACAGGTTTTATCCTTGGCTTTGAAAGCCACATTCTTACTAGATGATGAATCATCTTTGCTGTCAGCCTTTTTAGATTTCTTATCATTTACAAACTCATAGGCCTTCAGCTCAGATAAGACTTGTTGATATGGCATTGAATCAATGTTTTTGGTGTTTTCAATCACCACAGCATGAATATCCCATTTCTTAGAAAGACCTCTAAGAATTTTCAATGCCACTTCTCTCTGTGGATATCTCTTTCCAAGTGCATTCAGATCATTTATAATACTAGTGAATCTGACTTCCAATTTGTCTATAGATTCACCATCTTCCATTTCAAAACTATCAAACTTTCCAATTGCAACTGAAAGTTTGTTTTCCTTGATATGATTTGTGCCTTGGCACATTACAACTAGTGTATCCCCAATTTCTTTTGCAGTATTACAGTGAGAAATCATTCCCATCACACCATCATCAATTGTACTGTATAGTGTGTCTTTAACAATATAGTCTAGATTGGCTAACTTCCTCTCCTCAGGAGTCAGTTGGTCATCAGACTTAGGAAATTCTATTCGGGGATCATTTCTCTCAATTTCTGTTCCTCTGGGATTCACCACAATAAATTGGAATGGCCCTTTCATGTTTGGAATACAGGTGAGCCTACATTCTCAGTCTCCATAAATCATAGTTCTCTACTGAGAACATGGGAAGTTTCTTAGAAGACATTTTGTCTGAGTCTTTTAAAAATTCAGCAAATAAGATCTGTTCAGGTAGACCACAAGTATATTAGCAAATAAGACTTTGGTCAACAAAGCAGGTGGTCAAGTTGAACCACTACTCTGATACCACTTGTTGGTCCCGGTGTAAACGAGTCTTACACGTGTATGGGGGGGGAATACACGTGTTCAGTGTTTTTAAAACTTTTCTTTACTGAGGTCAGCTTTGGTCAGGTTGTCCTAATGATTTGGTCCTGAGAAGCACAAATCGCTCTGAGTCAAAATCTACCTGAGACAGTGATCCTGAGCTGCTTTCAGATACCTCAGATAATTCCAACTGATCCTGAGTTTTCAGAGATCCTGAGTTGCTTGGATCAGATAACTAACTTATTGAACCCTCAGAAGAGTAAGTTCAGTTTGGTAACTATCTGTTCTAGCTACTCAGATGTGCTGATTTGTTGGCCCTTAGTTTATACTCGTTTTAAGCTTTTGCTGAAAACCTTCCTTTTTAATGGAACAGTGATTAGGCTGTGATTCAGTTCAGATGCAACTTCAGTGGATTGATTCCAACTGAATATCAGTGAAAATATGCTTCCAGTTTAAAGATATGCAACAGTTAATCAAAGCAAAACAGAAAGCAAAGAACACAGCAAGTTATAGTGGTTCAGAGACTCAAGCTCCTACGTCCACTCTCCCTGATCACTTCAGAGAAATTCACTAATCACTTCCTAAGGTTTTCTGACTACCTCTGTAGTTTACTAACCTTTCTATTTTGAGCTTTCTGACTACCTCTGTAGTTTACTAACTCAAAACACACACAAGCTTTCTGTCTATCCAAGATAGATTACTCACTTCTCCTCTAGAGCTTTCTGACTACCTCCTTGTAGTTTACTAACTCTTTGAGTCTTCAGTATTCTCAGTTTCTCACTGAGTCCTCAGATTCTCAGTTTCATACTGAGTCTTCAGAATCTCAGTTTCATACTGAAACTTCAGAAACTTCAGTTTCATACTGAAACTTCAGTTTCTTCAGAAACTTACGGAGTCTTCAGATTCTCAGTTTCATATTGAAACTTCAGAAACTTACCGAGTCTTCAGAACCTATCCTGATCTATATCTGCTGACTATACATTTTGCAGATAACATCCTGAACACTCTTAAAACTGAATCCTGACTCAACTAGCAAGATTATCCTGAACATGTCATACTCAGGGGTTTTGGGATCTAATCAAAATCTCCCAACAATCTCTTCCCCTCTTCTACCTCATAATTTTCAAAAATTACAAGCCTAAAGGAGTCAAGATTTGACTTCTTGAATTTATGGGATAATTATGTATTCCTACAATAATTATCTCTTTCCATAAAATATCTACAAGAAAATCAAGACAATCTTTTCTTCCTTTTTGGCCACAAATTTTCGAAAATATCTCTTGGAAATATAGCAAGAATATTTTCTTCTCTCTCTCATTAATTGGACTTTATTTTGGGCTATTTGGGGGGCCTTTAGGTTCTGAGCCCACCAAGGGGACAAATCAAGCAAGACGTACTTGCACGTGATTCTCTGTGTTAAATGTCAGCAATCGTCATGTAATTAATAATATTGTCCAAGATATAAGGTATCAAATCGCATTGACTCTCTTTCCATCATAAATCAAAGAAATAGTTATTAATTTCACACGATCCTATTTAAGGGACGGGGATTAAGAAATAACGCACCACTGAGGTCTAATTCTTGTATATTCAGTACCAAAGAATTTGTCCTCATGTAGGTCCTCATTCAACGCACCTAAATGCGCTAGTGTGATCCCTTGGTCAAGACAAGCCAATCTGGGTCTCACACTTCAACCGTTCATGATGGTTCGTTCATTTCCATCTGGGTTGTGAATTTGTACTTAATTACGAGGGCTGTTAATTTTATCTTCAGTGATCGGGTATCACCAAATTAACTACAACGTAATACGTATTGTCATATTGAACGGGTTTGCAATAAACATATATAACATTCATTCATATTTAATGCAACAGTGATTTTATTTCAGTAAATAAATAAGAAACTTCAGTTTGGTTATACAAAGTAAAAGCATACTTTTCAGTCTAACCCCAACACTGCCACCATCAAATTGGAGCGGAACCATGCCTCGAACATTGCTTATATTCATTCATGCGCCAATGTTGTTCGGGTTGTTCATCGGGCGGGCGACCTCGCGGGTGCTCAGATGGTGGTGAAGGAGGGGTTGGTTGGCTATATGCGTAAAAATCCGGTCCACGAGAAGGGGGATCTTCCGATCAAGGACCTTGCTATCTTTGGGGTTGATTTCTTCTTTCTCCCACCCAACGCCAATCTTTATGACCCAAACGAGCTATTCAGGCTGCTAGATTTAGAGGAAAGTGAGGATGGAGGGGCTGGCGACGAGGCGGCTGAGGAGGTTGTGGATGCGGGAGGTCAGCCCAGCGTTAAGATTCTCGGGGTCGAACAAATTGTGTCAATCAACCCTAATGAGGGGACCCCGGATGCTCCGCCGAGTTGACTCAATTCAAGATGTTTTTCTGCGGCAGTATGCCAATCGCCTTTGGGCTTTTCTGTTTGATTGCCCTTCGGGGGTTTTTCTTAATTGTGTTGTTAAGTTGCCCCTCAGGGCGTGGGACTTCTGTTGCCTTCGGGCGTTGTACTTTTTGCTGCCTTCGGGCGTTTATTAATGAAATCAATGTTGTTTTTCCCCTTTTTGCTTTCTTGTTCCTTCTTTTGAATGCTTGTTTATTTCTTTTGAATACTTTGAGGTCGATGAGTTCGCGTGTTCTATCTTCTTGAAAGCCCTGGATAACAAACAGTGATGAATGATCCGTTAATTGATAACTGTCGCGACCTGACTATCGACTTAGATATGGCATGCGACCGAGGTCGTCTTATAGATGGTATGCGATCAGATTGCCTTAAATATTCTTAGCTTTGTCGACTTTAGATAGGGTATGCGACGTGATTGTCGACTTAGATAGGGCATGCGACCGAGGTCATCTTATAGATGGTATGCGACTAGATTGCCTTAAATATTCTTGGCTTTGTCGACTTTAGATAGGGTATGCGACGTAATTGTCGACTTAGATAGGGCATGCAATTGAGGTTGTCTTATAGATGGTATGCGACCAGATTTCCTTAAATATTCTTGGCTTTGTCGACTTTAGATATGGTATGCGATGCGATTGTCGACTTAGATAGGGCATGCAACCGAGGTCGTCTTATAGATGGTATGCGACCAGATTGCCTTAAATATTCTTGTCTTTGTCCACTTTAGATATGGTGTGTGACCGCGGTCGTCTTATGGATGATATGCGACCTTTTAGAAATATGGTTATGAATTTTCTAGACTCCGATTTATTCTTTCCATTTGCGAATCATTTCTTTGATCGAACTCATGAGAGGTCGGGGACCAGTCCCCCAAGTTCGTAAATGTGAAAGACTGTAAAAAGTTATGAGAAAATAACGACGAGTTTTAATTTGCTAAAATTAGTTCTTCGTGTTTTTGCGAAGAATTTTCTACATATTTTGCTTATCTTCTTTCATTTGCGGATCTACTTATGACCGAACTCGTGAGAGATCGGGGACCAGTCCCCCAAGTCCGGGAATGTAAAAAAGTTGCGTGGGATAATGATGATTTCTAATTCATAAAAAACTTCAGATAAATGTGATTTTATTTCTGAACTTGATAAAACTTATGAAAACATGATACACGAAGATAGATATTTTACTGATAGAACTTCTTTAGGTATGTCTCATTACAAGGGTACATCGCGGGAATGACCTCCATGTCCTCGAGCTGATAAGCCCCATTTGGTAAACACTTTGTCCATCCATAGCAGTCATATCCATTTTACTAAGTTATTCAGTAATTCTTTTTAGCTATCGCTTTATTCTCGCCGATCTTAGTATTGGTGTTTTTTTATGGATCGTTGTTTCAAGTCTTGCTCCCATTGGACTTCTTATGTCGGGATATGGATCAAATAATAAATATTCTTTTTTAGGTGGATTAAGGGCTGCTTCTCAATCAATTAGTTATGAAATACCATTAACCTTATGTGTATTATCAATATCTCTACGTGTGATTCGGTGAGACATAAAATTTCCCTTATTTATTTTCTTTCTAGTAAGAAAGTTAAATGATTGGAATAAGATTTTCATTGGGCCCTCCCAGGTCGGGCCAAAAACTCCTTTTTGGACTCCGAGGATTTTTCTTAAAACGAGGTCGCCGACTTTGAATCTTCAGTTTTTTGCTTTTGAGTTGTAATATATTTCCGACTTCTGTTTGTAGCTTGCGTTTTCATGTTAGCTTCTAGTCTTCTTTCTTCAAGGAGATCAAGGCTAAGGGATACGGCCTGATCGTTGTCCTCTGTGATTTCCTGCAACGTCCGATGAATTCTGACGGCGACCTCGGCTGGTATGACTGCCTCGGTCCTGAATGCCAAAGCGAAAGGTTGTTGGGAAATCTGTATTTTAGTTCTGATGGAAGTTCCAAAACAGGTTGTAATAGGACTAGTCAGACCTGTTAGCTGACTGATGACTTAGAATCAGATTAAGATGACCAGCTAAAATGTATAGATAGCTGATGTAAAAGATAGGTCACATATTGAGGGGGAACTCAATATGTATAGGTCAGGTCGAAGTATCAGATGACCCAGATAAGGTCAGATGATCAGAAGACTAAGAACAAATCAGAAGACAAGAAGTCAGAAGATCAGGTGAAGACAGATGAACCTGAAGACTCAGATGACAATGAAGACTTAGATGAACCTGAAGACTCAGATAGACACTGAAGACTCAGATGAACCTGAAGACTCAGATAAACCTGAAGACTCGGTAACAAACATGAAGACTCAGTATAACTGAATACACTGAGGCTCAGAGACACCTGAAGATCAAAAGACCTGAAGACCTACATTCAGCCGAGTCTGCGTATTGAGCTAAGACAATATGCATCAGAAGACTCAACAAGGTAGATCGTCGCCATTCGATCAAGTCACTCGGACCGTGACAATCAAAATTATACACCAGACAAGACGAATCTTCTACAAAAGGAATATCAATCGTCTAACGGACAAATTACTGAAGTGCCACCTCGCGAAGCCAAGGAGAAAGCGACACATGCACAAAAAGAGCTGACAATGCGGGATACAACACTGCGGACAAAAATGGCGCTAATCATGCCTACGACCTCGCCGATAATCGGAGCACGTCACAATCATATCCTACAACCTACCTAATATAGCCCAAAATTCAAATTGTTCTCCAACGGCTCTTTGATTTCAAGGTCTATAAAATGGGATTGCTCGAAAGGAAGAAAAAGAGACCAACAACTATCACATGAACAATTGAGCAAAGCAGAACAACATCATTAACGCAGATAAGGTCAGATGATCAGAAGACAAGGACTCAGATAGACACTGAAGACTCAGATGAACTTGAAGACTCAGATAGACACTGAAGACTCAGATGAACCTGAAGACTCAGATAGACACTGAAGACTCAGATGAACCTAAAGACTCAGATGAACCTGAAGACTCAGATAGACACTGAAGACTCAGATGAACCTGAAGACTCAGTGATCTCTTTGCTATGTTTCTCCACAGTTTCCTTCACTTTAGCAACGAGATCAGTAGATGGAGTGGCTGGCAAGTCAGATACAGTGGTTTTCCGTAGAGATGAAATTGTTGCCAACTGTGTCTGTTTTTCTTCCTTCTCTTTATTCTCTTCTCCTTCCCCATTTTTGGTTTCATCAAAGAGGTTGGACATCTTGCGGTTCAGAGCAGTTAATTGCCGTGAGATCTCCTCTCTGAGTTCCTCGACAACAAAGAATGAGTAAGCGGTGGCGGTAAAGGTGCGAGGAGTGAAAAAAGCGTCTGAGAGCAATTTCGATTTCCAGTCTTGCTCGTTCTGTAGAAGCTAAAAAATGTTTCCAACCCATATCTATGTGGTTGTTAGTTTTGTCCAAGGATGCCCAGACACTTTCCAAAAGTACCTGTGTTTGATTGAGCATCTCTGTCTGAACTGTGAGTTTGTTAGACTGGAGTTTGAGCTTCTCAGCAAGAGGATTTACTAGTTCCATTACTTCAGCAAGGATGGAATTGTGCATCCCAACTGTGTGACTTCATTCCTTGTCAACTAGTTTTGCTTGCTCATCTTCAAATCGCTTCATCAGATCTGCTGTGAGCGCTGCGAATTTGTCTTCAAAGGCAGCCTTGATCCCATCCTGAATCTTCTTAGTATAATGATCTAGGGTATCAGAGCTCATCGTAGCAGTCTGGTCAGATGTTGAAGCCTTGCCAAGTCGGGTCTCATCTGCAGCACCCATTCTTGGTTCATCGGCGGCTCCCTCATGATCTGTAGGAGGTTGAACGGTTTTCTCCCTGTTATCAGCAATCCCGAACCTTTCGTGAATTAACCATCTGATATCATCGTCAGATGCCAATTCAACAGCACTTTCAATCCCAACAGATACTCCTTGATTTGTTGCTTCATTATCCTTATGATGGTGCTTTCTGGAGCAGGTGAAGCAAGCACGGTTCTGGTATTGAAGGGATTATGAGAGACGGACACTAGCTTGTCAAATCTCTCAGGCTCCTGTGACTTGATTGGAGATTGGGATATTTGTGGGGATATGTGTGGTTCATTTTCAGCGTTTTGAGGGTGTTCAGTTTCCTGAACGAGTTGATTGATTGGTGGTGTGGGAGATCTTGGTGATCTGATAGGCGAGGGTGAGGGTGAGAAGGTTTTGTGGGGAGGTGATGATGATTTTTTAGGAGAGGGTGATGGTGATTTGGAAGTGGGCGTTGGCGATCTTGCTCTCTGGAAGATCTTGGTGAGAGGCAGAGAATCAGATGGTGATTCTTCCTCGGATTGCTCCACTTCTGTCCTTCTGACAAATTTCTCTCCTTCTGCTGCGATCATCTGCTCTTCCCCTACTTCTCTGATAGTTGGCTCAGAGCGGACTCCTATCTCTTCATCTGATCTTACTTGCATCAGATCCTTCGTTTTGCTAGCTGGCTTGGCAGAACTTGGAGCAGTCTTCAGAGGAGATGTGACTCTCTTCTGACGTTTCCGCTGAGCATATGGTTTCTTGGCCAGATCCTTCCTCTTCATCCTCTTCTCTGGAATGGCCTTTTCCTGTACTTCAGAAGATGCAGTTGCCTTATCTTTTTCTTTTCTCCCTTGGTTTTGGGCACATAAGGAGTTGGATCCTCATCAGATTGTCCAGGTAGGGACTCATCTTTGCCCAATATGGCCTTGTGCTTTGCTTGGTATATCTTTGCTCCATTCTCGTTCCATTTATAATTCTGTGGCAGCTTATCTGACAGAATGATAGAGATTTTTTGTATGAATGAGCACTTGGAAGATAAGCACACTTCATTGCTCTAGGTCAGTTCGAACTTCCCGGAGTCTTTTCTCAGTCTTGCTTTGACCATACCCAACCAATCGATATCTGAAGCCTTCTTGATTATTGCAGCCATGACACTTATCTTGTACGAAGTGACTGCATCAAGACTGTACGTTGAGCACATGATCACCTTCTGAACAATTTCAAGAAGTAGGCGATATTTCTTCTTCAGATAGGAGGCTTTGACGTTCGTCGTGTTCTCCTTATTTGCTGGTCTCAACAGCTTGGCTTCAAAAAATCCATTTTCTCCTACATCAGTCGTGTAGGTCTCTGGATTGATGCTTCCTCGAGTTAGGCCGAATATCCTCTAGAGATCGTCATTCGACACTCGCACTTCCAGTCCTCCAACGGAAGAAATCAGGTCAGCATCAATGTCTTCATCCCTCTGTAGATTGTATAGAAACTACAGAGCTTCATGTGTGTGGACGATGTTCTGATGTGTAGAGCAATAGCGTTCAAGTCCACACGCTCGCAAGCACTCCAGAATTTCCAGCGATTCAGGTTCTAAGGTGATGGTGAAGACTACGTACTTTTCATCAATGATGTCTTTCTTCATCGATGAAAAATTGCAGAACTTTTTCCCCTGGCCTGGTCGTGGAAAAAGATATGCCATTTCTGTACGATATGCAAATTGATGTTTAGTTTGAGTAAGATATTTCAATAAATTCAGTCAAACTAGTAATTTTAGCATCAATTTAGCAAATAAGCGTTTAGATCTAATAAAAAAATTACAGAAATATATCATCACGATTTGTAAACCTAGGTACCAGAGAGAAATTGAGATCATGCAATTAATTAAACAAGAAATTACCAGAAATTGATTCGAACGATTTAGAAATCGAAAGAGTAGAATCAATTGATCTCGAAAGTAATTCTCTGAAGGTTTTTTGAAAGAATTTGATCTTTTAAGAACTTTGAGAAGACGAAGTAGTGGAAAGAGGTTTTCTGAAAAGATTTGGATTTTATAGAATACGAGGGAAAACCTTTTTGCACAACTTTCCAAAGTACTCAAGTATCCGTGTTTTGAAATCAGTGGCTGAGATTAGTCGGCCAAAAAGTATTTTGATCGCACGGTTGAGAAAAGTAGTCTTCTCGTATTTTGGACTCAAAAATTCACAATAAAACGCATTAAAAACACATTCCAAGTCCGCATTAAAAGTTTTGCAGAGCATGCGTCATGAATAGAGTAAAACATTTTATTTAAATAACGCATGTAAGGTATTCAGAAAGGGATAAATAAGAGAACGTATCTGACTGATTGATATTGTAATCAACCAGTTACCACTTGTGATCTGATCTGGTACTTGTTGACTTTACTGATGGTAGCCTTAAGCATTTCCCAACAATATCTCACTCATCTGATCAGATTCTTGCTTGAAACACTTCGTTACTTATCGATCCACTTATCGATACACTTCATCCTTGATCTTCTTCTAATCGGCCCCCGTATTCTTGAAGTTAACTCCCGCCAAAACTTTTACTTGGGAGTCCAAAAAGTCGCCTCGATTCCCAAATCGGGCGCGATTTGACATTCTGTAATAATGGCATAGATACGCTGTGATTAATCACACCGTTAACTCATCCAACCATTAGCCGCGTGTTCCTTACGCGTTGTCGATACAAATTTCTCTTAAGGTCTTCTGAGAAAATAAATTTGCATTTATACCCCTAATTTCCTTCTATAAATTGCTTTTGGGGTGTTTAGGCAAACAACACAACATAAACCATTCATCTTCTTTAGCATATACTTCATGCCTTTCCGATGAGTTCCTTATTTAAAATGAAACTTAGGTGGGAACCTTTAACCCTTTTCCAATGAATTCAGCTTCTCAAATCAACCCTGTGTGTTCCTTCACACTGCTTTCGTCATCATCTAAGATTTCACATACGATCAATGCTAAACTTCTTTACCACCATGGAGGCGGATCTGCTAAGGCAAATGAGAAGGCACTTCTCCTAATCGTATGCACCTTGTGCGCCTATCGAGATGACGGAATTAGCATCAACAGACTCAGTCTGAAACAAAACATGGGTTTGATATACAATCTTGTGTATCAAACTCAATATTTGCATGAGACAGTCATGGCCATATGGTCGTTGTGACCAAACCTGTGGCACTGTGTCCCATTTAACAGCTGGAAAGCCCATTGATTTTAGGTCTAAGGGCTCCTAGCTTAAAGATCCTTCAAGGCTCGCTCTCGCTCCTCACTCCGAAGCTCTAAGAGTGGCTTTCAGGATTCTAGAAGCTTCTCTGCGCCCCCTAGGTCGGAGAGTCTGAGAGCATCAGCTCTTAAAATCTCTCTCTCTCCTTCCCTGCCTAGGGTTGTCTTAAGGCTTATGGTTTATGACCTCCGAGTTTTCTTGTACTTTCAATACCACTTGAAGATAGCTTGTAGCACTTGTAGCTTGTGATATCACTTATAACTTGTAAATCTGACCTCAGGGTCCTTATCAATGAAAAAATTTGTTATTTCATTGTTGTGTTGCTTCTTCTGACTTATGCGATCTGCAGCTTTACTTTGACTTGCTTGTTGACTGTAGCTTAATCGACTTATAAAGTGATACTCCAAACTGATCAGTTCCCCCTTAATCTGATATGTCTTGAACTGATTTGCTCCTTGTCTGAAGTTCAGATCCCACTCCATCTACTGATCTCGTTGCTGAAGTGAAGGAAACTGTGGAGAAACATAGCAAAGAGATCACCGAGCAGAAAACTACTCTTTCATAGATTACTGCCAGAGTCGACAAGATTGAAGACTTTTCTTCGTTCGTATAGAAAAGAATGGAAACTGATGATCAGGCCAAGAGCCTTGAACTCGCTAAGAAGTTAGCTGAAGAACACGAACAAGATGAACCTGAGCAGACTCTGAGGAGAAAGAAAGGCAAAGGCAAGATGGTGAAAGCAACTGTGGAAGATCAGAGACAAGGCCACCTATTCTCTACCAAAAGCCAGATGACTCTTGAACAAGTTCAAGAGCAAACACGATAGAGAATAAGAGAGGTCGCCATCAAGAAGCAGAAGTTAGCAGAGGCTAAGGGACTGAACATCGCTTACATCCGAAGGAAGAGGAAGAACGAAGCTGCATCAGAGGAGATTACTTGGGAGAAGAATGTCCTTCCGGCACCTGTTAAAGACATCCTCTGTGTACGGCTAGATCTGCTTCCAGAATGGGATCAGATCAGAGGAGAATGGTTATGTGATGTCTACATCCTGGAGAAGATTCCAATTCATCAAGATCAGACTGAAAATGATGATGAATTCCGGAACTGGTTAGAAACAAAGTATCCAGACTTCTACCAGACAATGATGAAAGAAGGAAAGATCATGTCACTGATACCAGAAGCTCCACCCTTTGAACTACTCCTTCCACCTTTGCGTCAAGACAAAAAGCTAGATCCTGTAAAGTTCAAAAATACCTACTATGGATTTGCTGAAAAAGGAGGGATCCATAGAAGAGAAGAGCTGGACAAACTAATGCAAAGGATGTAAAGGATGTTTGGCATCCCCAAAGAGCTACAAATGTTCAATTACACCTAAGGAAGACAACTTGGAATCAGATGATAGGTACGATTTTCATGTATTCTATAATGCACACACCTATCTGAATGAAATATTCCATCTCACTGATTCTAAGACAACATCTCATTGTCTTCTGAGGTATGTACTGTTTACATTATCTACATTTCCATTCATGGTATCTATTTTTCTGATTATGTGTTTTGGTTCCATCAAAAAGGGGGAAATTGTTGGGAAATCTGCATTTTAGTTTTGATGGAAGTTCCAAAACAGGCTGTAATAGGACCAGTCAGACCTGTTAGCTGACTGATGACTTAGAATCAGATTAAGATGACCAGCTGAAATGTATAGATAGCTGATGTAAAAGATAGATAACATATTGAGGGGGAACTCAATATGTATAGGTCAGGTAGAAGTATCAGATGACCCAGATAACGTCAGATGATCTGAAGACTAAGAACAAATCAGAAGATAAGAAGTCAGAAGATCAGGTGAAGACAGATGAACCTGAAGACTCAGATGACACTGAAGACTCAGATGAACCTGAAGACTCAGATAGACACTGAAGACTCAGATGAACCTGAAGACTCAGATAAACCTGAAGACTCAGTAACAAACCTGAAGACTCAGTATGACTGAATACACTGAGGCTCAGAGACACCTGAAGATCAAAAGACCTGAAGACCTACATTCAGCCGAGTCTGCGTAATGAGCTAAGACAATATGCATGAGAAGACTCAACAAGGTAGACTGATCAGTTACCTAATCAAGTCAGCTCACACCTGGTGACAATCAAAATTATACACCAGACAAGACGAATCTTCTACAAAAGGAATATCAATCGTCTAACGAACAAATTACTGAAGTGCCGCCTCGCAAAGCTAAGGAGAAAGAGACACATGCACAAAAAGAGCTGACAATGCGGGATACGACGCTGCGGACAAAAACAGTGCTAATCATGCATACGGCCATGCCGATAATCGGAGCACGTCACAATCATATCCTACAACCTACCTAATATATCCCGAAATTCAAATTGCTCTCCAACGGCTCTTTGATTTCGAGGTCTATAAAATGGGATTGCTTGAAAGGAAGAAAAAGAGACCAACAACTATCACATGAACAATTGAGCGATGCGGAACAACATCATTAACGCAGATTCTCAAGAAGCAAAAAGCCTTCAGAATTTCCGCTCGAAGAACACCATTTTTGAAGATTATTCTTAAAGTGTTCAACCCATTGTTCTTAGCAAGAAATCCTATCCACTAGCATTTAGGCTACCTAAAACACCAGGATAGATTTCCAGTTGGAACCCTCAAACATTCTTTACCCAAACGCAAGTTAGGTTAAGTTTGTTCCCGGAAGATTTCAGACTAGGGATTCTAGTTTTCTGATTTCTAGTTCGGTTGAGTGTGAACTCGATAAACATCTGTAGAGTGTGAACTCAATAAACATCTCGGCCATCCCGTGAGGTATATAAGTCCCGCAGGTTAAGTTTGGTTAAGCTCGGTTAAGTTCAGTTAAGGTTCCCCTGTGTTAAGGGAAGAGTGGACGTAAGACGAGTTTCGTCTGAACCACTATAAAAGTCTTGTGTGCATTTACGTGCTTTCTTATTGCTTTACACTATTCACACAACTAAGTTTAAAAGTGCATACATATTCTAAGTTAAGCTCAGTCTGCACCAAGCAACTGATCTGATCAGGTTGACATCTTAGTCAGCTGGTTGAAAACTGACTTAAGAATCTGAATTGATAAAACTGGTTTTTCGCACGGGTTAAAACAAGCTTCCGCACTCTCAGTTAGACTGACAGATATCAAACTGATCTGCCCTCAGGCACTCAGTAAGATTGAACATCAGTTCCTACTGACTCACTAGCACTCTGATCTGGCAATCTGCAAATCACACCTGATCCGCACAAAAAGTTTTGGAAGTCTATTCACCCCTCCCCTCTAGACTTCCACCCTCACAAAACCCATTCGGGACCTACAAGTGGTATCAGAGCAGTGGTTCTACAGACCACTGGCTTTGAGTATCATCGATTCTTGAGGAAAAATCTTTGTGGTCATTTGAACAGATCTTGAAAAACCATTTTTCAAAACTCATTCGTTTTCAAAATCACTCAGCATGGATAATACTTCTGGCATGTATCATGATTTGCCTAAGTTTTCAATTGATGAGTATGCAGATTGGACTATATATATGTGCAACCATCTAGGATCGATAAGCGGCAGAATGATGGAAGTCATTGAACGAGGACCCATCATCATATATCACGATAACCCAGCAGTTGGAGGAGATCCAGACTTTGCACCGGGAAGTCTTGTATGAAAAAGCCCAGCCCTGATGGATGCATAAGAAAGAAAGCTGTATACTCTAGATACAATCGCCAGGCATATAATCATGAAGATGATGGATAAAGTCACAAAGGAGAAGATAAAGTATCTCAAAACTGCGAAACAAATGTGGGATACTCTTGCTGAGATGTGCGAAGGTAATGATCAGATCAAAGACAGCCGACTACAAGCTGAACTGGTGAAGTTCGAAAAGCTAAAGATGTTGCCCAACGAGACCATCAACGAGCTCGATGGGAGGATCACCATGTCAGTAAATAAACTACGAGAACTTGGAAGAGAGATGTCAGACAAAGATATCAACTAGAAGATCCTAAGATCTTCTCACCAAGAAATGGGACATGAAAGTCACGGTAATCAAGGATTGCCAAGACATTTCAAAGATGAAGCCGAGTAGCTTGTTCCTAAGCCTTAAAACCCACGAGTTCGATTTAATCGAAAGAGGACAAGCAGATGAAGATGAGATGCCTGCTGAAGCATCAACGTCTAAATCAGTTGCGTTTAAAGCAACCAGCAGCAGATCAAAGGCCACTGAACCTGTTGGAAACATAATGAGTCAAGCAGAACAGATCTCTCTGCTTACCAGGAAACTTGAAAGATCAAATACTCAACTTGGTAAGTATCAGAGATTCTACAGAGACTATCAAGACAACTGAAGAAACAGGAGGCCAACTGACAGATCACTAGAAAGAACCAGATCTAATGATCGAAGAGATCACAGAGAAGAAAAGAAAAGAGTTGGTCTGTCAGATGAGAGAAGAGATAACAGATCTGACATAAGGAGTTCAGATTACCATCAGAAAGGGAAGTCACCTGACAGATCCTACAGACGGAGTGACTCACCTGGCAGAGGAAGTTTGGTAGATCGAGGATCATGCTTCAATCAGGAGAAACCAGTCACTACAAAGACCGATCGCCTTTGACCTAACTCCCAAGAGAAAGGGAAGAGAAACGGAACAGAAGAGAGCAACGCCTCAGAGATAGAAAAGCCATGGTCGCTGACACATCTGGAATTGATGATTCCTATCTGCCTTCCGAGGATTCTGGCTACTCATCTGTAGAAGACTTCTGTCTGATAAGCAGTGTTGTTGACTTCCACGAACATGAAGATCTCGATATTCTCTTGAGATAACGATGAAATATGCACGATGGGCAAGGAGGAAGACCAATCCGAGGTAACCTCCAAACCTACCTTTTTCAATTTCCACACCGCTATCATTAGCACATCTCTTTGGAGAGATTGACTTGCGGCTCTACTCGAAAGCAATTGCTTGATGATCTCTCGATGCGATGAGACACTTATACAATAGTGGAAGCTGAAAATGACAAGCTAAGGATCAGAAATAATCAGCTTGTTAAAGAGAACATTTGTCGAAAAAACTCTTGAATCGAAATCCACCGAAAGCGCCGAGAAGGTGGCGGGGAACTTAACATTTTGAAAGTTAAATCTTCTGATCAGGAGAAGCAAATCAAAGATCAGCTAGCAATCAACAAACAACAAGCTGATGATTTCAAAATCCTTCAAGCTAAATTTGATGAGCTATTCCGACTACATGAGAGTCTAAAATCTACTGAGGATAGTTTGCGCAAGAAAATAGAGGTTTTCACGAAGTCATCAAAAACCGTTCAAGATATGAACACCTATTTTCGAACGCCGACTAACAAGAAGGGAATTGGGTATGAGAACCCTTCTACATCCTCAAAAGCCCCATTTGATTCACTTCAGAAGGGTGTAATCAAACGAGTCTCTGACAAAGATACACAAAAAGCTAAACATGTATCTGATAAGGGAAAAAGACCTGCTGAGCAAGTAAGGCAAGTGCCTAATCAGAAAGGGAACAGAAATGGACCCCAACTGATTAAGCATCAGCCGAGGAATCAACAGAAGAACCCAGTTCTTCTGAAGAAACCTCAACCTGATCAGCAGATTAGGTATCAGAAGAGACAACCTGTAAGAAGGAAATCTAATCTGAGACCCAATCAAGGTCAGCTGCCTAATAAGCAAGCTATATGTAAATTGCAAAGACCATCTATGCCAAAGAGATATGAATCTTTTGATGGTAGCAGTCGTACCTACCCTTATAACCAGAGATCTAGGGCTACTGCACCTGAGCCACACTGGATTAAAAGAAGACAAAATATAAAGAAAATTCCCAAGTCTTCTAAGTCACCCAAGTCTCACACAAATAATCATACTAATTAGAAAGCATATAAAGAGACGTATGATTATGTTGATTTGTATGGGAGACAAATCAGACCTTCTAATCTATCTGATTACCATAGAAGTGTTCTGTTTGTGTGGATACCTAAATCCACCAATAACCCCCCAGGACCCAATTCCAAAGGGGTACCTAAAGACTAATTTGATTGCAGGTTCGCATGGGACTGGCCAACAAAGGAGGTGTACAAGCAACTATCTGGTACATCGATAGTGGATGCTCAAGGCACATGACTGGAAGCAAACATCTCCTTAGCTCTTACAAAGAACAAGAAGGCCCACTTGTACTCTTCGGTGATGATAACTTTGGTTTTACCAAAGGATTCGGAACCTTAGAGAATGATGATGTACAAGTAACTGGAGTCTCGTATGTCGAAGGATTAAAGCACAATCTACTATCAGTATCACAATTCTACGACAACGGATTCAGCGTTGAATTCTCGAGCGACAAGTGTACGATTAGGAATCGAGTCACTCAACAAACCTTGCTAACTGGTTCAAGGAAAGGGACGATCTACACAGCAGATTGGAACAGTTGTCCGAGGAATACATGCTTAATTGTTAAGAGTTCCAAAAGTAGCAGTTGGCTCTGGCACAAGAGATTGAGTCATCTGAACTTCAAGACTCTTAACAAGATAGCTAGGATGTCCTTGGTTTAGGGACTTCCGAATGAGATATTCTCCAAAGATCAGACATGTGCCGCATGTCAGAAGGGAAAACAAGTTAAAGCCTCATTCAAGGGAATACCTGGACCGGCATCCAGTAGAGTACTGCAACTGCTCCATATGGATCTATTCGGACCAGTTACACCAGTCAGTCTCAGTGGACGCAAATATACTCTAGTAATCGTGGATGATTATTCCAAGTTTACTTGGGTTGTATTCTTATACAAGAAGAACGAGACAACGACAAAGATAGCCGAGCTGCTCAAGAAGCTACAAAACGAGAAGGGTGTCAGCATAGTAAAAATCAGATCAGATAAAGGTATAGAGTTCCCGAATTCCTTTATTACTGATTTTTGCACTGAGTTTGGTATACAGCATGAAATGTCAGCTGCAAGAACGCCACAACAAAATGGAGTAGCAGAATGGAGAAACAGAACTCTCAAGGAAGTTTCTCGCACTATGTTAGCTGAACATGCCACACCAAGTCGTTTCTGGGCAGAAGCAATCAACACTGCATGCCATACTCAGAACAGATGTTCTCTGACTAAGACTACTTTAAAACACCTTATGAACTATGGAAGGGCAGAAAACCTCGTGTTTCATACTTCCATTTTTTTGGGTGCAAGTGTTTCATACACAACAATGGGAAAAGTCAGTTGAAGACTTTTGAGGCCAAGTCAGATGAGGGCATATTCTTAGGATATTCCTCATCCAGCAAGGCTTTCAGAGTTTACAACAAACTAACCCTAGTTGTGGAAGAAACACCACATGTGGTCTTTGATGAGACATCTTCTGAACAAGAGAAAGCTGCCTCAGAACAAACCGTACCAGATCAACCGCTACCTGACACGCAAAAAATGGATCAGCTAAGCATCAAGGAGAAAGAACCTGAACACGTACGATTGTACATCCCCTAACTTGATCTTTGCGATTCAACGGTCAATCGGACCTAAAGGTACGCACAACCGTCGATTGAAGAAGTTGTTACAGTTGAGACAGTATCAACTGAACCATCTGGTTCAGGGGGAACTCCTGAAGTTCCTACGAACAGACATCAGCACATGATGAGTCCAACATCGGTGAGACATGTTCTTATCAAGTGGATCATAATTCGCAAGACCACTCCCAATCACTAGTAATGAACTACTATCAGATATGGATGATGTTCTCCAAACAGACGCACATCAGAACAGAAGGACCTGGATTACCAGTCATCCAACTGATCTAATTATCGGAGACCCATCTGATAGAGTCAAAACTAGACATCAGATTGGTGAAAGCGCCATATCTTTGTTGTTATCTCGTCTTTGAAGGAACCAAACTGATGAGAGGAAGCTCTCACAAGACGCAAGTGGATTCTAGCCATGGAAGAGGAATCGAGCAGTTTGAGAGAAATCAAGTTTGGAACGGTGGGACAGACCAACTCATCAAGACGTGATTGGCACGAAGTGGGTATTCAAGAACAAGAGAGATGAGAATAATGTCATAACCAGGAATAAGACAAGACTTGTTGCTAAAGGGTATTCACAATCAGAAGGAATTGATTATGATGAGACCTTTCTGGCATATGCTGCCCACAGAGGGTTCACTGTGTATCAGATGGATGTAAAGAGTGCATTCTTAAACGGGGTACTAGCAGAGGAAGTTTATGTCGAACAACCTCCAGGCTTTGAAAAAGGCAACCAAGTGTACCGTTTAAGGAAAGCTCTTTACGGACTGAAACAAGCTCTTTACGGGTTGCTTAGATTGGGTTCTAGAACACTCTTTGAATATATTTGTATATCTACAGACTTGTGTTCTATGGTGGGAAAGCTTGAGTATATGTTCTCTTAGCTCTGTAGCATCGTTGCTATCTTCTTCACACTTCCACACATAATAATGTAGGAAGAACTTGTATTTATAGTGTGGATTTGAATGTTACCGTTGGAGAGAATCACATTCAAATTCATACTATTCTTTGTAAGTTCTGCAGCTTTTTTAGCTTGGTTGTCTTCCTCTCATTGGTCCACGTCAGCTGGATTCCAACGGCTATATTCCTCAGCTTCAGTGCCTCGGAACATTCAGGATATACTAAGCATTCAGTACATTCTTGAGTCTTGATAAGAATTTGTGCCTTCAAATATCCTTTGTCTTGATCTTGATATCTTGATCTTACGAGTCTTGATGTCTTCGAGTCTTGAGAGATATCTTGATTGATATCTTGAATCTTCATCTTTGAGTCTTGATTTCTCGATTTCATCGAAGTCTTGATTCTCGATCTCATACTGAGTCTTCAGAAACTTCAGTTTCATACTGAAACTTCAGTTTCTTGAAACTTCTTGAGTCTTGTAATCTATCCTGATCTATATCTGTTGACTATACATTGTGCAGATAACATCCTGAACACTCTAAAACTGAATCCTGACTCATCTATCAAGATTATCCTGAACATGTCATACTCAGGGGTTTTGGGATCTAATAAAAATCTTCTTTATTAAATTCATTTTCCAACAATTTCCCCCTTTTTGATGATGTCAAAACCATCTTGTTACAAAAACACTTAACCTATACTCGGGTTTCAGTTTTTTCTATTCAATACAAGAATGACAAATCTCTCAACAATTTCACAATAAATATCCCAACAATTTCATCACCAAACAACATTCAGGCATATCAAAAGTAAAGATATGTAAAAAGATAATGGGATATTATCTTTGAGCATAAAGATAAAGTTTCATTGATTGTATGATATCAGTTACAGATTATAATGAACTTATCAAAAGTAAAAACAAAAACATAAAGAATTACAAGTCTCCAGTCTTGATCTTCAGTCTTCTTTTGATCTTTATTTCGGTTCGGCCTCGAGTTTATCGAGCCGGTGTCTTCAGAGACATACTGAGTCTCAGGTTTCTTGATTCAGCGGACCTTGTCTGATCAGGCATACTGACACTCAGGCTGACTGAGTTCAGTTTCTTCTGACTTCAGACATCCTGACCCTCAGGTCACTTTTACTTACTGAATCTCAGATCAGTTTTCTTTACTGAATCTCATATCAGTTTTACTTACTGAGTCTCAGAACTTACTGAGTCTCGGATTACTTTTACTCAGGCTATCTGATTTCTTCTTTGCCTGATCTGATTAGCTCGACTGATCAGATCAACACATCTTCAGATCAACATATCAGGATAGCATCAGGTAAGTACATCATATTAGGTTAGCATATCAGGTTATCATATCTGATCTCGATCACGTCTGATCTTGATCAGTCTCATCTGCTCATCTTCTGATTTGCAACCTTCTCTTCTGATTTGCTGGCATTATCTTTTCTTTACTTTTGGAAATATTGCACAGCTCATCAGTTGACTCCGGAACTCATCTAACTCATCTGATCTCTATCAGTCTCGTCTGCAGCCTCGTCTGATCTCGATCATCTACTTCTGATTCCGTGAGTTCCCCCTCAATTTGTTCTCTCGTTCCCCCTCAACTTGTTATTTGTAAATTAGCTTCAATAACACAAGTTGATAATGTTTTGGCATAATTCATCAAAACTAAAATATCCCAACAAAGACGCCAAAACATTAAAATATATGCATTTTTAAAGAAACGGGTTTTCCTTTAAAAAGATCAGTTCAGGTGGTCACTCTGAAATTAGTGAACCTTTTAAACTCCTGCTCTGATACCACTTGTTGGGTCCCGGTGGAAAAACCCATTTTGCGCGTGCGGAAGCAAAACATGACAAGCGATGCATATAAAAACAGGGGTGAAGGAATGGTGATTCCAGATTTTTCTCTTTTAAGCTCATGTGTTGTGTTTTGCTTATGATCGAGTGCATATGACACGATAAGAACGTAAAGCAGTAAACAACACAACAATGTATAGTGGTTCGGAGACTCAAGCTCCTACATCCACTCTCCCCGCATTCTAGGGAAATTCCTTCAAACACTTCCTAAGGCTTTTCGACTACCTCTGTAGTTTACTAACCTTTCTACTTTGAGCCTTCGACTACCTCAGTTTAGTTTACTACTTCAAGCTTTGGACTTAGTTTCACCCTCTGGACTTATCACCCTCTCGCCTCTAGATGTTTAACGAGTTCACACTCCAATCGGGACTTATCACCCTCACTCGGGATTGCCTAACAACTACCTCACTTCACCACTAGTTATCTCTTACGAGAATGGGGTTTGGGTTTGGTGTTGTCTCCAACTATGTTGAGATTTTCTCTTACATTTGTTTAGCCTCAATGCTAAGGTTGGGAAAATCTCTCTAAGCGTAGGATACATCGTTGGTTGCTTAGATTGGGTTCTAGAACACTCTTTGAATATATTTGTATATCTACAAACTTGTGTTCTATGGTGGGAAAGCTTGAGTATATGTTCTCTTAGCTCTGTAGCATCGTTGCTATCTTCTTCACACTTCCACACATAATAATGTAGGAAGAACTTGTATTTATAGTGTGGATTTGAATGTTACCGTTGGAGAGAATCACATTCAAATTCATACTATTCTTTGTAAGTTCTCGTGACTTTTTCGACTTGGTTGTCTTCCTCTCATTGGTCCACGCCATTTGGATTCCAATCGGCTATATTCCTCAACCTTGTTGTCTCGGAACATTCAGGATATACTGAGCATTCAGTACATTACTGAGTCTTCAGTAATTACTGTGCCTTCAGTATCCTTTGTCTTCGATCTTGATATCTTGATCTTACGAGTCTTGATGTCTTCGAGTCTTGAGAGATATCTTGATTGATATCTTGAATCTTCATCTTTGAGTCTTCGTTTCTCGATTTCATCTTGAGTCTTGATTCTCGATCTCATATCGAGTCTTGAAACTTCAGTTTCATATTGAAACTTCAGTTTCTTCAGAAACTTACTGAGTCTTCAGAATCTATCCTGATCTATATCTACTGACTATACATTGTGAAGATAACATCCTGAACACTCTAAAACTGAATCTTGACTCATCTATCAAGATTATCTTGAACATGTCATACTCAGGGGTTTTGGGATCTAATCAAAATCTTCTTTATTAAATTCATTTCCCAACAACAAGGAATCTACTGGCAAAGTTTGGAGTTCAACATTGCAAGGAAGCCAGAATTCCCATGATGACCGGGTTCAAGATGGATCCAGATGAAGATGGTCGGAAAGTTAATCGAAAAGAATATAGAGCTCGATTGGATCACTACTATACGATTTGCCGGCCAACCGGACATTACTTTTTGCGGTAGGTGTATGTGCGATTTCAAAAGCAAATCCAATGCAAAGCCACCTAGAAGCGACTAAGCGGATTCTCAAGTATCTGAAGGGGATTTGTAAACCTTGGTTTATTTTACCCCATCGATAATAATCTAGAGCTTAGTGGGTATTACGATTGATTACGGAGGTTGCGAGAATCGATGAAAAAGTCAACCTCGTGTTCATGTCGGTTACGGGAAATAAACCGATCTCTTAGTTTTCGAAGAAGCGGACATCGATTGCGACATCTACTCTTGAAGCGAGAATATATGGGCTGCAGGAAGTTTGTTGTTCCTAAGCTGCTCTCAGCTAAGTCGGCGGTGAGGATTACAACATCGTGTAGCTAAGAACGTACCTATATTACCGTGGCGGTAATAGTCTTTATTGCAATCACTCGAGAATCTCGTTCTACAAACAAGATGCAAGCATGTGGATGTCGAGGACACCATTTTATCGAGATCACGTTGAAAAAAAAGAAGAATATCGGAAGGAAAAAAGATCCATCTTGACAAGCGGAAAAGTTGATATCTTAACTAAGCCGCTAATGAGATCGATTTAGAGAGCTATCAGCAACGAGCTAGGGCTTACGGATCTTGGAGAAAATGCACGAGATATGATTGAAGGTCCGATCTCGAGAACCCGGTTGGTTAAAAGACTAACCAAGTTAAGTGGAATCGGTTGAGTTAGGAATCTCAACCGATCACACGACAGACGAGGGCCGATCCGAAGTTCGGATAAGGAAGCGGTCGAAAAGTCAGATAAGTAGCCGATCGAAGTTGGACAAGGAGCAGATCAATTCAAGACATGTCGATTAAGGGGAACCGATCGATTTGAGTATCACTTTATAAGTCGACTAAGCTACAAATCAACAAGCAAGTCAAAGTAAAGTTTGCAGATCGCGATAAGTCGGAAAAAGCAACACAACAATGAAATAAATGAGAATTTTTTCATTGATAAGGACCCGGAGGTCAGATTTACAAGTTACAAGTGATATCACAAGCTACAAGTGCTACAAGCTATCTTCAAGTGGTATTACAAGTACAAGAAGACCCGGAGGTCATAAACCATAAGCCCTAAGACAACCCTAGGCAGGGAAGGAGAGAGAGAGATTTTAAGAGATGATGCTCTCGGATCTCTCGACCCCAGGGCGCAGAGAAGCTTCTAGAATCCTGAAAGCCACTCTTAGAGCTTCGGAGTGAGGAGCGAGAGCGAGCCTTGAAGGATCTTTAAGCTAAGAGCCCTTAGACCTAAATTCAATGGGCTTTCCAGCTGTTAAATGGGACACAGTGCCACAAGTTTGGTCACAAAGACCATATGGCCATGACTGTCTCATGCAAATATTGAGTTTGATACACAAGATTGTATATCAAACCCATGTTTTGTTTCAGACTAAGTCTGTTGATGCTAATTCCGTCATCTCGATAGGCGCACAAGGTGCATACGATTAGGAGAAGTGCCTTCTCATTTGCCTTAGCAGATCCGCCTCCATGGTGGTAAAGAAGCTTAGCATTGATCGTATGTGAAATCTTAGATGACGACGAAAGCAGTGTGAAGGAACACACAGGGTTGATTTGAGAAGTTGAATTCATTGGAAAGGGGTTAAAGGTTCCCACCGGAAGTTTCACCGGAAATAAGGAACTCATCGGAAAAGCATGAAGTATATGCTAAAGAAGATGAATGGTATATGTTGTGTTGTTTGCCTAAACACCCCAGGCTAATTTATAGAAGGAAATTAGGGGTATAAATGCAAATTTATTTTCTCAGAAGACCTTAAGAGAAATTTGCATCGACAACGCGTAAGGAACACGCGGCTAATGGTTGGATGAGTTAAAGGTGTGATTAATCACAGCGTATCTATGTCATTATTACGGAATGTCAAATCGCGCCGATTTGGGAATCGAGGCGACTTTGGACTCCCCGAAGTAAAAGTTTTGGCGGGAGTTGACTTCAGTAAATACGGGCTGATTAGAAGAAGACTGAAGGATGAAGTGTATCAGATAAGTGGATCAGATAAGTAACGAAGTGGTTCAAGCAAGAATCTGATCAGATGAGTGAGATATTGTTGGGAAATGCTTAAGGCTACCATCAGTAAAGTCAACAAGTACCAGATCAGATCACAAGTGGTAACTGGTTGATTACAATATCAATCAGTCAGATACGTTCTCTTATTTATCCCTTTCTAAATACCTTACATGCGTTATTTAAATAAAATGTTTTACTCTGTTCATGACGCATGCTCTGCAAAACTTTTAATGCGGACTTGGAAATGTGTTTTTAATGCATTTTATTGCGAATTTTTGAGTCCGAAATACGAGAAGACTACTTTTCTCAACCGTGCGATCAAAATACTTTTTGGCCGACTAATCTTAGTCACTGATTTCAAAACACGGATACTTGAGTACTTTGGAAAGTTGTGCAAAAAGGTTTTCCCTCGTATTCTATAAAATCCAAATCTTTTTAGAAAACCTCTTTCCACTACTTCGTCTTCTCAAAGTTCTTGAAAGATCAAATTCTTTCAAAAAACCTTCAGAGAATTACTTTCGAGATCAATTGATTCTACTCTTCCGATTTCTAAATCTTTCGAATCAATTTCTGGTAATTTCTTGTTTAATTAATTGCATGATCTCAATTTCTCTCTGGTACCTAGGTTTACAAATCGTGATGATATATTTCTGTAATTTTTTTATTAGATCTAAATGCTTATTTGCTAAATTGATGCTAAAATTACTAGTTTGACTGAATTTATTGAAATATCTTACTCAAACTAAACATCAATTTGCATATCGTACAGAAATGACATATCTTGTTCCACGACCAGGCCAAGGGAAAAAGTTCTGCAATTTTTCATTGATGAAAAGTACGTAGTCTTCACCATCACCTCAGACCCTGAATCGTTGGAAAATCTGGAGTGCTTACGAGCGTGTGGACTGGAACGATATTGCTCTACACATCAGAACATCGTCCACGCACATGAAGCTCTGGAGTTTCTATACAATCTGCAGAGGGATGAAGACATTGATGCCGACTGATTTTTCTTCATTTGGAGGATTTGGAAGTTCGAGTGTCGAATGAGGATCTCCAGAGGATATTCGGCCTAACTCGAGGAAGCATCAATCCAGAGACCTGCACGACTGATGTAGGAGAAAAGGTATTTCTTGAAGCTGAGCTGTTGAGACCAGCAAATAAGGAGAACATGATGAACGTCAAAGCCTCCTATCTGAAGAGGAAATATTGCCTTCTTCTTGAAATTGTTCAGAAGGTGATCATGTGCTCAACCTATAGTCTTGATGCGATACCCGCAGACAAGATAAGTGTCATGGTCGCAATAATCAAGAAGGCTTCAGATATCGATTGGTTGGGTATGGTCAAAGCAAGATCGAGAAAAGACCAGGGAAGTTCGAACTGACCCAGAGCAATGAAGTGTGCTTATCTTCCAAGTGCTCATTCATACACAAAATCTCTATCATTCTGTCAGATAAGCTACCCAGAATTATAAATGGAACGAGAATGGAGAGAAGATATACCAAGCAAAGAACAAGTCCATATTGGGTAAAGATGAGTCCCTACCTGGACAATCTGATGAGGATCCAACTCCTTATGTGCCCAAAACCAAGGGAGAAAAGAAGAAAAAGATAAGGCAACTGCATCTTCTGAAGTGCAGGAAAAGGCCATTCCAGAGAAGAGGATGAAGAGGAAGGATCCGCCAAGAAACCAGATGCTTTCGGCGGAAAAGTCAAGAGAGTCTCATCTCCTCGAAAATCGCTCCAAGTTCGCGCCAAAGAAGTCGGCAGAGCGAAGGATCCGGCGCAAGTAAGATCGAGAAGAAGAGATAGCGATCCGCCCGAGCCAACTATCGAGAAGTAAGGGAAGAGCAGATGATCGCAGCAGAAGGAGAGAAGTCTGTCGTGAGCGATGAAGTGGAGCAACCGAGGAAGAATCACCATCGATTCTCTCGCCTCTCACCAAGATCTTCCAGAGAGCAAGATCGCCAACGCCCACTTCCAAATCAACATCACCCTCTCCTCAAAAATCATCATCACCTCCCCACAAAACCTTCTCACCCTCACCCTCGCCTATCAGATCACCAAGATCTCCCACACCACTAATCAATCAACTCGTTCAGGAAACTGAACACCATCAAAACGCTAAAAATGAACCACACATATCCCCACAAATATTCGAATCTCCAATCAAGTCACAGGAGCCTGAGAGATCCGACAAGCGAGTGTCCATCGCTCATAATCCCTTCAATACCAGAATCGTGCTTGCTTCACCTGCTCTAGAAAGCACCATCATAAGGATAATGAAGCAACAGATCAAGGAGTATCTCTTTGGATCTATGCCCCGAATTGGATCAACATCCCGCATCCAAAGAACAGATAGAAGAAAAAGCAGTTGTTCGGAGGGATATCGATCGAAAAAGCGTTGAAGAATTTCCGATTCTCATGACAACTCTGGGATCAGATTTCTTTGTCGACTTGGAGTTGAAGTGCTTGAACAATGCTGGGATTGAAAGTGTTGTTGAATTGGCATCTGACGATGATATCAGATGGTTAATTCAAGAAAGGTTCGGGATTGCTGATAACAGGGAGAAAACCGTTCAACCTCCTACAGATCATGAGGGAGCTGCCGATGAACCAAGAATGGGTCTTTGCAGATGAGACCCGACTTGGCAAGGCTTCAACGTCGACCGATCGCTACGATGAGCTCGATACCCTAGATCATTATAATCGAGAAGATTCAGGATGGGATCAAGGCTGATTTGAAGACAAATTGCAGCGGCGCTCAAAGCCAGATCGATGAAGCGATTTGAAGATGAGCAAGCAAAACTAGTTGACAAGGAACGAAGTCACACAGTTGGGATGCACAATGCCATCCTTGCTGAAGTAATGCAACTAGTAAATCCTCTTGCTGAGAAGCTCAAACTCAAATCGACAAACTCACGATTTGCATAGAGATGCTCAATCAAACATGTACTTTTGGAAAGTGTCCGGGCATCCTTGACAAAACTAACAACCACATAGATATGGGTTGGAAACATTTTTAGCTTTCTACTGAACGAGCAAAGACAGAAATTGAAATTGCTCTCGACGCTTTTTTTTTCACACAAGACTTTTCGCCACCGTTCAGATTACTCCTCTTGTTGTCGAGGAACTCATAGAGGAGATCTCACGGCAATTAACTGCTCTGAACCGCAAGATGTCCAACCTCTTTGATGAAACCAAAAAGGGGGAACGAAAAGAGAATAAAGAGAAGGAAGAAAAACAGACACAGTTGGTAACAATTTCATCTCTACCGAAAACCACTATATCTCGACTACAACCATCCATCTCATCGATCTCGTTCTTTCAAGTGAAGGAAACTGTGGAGAAACATAGCAAAGAGATCACTAAGTAGAAAACTGCTCTTTCAGAGATTACTGCCAGAGTCGACAAGATTGAAGACTTTTCTTCGTTCTTACAGAAAAGAATGGAAACTGATGATCAGACCAAGAACCTTGAACTCGCTAAGAAGTTAGCTGAAGAAGACGAATAAGATGAACCTGAGTAGACTCTGAGGAGAAAGAAAGGCAAAGGCAAGATGGTGAAAGCAACTGCGGAAGATCAGATACAAGGCCACCTATTCTCTAAAAAAGCGGATGACTCTGAACAAGTTCAAGAGCAAACACGAGAGAGAATAAGAGAGGTCGCCATCATCAAAGTAGGTTAGCAGAGGCTAAGGGATGAACATCGCTTATATCCGAAGAAGGAAGAGGAAGAACGAAGCTGCACCAGAGGAGATTGCTTGGGATAAGAATGCCCTTCCGGCACCTGTTAAAGGCATCCTCTGTGCACGGCTAGATCTACTTCCAGAATGGGATCAGATCAGAGGAGAATGGTTATGTGACGTCTACATCCTGGAGAAGATTTCAATTCATCAAGATCAGACTGAAAATGATGATGAATTCCAGAACTGGTTAGAAACAAAGTATCCAAACTTCTACCAGACAGTGATGAAAGAAGGAAAGATCATGTCACTGATACCAGAAGCTCCACCCTTTGAACTACTCCTTCCACCTTTGCGTCCATACAAAAAGCTAGATCTTGTAAAGTTCAAAAATACCTACTATGGATTTGCTGAAAAATGAGGGATCCATAGAAGAGAAGAGCTGGACAAACTAATGCAAAGGATGTACAGGATGTTTGGCATCCCCAAAGAGCTACAAATGTTCAAGTACACCTAAGGAAGACAACTTGGAATCAGATGATAAGTACGTTTTTCATGTATTCTATAATGCACACACCTATCTGAATGAAATATTCCATCTCACTTATTCTAAGACAACATCTCATTGTCTTCTGAGGTATGTACTGTTTACATTATCTACATTTCCATTCATGGTATCTGTTTTTCTGATTAAGTGTTTTGGTTCCATCAAAAAGGGGAAAATTGTTGGGAAATCTGTATTTTAGTTTTGATGGAAGTTCCAAAAAAAGTTGTAATATGACGGTCGGAGACACATTCGATCGATGACTTAGAATCAGATTAAGATGACCAGCTAATATGTATAGATAGCTGATGTAAAAGATAGGTCACATATTGAGGGGGAACTCAATATGTATAGGTCAGGTCGAAGTATCAGATGACCCAGATAAGGTCAGATGATCAGAAGATAAGGACTCAGATAGACACTGAAGACTCAGATGAACTCAAGACTCGATAGAAATCAAGACTCGGGATGAACTCGAAGACTCGAGATAGACATCAAGACTCAGATGAACTCAAGACTCGGATGAACCTAAAGACTCGAGATAGACATCAAGACTCGGATGAACTCAAGACTCGAATAAAAACTCAAGACTAAAGATGATTTGAATACACTGAGGCTCGGAGACACCTGAAGATCAAAAGACCTGAAGACCTACATTGAGCCGAGTCTGCGTATTGAGCTAAGACAATATGCATCAGAAGACTCAACAAGGTAGACTGATCAATTACCTGATCAAGTCAGCTCACATCTGGTGACAATCAAAAATATACACCAGACAAGATGAATCTTCTACAAAAGGAATATCAATCGTCTAACGGAAAAATTACTGAAGTGTCGTCTCGCGAAGCCAAGGAGAAAGCGACACGTGCACAAAAAGAGCTGCCAATGCGGGATACGACGCTGCGGACAAAAACAGCGCTAATCATGCCTACGGCCACGCCGATAATCGGAGCACGTCACAGTCATATCCTACAACCTACCTAATATAGCCCGAAATTCAAATTGCTCTCCAACGGCTCTTTGATTTCGAGGTCTATAAAATGGGATTCCTCGAAAGGAAGAAAAAGAGACCAACAACTATCACATGAACAATTGAGCGAAGCGGAACAACATCATTAACGCAGATTCTTAAGAAGCAAAAAGCCCTCAGAATTTCCGCTCGAAGAACACCATTTTTGAAGATTATTCTTAGAGTGTTCATCCCATTGTTCTTAGCAAGGAATTCTATCAACTAGCATTTTGGCTACCTAAAACACCAGGATAGATTTCCAGTTGGAACCCTCAAACATTCTTTACCCAAACGCAAGTTAGGTTAAGTTTGTTCCCGGAAGATTTCAGACTAGGGATTCTAGTTTTCTGATTTCTAGTTCGGTTGAGTGTGAACTCGATAAACATCTGTAGAGTGTGAACTTAATAAAAATCTCGGCCATCCCGTGAGGGATATAAGTCCCGCAGGTTAAGTTCGGTTAAGCTCGGTTAAGTTCGGTTAAGGTTCCCCTGTGTTAAGGGAAGAGTGGACGTAAGACGGGTTTCGTCTGAACCACTATAAAAGTCTTATGTGCATTTACGTGCTTTCTTATTGCTTTACACTATTCACACAACTGAGTTTAAAAGCGCATACATATTCTAAGTTAAGCTCAGTCTGCACCAAGCAACTGATCTGATCAGGTTGACATCTTAGTCAGCTGGTTGAAAACTGACTTAAGAATCTGAATTGATAAAACTGGTTTTTCACACGGGTTAAAACAAGCTTCCGCACTCTCAGTTAGACTGACAGGTATCAAACTGATCTGCCCTCAGGCACTCAGTAAGATTAAACATCGGTCTAAACTGATACACTAGCACTCTGATCGGGTAATCTGCAATTCACACCTGATCCGCACAAAAAGTTTTGGAAGTCTATTCACCCCTCCCCTCTAGACTTCCACCCTCACAAAACCCGTTCGGGACCTACAAAGGTGTTTCGCCTGTTGAGTTTCAAAATGTGGTTCTGTATGACCACAAGATGCTCGGTAGTTTGAAAGCCCATAATCCCTTTGATTCGATGAGTTGATTCTTCAGGGTATGCTTAATTATCTTATTCATGGCTTCAACCTGTCCATTGGATTGAGGGTGATAAGGAGTGGAGAACAACTTTGTAATTTTCCACTTCGCAAAAAAGGCGTGAATCTCGAATCCGTAGAACTGCTTTCCATTGTCCGTGACAATTGCTTGTGGGAGGCCGAAACGACAGATGATGTTTTTCCAAATAAATCTGATGATTTTCTCTTGAGTGATGGTTGCCAGTGGCTCTGCTTCTGCCCACTTGGTGAAATAGTCTACTGCGACCACGACAAATTTTGAGCTGCTCGGGGCCAGAGGGAAAGGACCAATCAAGTCGATCCCCCACTTCACGAAAGACCATGGGTTGTAGATCGACGTGAGCTCCTCCGGAGCTCGCTTGATTATTGGGGCGAAGAATTGGAATTGTTGGCACTTCTTCGCGTATGCTATAACATCATTTCTCAATGTTAGCCAATAATAACCTTGTCTGATTGTTTTGTATACAAGAGATTGACCTGTGGTATGGTTTTCACAATCTCCTTCGTGGATTTCCTTCAAGATTACTTGCCCTTCCTTGGGGGTGATGCATTTCAATAGTGGTAATGAGAAACTTAGCTTGTAAAGTTGTCTGTTGATTACGGTGTACCTCGCTGCTCTTAGTTGTAAATGACGAGCTGCGACCTTGTCTTCTGGCAATATCCCTTTCTCGATGTATTCTTTGATCTCGGTTATCCAGCTGTTTTCTGGGGCTGTGATCTGAAAGACTTCCATTTGTGAGCTTGACGGACTTGCTTGATTTATCCAAGTTATTTCCTTAATGTCGATGGTGTTGCGGCCAGCCGAGGGGGTGTTGAGCCTGGTCACTGCGATGTTATCCATGTCGGCTGCACCCTCCGAGGTGGCTAATCGGGCTAGTGCATCTGCCTGGGTGTTATCGGCTCGTGGTACTAGCTCTTTTTTTATTTCTTCGAATTTTTCTGTGAGGCTCTTTGCTAGCTGTGGATACTTCATCATTTGTTCGCCTCTTGTCTCATATTCTCCCTACATTTGGCAAACGACCAGTTGAGAGTCGTTGTAAACTTTCAATTTGTCGTACCCCGATGGCCATTGTCATTTCCAGACCATTTATCAGGGCCTCATACTCCACTTCATTGTTGGTGGCGTGGAAATCAAAACTTACAGCCGTTGTGAAAGATTGTTGTTCGGGACTGATTAGGATTATCCCAGCCCCTGCTCGGGAGCTCGTCGAAGAGCCATTGACATGTAGTGTCCAAGGGATGTCGGCAGCCTCCGATGTCTTCTCTATAAAGGTGAGTTCGGTGAGGAAATCGGTGAGGACTTGAGCTTTGATCACAATTCGTGGCGCGAAAGTGATTCCGAACTGTCCTAACTCGATGGACCACTTCAATAATCGCCCGGCTGTATCAGGTTGGTACAAAACGTGTCTTAGTGGCATGGTGGTTAAGACTTCTATTTGGTGGTCGAAGAAGTACTGTCGCAGCTTTCAGACACTCATGATCAACGCCTAAGCGAGCTTCTCGAGGGGTGGGTACTTGAGCTCGGCATCATTTAATGTTTAGCTGATAAAATATATAGGTATATGATACTGACCTTCTGCTCGGACCAATACGGCACTGAGAGCGAACTCTGAGGCCGCCAGATATATGAAAAGCTACTCGCCCAGAATGGGCTTCGCCAAGATTTGCGGATTGGAGAGATATACTTTGAGCTTCAAGAATGCGGCTTGGCACTGCGGGGTCTATGATAATTTCCCTTTCTTTATGGCCTAAAAGAAAGGTTTGCACTTATCTCCCATCCTGGATACGAATTTGTTGAGTGCTGCGAGACAACCGGTTAATCTTTGGACTTCTTTTACATTGCGAGGTGGTTCCATATCCATGATGGCTTTGATCTTCATGGGGTTAGCCTCGATACCTCGCTGGCTGATGATATGGCCCAAAAATTTCCCTGAACCAACTCCGAAACTGCGCTTCTTGGGGTTCAGGCGCATATTATACTTTCTCAAGATACCGAAGGTTCGGGCTAAGTGGCCCAAATGGTCTTCTTTCTTCTCACTCTTTACCACAATGTTGTCGATGTATACTTCCATTGTTTTTCCTATCTCGTCGGCAAACATTCGATTTACCAATCATTGGTAGGTTGCTCCTGCGTTCTTCAAACCAAAAGGCATTCTTTTCCAGCAATACACGTTCTTTTCTGACAGAAAAGATGTGTGTTGCTGATCACCTTTATACATGGCGATCTGATTGTATCCGGCGAAGGCGTCCATAAAGGTCATCATCTCGTGCCAGTGCTATCCATGAGGTGATCGATGTGAGTCATGGGGAAATAATCTTTCGGGCAGACTTCGTTGAGGTCGGTGAAGTCGATACAGAGTCGCCAAGAGTTATTTGCCTTTTTCACTAAGATTGCATTGGCCACCCATTGTGGTTGATCTGTCTGCTCGATCAACTTGTTATCCAGTAGTTTCTTTACTTTCTCGGCCAAGGCCGCGTATTTCCCGGGGCCAAGTGTTGTGCACATAAATAATCTTTCCTGCCATGTGCTCGCACGACGAACATGTGGACCAGTAAAACTAAAGGTGCCCGCTAGTCCATCAGACAAGTGCTCACCAGTTGGATACACATCCCGCTCTTCCATCTGAGCTCGTCAGGAGCACGCCAGTTTAGGCGACCAGAGGGTGCTGGGCGCCAGAAGCCATCATACTGCAAAAATTATGCTCTCCCGGCAACCCAATGACCACTCACCAAAATAAGACAAACAAAGGTAGTGGTCGAACGGAAAACCAGACAAACAGAAAAGGAAAGACGAAGCCCAGATGAACAGAGAAGGAAAGACGGAAAACCAGACTAACAGAGAAGGAAAGACGAAGCCCGGATGAACAGAGAAGGAGAGACAAAACCCAGACGAACAGATGAGGGAGGACATGCTCGCCTCCGAAGGTGAGCAGACGGCAAGAACCAAAGCATTTGGTTTACAACAACGTTTTCCAGGCAAGCAAAGCAACCTATCGGGGAGCGAGCACGCATACATGGTTAACAGAGGTCCGGAAGAGTGGAGAGCAGAAGAGGGGCGAGCACAGAATCAAGGTCATGGTGTTTGGTTTGCGGCCACGCCCAATGAACGACCACAAGGGCCGAGCCTCATGAGTGCGAATAACCACCAGGCGAGCACAAGAATCGGGTCACCCACAACGCCACCATCACCACCTGGATGACAAGTCGAATACTTCTCGAGCAAGTAAAGACAAATGTCAACCAAAGAAGCACGAATAGAAAACGTGGCAACACCACATAGATTCTGCATGTTAAGAAATCGCTAGCTCGTGCTAGCCAGGACACCACCAGCTCAAGCCTATAAATAGGCCCAAAAATAACAAAAGAAAAGTTCAGAAATTTTTCCTAAGATAGCTCTTGTATCAACTCTCCCTCCCACATAACCATTGTGCTCGTCACTAACATATAGTGCTCGACACACTCCCCAAATCATAAATACTATAATCCTGGCTTGGTACACCCCCAGACGTAGTCATTTCTTGACGAACTGGATCAACAAATCCATGTTATCATCCTGCATACAGTTGTGCTCATCACACACACACACACAGTGTTTGACACATCATTATTTTGTTTGTTAAGTCATAACATACATCGCCACATCATATTTTCCACGAAACACGACTTGCAACAAAAAGCTTCCTTCTTTTCTACGAAACTGGCTTCCTCGTTGGATCAATGTTCAGCTTATGGCATGCGACCTCGGGTCGATGCCGATCATGTCTTCATGCGACCATGCAAAAACATCCAAATTCTGTTTGAGGAACTCAATCAACTTATCTCGTAGATCGCTGGGTATCTGCGTTCCAATGGTTACACTTAGCTCTGGCCGATCGAGGTCGATAGGGATCATTTTAAGATCTTCGATAGGGGTTGCTCGTTGATCGCCTTTTTCTATTCTTGGATCGAGGTTGTGTTCTCACTGTTCGGTTTCGACCTCCATTGGCTCGAAGCCGTGGCGAGGCTCTAGGTCTGGTAACTCTTGTGCTGGTTTTTCTTGGTGGTTATGTCAACTTCCATAGGTGTCGCATTTACTTCTATTACATTGTCTATTTCCATTTTATTATCTTCTTCCCGGGGTGGAGTTCGGCTCGTACAACCTAGCCCCACCTCGGGTTTCCTACCGAAATAAAAAGCGGAATTTAAATTGACACAAGAGTAAGTCAAACATTTTCTTGCAGCGATCTGGTCACCCTTAATGGTGTCAATCTTCCTGCCAGACCCGGGAAACTTGATACAATAGTAATAGGATGAGGCGGCAGCCTCGAACTCGTGTTCGAAAGGCCTGCCGAAGAAAGCATTGAAATTTGATGGGATGTCGATGATCACAAAATCCAGTTGCCTTCACCTCGGCATCCAAAGTTTGAGGTGATCTCCACTGATAGGCGAATCATTCCATAGGCCTCGACGGGTTGACTTCCAAACCCTTGGATCCCTACCTCGCGGGTGTTGGAATTTAGAGGCACGTAAACACGTAATACATGCGCGGCAGAAATAAACAGTTCACCAACAACGAACAGCAGCAATTCATACACAGATTCCTCAACTATGGTATCCACGTAATAGTCGTTTACTAATTTGCATAGATCTGTCAGTGTTGAATCCCCGGGATGAATTTGCTAGGAAAATTCTAACTTAGGGATTTTATGGAGAAAATATGAACTCACGTATTATGAATTCCCATGTTGGTCCCAGTGCTAACGAGTCTCACACGTGTATGGGGGGAGGAATACACGTGTTCAGTGATTTTTAAAACTTTTCTTTCACTGAGGTCAGATGGGTCAGGCTATCCTGATGATTTTGCCTTGAGAAGCACGGATTGCCCTGAGTCAAAGTCTACTGAGACAATGATCCTGAGCTGCTTTCAGAAGCTTCAGATTAGCCCAACTGAGCCTGAGTTTATCAGAGATCCTGAGGCGCTTGGATCAGATAATTTTCTTAGTTTTTGTAGTCTTCAGATAGATTATATTCAATGCCTCTGAACATTCAAGTTATACCTGAGTATTCAGTATCTTACTGAGTCTTCAGTAACTATTGGGTCTTCAGTATCTTCTGAGTCTTCAGTGTCTTCAGTGACATACTGAGTCTTCAATGTCTTCAGTGACATACTGAGTCTTCAGTGTCTTCGGTGACATACTGAGTCTTCAGTGTCTTCAACAACTTACTGAGTCTTCATTGTCTTCAAAGAACTTCATCGAGTCTTTAGTGTCTTGACAAAGAACTCATCGAGTCTTGATTGTCTTCAAATGACATCTTGAGTCTTGGTGTCTTTAGTTACTTCATCGAGTCTTGATGTCTTCAAAATCTAACCTGATCTATATCTGCTGACTATACATGGTGCAGATAACTTCCTGAACAATCTATACTGAAACCTGACTCAGTCTATCAAGATTATCCTGAACATGTCATACTCAGGTTTTTTTGGGATCTAATCAAAACTTCTTTATTAAATTCATCTCCCAACAATTTCCCCCTTTTTGATGATGCCAAAACCATCTTGTTACATTTAAGAAAACCTAACCTATCCTCAAGGTGTTTTGGTTTATCTATTACAACCAAAATGGTATTTCTCCAATCAAGTTCTTTAACAATCTGGCATATCAAGACATGTAAAAATATAATGAGATATTATCTTTGAGCATAAAGATAAAATTTTCATTGATGTAGGATAAGAGATACAAATTACAATGAAAAAAAAATACGTATACAAAGTCTTGATCTTTCTTCCACTTCATCCTCCTGGAACTTCAAAGTTGAACTTCGTAGTAGTATCTCTTCTTCAGTTCATCTCTTGCCTTGATGATTTCAGGGTTGTTTCCTGTTAGGCCTAGCTGGATGGCATACTGGGTTATTTCCTGAGAAATGGCTGCCTCATTTACATAGCCATTCTCAAACCTAGGAGTTGGGTACATGTATGGACCAGGAGCTACTATCTGAGTGTTTCCTTCATCTGCCAAGTTGATCCAACTTTGCAAGTACTTAGGATAAAATGTCAGTAAGTACTCAATAAAGGCTTCATTCTTATCCTAGATGCTCCCCCTCCATTCTCTCAGAATCTCATAATAGAACCAGAAGGTTCTCTTGATCTCTTCCCATGCATCATTGAACTGTATAGGCATCCACTTGTCAATGTGCGGCTACTTCTGAGTCATTTCTGTACCTCTCCTTTTGCTTAGAAACTTTTTGAATCCACCTCTTCTTTTCTGTTCTTCTTCTTTCTTCTTTTCGATCGAGGGAGCACCAGACATGAAGCGGCAGTTCTTTTTTCTCCTTTTCAATCATAGGCCTTTGAGTCTTCTTGGTATCAAAAGTCTCTGGTTGAGCTTCAGTTTCCTTTTCTGGTCCTTCATCTGATTCTTCAAAATCCATAATCAACTTCCTCTGAGTAGGTTTAGCTACCTTTGCTCTTTTCTTCTTTTCAGTTTCAACAAAGGCAACTGCTTTTCTCTTTTCTGGTCTGGCTTGTTCTTCTTCTGCCTTGCTTGTTCCAACCATCCTTCTATCACTCAATTTCTCATAAATTACTTCCTGAACGGTTTGCTCAAATGTTTGAGTGAAGATAGGTTTCTCAGCTTCTTTGAACTTTAGTTTCTCAGTGGCTTCAATTTCTCTTAAGGCAACAACAATTTTCTTTCCTTCAGCTTCTTTTTGAGCCTTTCTCTCCAAGGTTTGTGCCAACAACTCACTTAATTTGCCACCAGGCCTTTCCCCCTTTTTGGCACCATACCTTGGGAGTAGTTGAGTCAGTGCAGTATCCATATAGTATTGCTCCTTACTCATACTGCGCACTTCTCCTGCCAACTGATTATGCTCATCTTCTAGCCTTATCATGTAATTCTTGGCCATTAAGAACTCATCCTAAAGAGGAGCAAACTGTTTTGAGAAGACATCATGCATCATCTCTGTCATCTTGGTCATGAGCAGAGAGCCCATTTCCTCAACAGCTGTTTTGATCATCAGATCATTCTTCTCAATCAGCTTGGTTTCAAGAGAGGTAGTTCTTTCTTGATACATCTGCTTCATGTTGGCATTAAGCTCTGTATGTACTCCATCAATCTTTCCATCTAATGTAGCAAATTTACTTGATAGAGTTGTTTGAAGTGTATCAGATGATGAACTCAGGTTTTCCATTTTCTGATTTTGAGCAGCCAGAACTAATTCCATCTGAGTCATCTTGTCTGTGAGAATTGTTTGCAGCATGCTTGATGAAGAGCTTAAATTCTCAAGCTTTTGAGATTGACCTACCAGTATCTCTTCCATCCTTGGCACTATCTTCTTTAACTCATCCAGGATTGGTGTGAAATCAACCACTGGAGTTTGTCCAACATTTTCCAACTGAGCTGGGTGCTCCAACTAAGCCTCAGTCTGCATATCATAAACATCAGATTTAAAGCTAGGTACTTCAGTAACTTCGGCATAATGTATATGTTGGGGAATAAGTTGCACAGATCTATTCGGGATGAATATTTAAATACAAATTTAATTCTCATAATTATTACTAGCATGAATTAATCCTATATTAATTCAAATAATAATCCAACAATAAATCATGCATATAATTAATTCACGTAAATCCTACGCATGCGGAATTCTACGAGTTTACGTGAACGTACCTCTTGGGATGGCAATGGCTTGGTTGATTAGACTCACCAAAAGAACTTCCTAAGTATTCCCTTAATCCTTGCTCGACTATCCGGTGGTAGGACGCTTGCGAACAATTAACAAAAGGAAAATAAATTATGTTGCACCACCTTTGTGGATTTGCTAATTTTTCCAGCACATGGAATTGTACTTGGGAATGAAAGAGTCATCCCCTATTTATTGAGCATAGGTGATCGAAAATTTTGGGCAAAAAATAATGTGGGAAAAACTTTTCTTGATCTCCAAGAAATCTTGAATATATCTCCTATATTCTTTTTCCCATAATTATAATATTCCACAAAATCCCACCTACTCTTTGTTATGGAGTATATTTCGAAAATTATAGGGCAAAATTCCAAGATTTGGATCTTCTTGAATTTATGAGATATTCTTGTATTTCAAGAAATACATATCTTCCATAATATATTTTCAAGAAAATCAAGAATATCTTTATTTCCCTTAATTATCAAAATTTTTTGAAATTTCCCTATGGATAACCAAGTGGGAGATTTCTTGAATTTAATGAGATAATCTTGTATTCCAAGAATACATATCTTCATTCCATAACAAAATTCAAAGAAAATCTTTCTCCCCTTTTATCCATAAATTTCGAAATTAATGAGGAAAAATAAGCAACAATATTTATTTTATTTTAAACATCTTTTTCAGTTATTGGACTATATGTTGGACTACTGAGGGGGCCTTTAGGAGAATTAAGATTGGACCTTCCAATGGATCTTGAATTATCAATATTGAGCCACAATATTATTCAAGCCCATAAATATTAATTAATCCCACTACATAATTAATATTGCACTATCCATCTTAACCCATATTACAGTCAATATGGCTCCCGGTTATTATTTCCCATGTTTAAGATTATCTAGCCCATTAATTAATTCAAGCCACTGAAATAGCTTTCCATTAATTAATATCTTTTGTCCTTGGTCAAGGAACGGTTCAACATTATTATCCATACCGGAAACTAGTTCCACTTGCAAGATTTTGTATGATAAAGCTTATGAACCTCCCAAGGGGGCAAATCGAACAAGCGTACTTGCACACGATTCTCCGTATTAAATCTTAGCAATCACATGTGACCAATAATATTGCCCAAGATAAAAAGTATTGAATCTCATTGATTCTCTACCCATGATAAGTCAAAGCAATAGTTACCAACCACACGTGATCCTATTTAAGGAACGAAGATTAAGAAATAACGAACCATCGAGGTCTAATTCTTCCATGTTGGCTCAAGAATTTGTCCTCCTCAGAGGTCCTATTCAATTGCATCGGTCATGCACTAGTGTAATCACTTGGTCAAGACAAGTCAATCCGAGCCTTACATCGCCAACCTTTCACGATGGATTGTTCATTTCCATCTAGGTCGTGAATGGTGTACTTTTTAGTTACAAGGGATCATTAATTTAATCTTATGTGATCGGTATCACTAAATTAACTACAATGTAACACGACTATTTATTGAACAAGTTATGCAAATAAATATATGTAACATTCGATGATATTTAAAGCATCAATGATAAACAATTTATTTCAAAGAATAAGTCCGAAAATCGGGTTTTGATTATACAAAGTAAAAGCATACTTTCCAAAGATAATCCTAACAAAGATAACAAAGGCCAAAAAGGTACGGAGAATGCTAACTTCACCGAGGTTGTCGATATCGGTTGGTTCAAAGATCGAGATCTGTCCCCATCCGACTCTCGGTTTCCTTCTCTTTCAAGATTCTATCCGAGGTTCCTTCTCCTTCTCGATTTCTTTTTCTGATCATCTCCTTATCCTTATATTTATTTTGATCATGGGAATTTGGAAGCATCAACTCCTTTAGTAGCTTTCTTTTCACTAGCTTCTTTTTCACTAATTCATCAAAATCAAGACTTTCATTCTCAACTTGTTTTTTTCCGAAACCCGAGAATTTGGTCGGTCGATTGTCTCTCAGATTCCACCACTCTTCTCCTCTGTATGAAGCAATGTTCAGCATCTCCGGGAGTGTTTGATTCAGAATATACACTGTGGTTTTGAGCCTGAAGAACATATCCTGAAGGTTATGATAGGCATTCAGCTCAGGGTATATGTCTAAGATGAACCGTTCCCCCTTGCTTTGCCATTCAGTCTCTTCGGCTTATCCCTTCTTCAATCTTGGGCTTTTTCGAAAGAGATTCAGAGTGTATGAGTTCTAGAGCTGATGGATCTAGAAATGGTTCATTCAGAAGCGCATCCAAGTTCAGCAATTCCTGAGGTTCAGACTGATCTAGAGTCTGGACAGATCTTTCTTCAGTAAGGATCTGAGGTCCCTTGAAGATTTCCTGAGAGATTTTATCTGAGCTCAGAGAGGTTTCGAGTACCTCAAAAAAAACATGTTCCTCAGTTTCTTACTCCTGCACATTTGTCACTACCTGAGCAAGAACCTGAAGTGGAGATTTCAACCCTTGCTGGCCTTCAGGTTGAGTTTCTTCAGTTTCACTGGCCTCCTTCTCAGCAATAGATTGAAGCCTTATGCGCTTCTGAGGAGCCAGTGTTTTCTTCTTCAGTTTCTCTCTTTTCTCTCTTTTAATTTGCATCAGGGCTTTCCCCCTAGCTTGTCTGGCTTCTTCATCAGTTTCTTCTTTGCCGATCTCCTCCCGAGACTCGAGTTTTCTCTTTCTTTCCTCTCAAAGTCTTCTTTGTTGGTTTGAACATGATTTTTGACTTTGGAAAGGAAGTGGAATCGGCAAAGATGTCCTCCTCTTCTCCGCACGTTTCCAAGATAAATGCAATCTTGATTGCATGTAGAATCTTTCCTTTGATAACTATAGAGCCATTCACCTTCTGAATTTGTTTGGCTTGATCACTCACCACCTTGATCAAATAGTGCAACCAATTGAATGTCGTGGAAGGTGAATCTTCAATCGCCGCCATTAGCCTTAACTTAGTCATGCTTATCTGTTCGAAACTACCATATCTACTCATGATGCATTTGCTTACAATATCCAACAATACTCGATATTTAGGCTTCAAATGCCTCTTATTCAGAGTAGCTTCAAACTTTACTGGACGCTCAGTAATTTTATCCAAATATTATTGTTTCCTACCCATCATGTATACCGTAGGGTCTTCACCTCTATCACTTAATTCATATATGGCATTTAGATTCTTAGGAATAATATATAATTCCCTAACAAAATCCACATATTTCGAACCATGCTCCAAATGCAAGACTGTAATCTGAGATTCTATGCAATTCTCGTCATCTAACTGCATATTAGAGATAAACTCAATTACCACTTTTGCATATTCGGCCTCTGGTTGATTCGCGACCAGGCATGTAAGCTTTGCCAAACGAATCATATGCAATGCCTCCTCCTCGTGAGTTGCATTGGACGAGCTTTCTAGAGAAATGACATATTCGTACCAAGTTTTATTGGAAATGGCGAGTTTGTCATATACAGAAAGTGTCATTTTTGGAGAATTTCTGGCGAAGGGTTTTGAGATAGGTGAAAATTTCTGGGCAATCGAGGGTTTCGAAGCAGAGTGTTTGTGAAGATGAAGGCTTTTTGGAATAGGGCTTTGAAAGAAATTTTTCTAAAGGATATGGGATTTTGATTTATGGAAAATCGCGTAGATGAAGAAATCGACGGTTGAGATTAAAAACCGACTCAAACGGGTATATGAAAGGACGATTTCGCAAATACTAAGCCGCCAATTTATCCCTATTGGTGATTAATGAACAGTGCATTTAATTACTGTTCCTGTAGACCATTAACTTTCCTCGTGGATTTCAAAGGTCCCGCCCAATTATTTCTTCAGGTGTTTTGTCATTTATTGCCAATGATTACTGAGATTCAGTTAGACAATAAATGTGTTGCATGAGTCAATACTTCTTTAGACTAATTTTCTCCATCAGTCTTACTGAATTTTGACCTTGATAAAATGTCAGTATAATACTGAGTACTGATCTTCAAGATAACTGAGTTTCCCAAGACTCAGTGTTCAGTACTCTCAATTTTATCCTGAGTTTTTCAGTAAAAACCTGAGAAAACTTCATGTATCTAAAAACCTTCAATTTTTCAGATTTGCTTTATTCACCTGGATCCAACATACCTAATTCAACTGATAGTTCCTGAAATCTTGATTCAGCCAAAGGTTTAGTCAAGATATCACCGCTTATCAAGATGAATTTTCTCCATTCTCGATGTCTTTCTTCTCAACATGATCTCTGATGAAATGATGTCTGATATCAACATGCTTACATCTGGTGTGCAATACAGGATTTTGTGTAATAGCAATTGCACTATTATTATCACAAAATATAGGTACTTCATTGGCTATAATCTTATAATCCCTCAATTGTTGTATGAGCCAAAGAATATGTGCACAACAAATTTTCCCGCAGACCATGTATTCACTTCAATAGATGGTTGCTCTTTTGAGGTTTGTTTCTTTGAAAACCATGATATCAGTTTACTTCCAAGAAATTGACAAGTTCTTGTGGTAGACTTCCTGTTAATTCTACATCCTCCATAATCAGCATCTGAATAACCAGTTAATTCAAGGTTATCATCAGATGGATACCATAATCCTCTATTCACAGTGCCTTTAAGATATTTTAGAATCTTTTTGGCAGCCTCCATGTGACTAGCCTTAGGATTAGCTTGGTATCTTGCACATATCCCAACAAAGAAATGTTATATCGGGCCTACTTTGTCGTGAGATATAGCGATGATCCAATGATCCTCTATAATCGGTGTGATTTCTCGATTTGCCTTGAGATCGGGATCCATCTTGTAGTTAGTATTCATAGGAATTCTAATCAGATTGCAATTTTGTACACCATACTTTGCAATCAGATCTCTGGTGTATTTTGCTTGATTGATGAAAAATCCTTCCTTAGTTTGTTTCACCTGAATTCCAAGAAAGAAATTCATCTCCCCCATCATTGACGTCTCAAACTTTCCTTTCATCAGGGTAGAAAACTTTTCACACAGCTGATGATTTGGAGATCCAAATATGATGTCATCTACATAAATCTGAACAAGTAAGATGTCTTTCCCATCTTCTATCCTGAACAGAGTCCTATCAACAGATTCCTTTCATAAAACCATGGTCAAGAAGAAACCGAGAAAGGGTATCATACCATGCTCGGGTGCTTGCTTAAGACCATACAAGGCTTTCCCGAGCTCAGAACTTGGTCATTCATGTTCGAAACCGGGAGGTTGTTCCACATAAACCTCTTCCTTAAGCACACCATTGAAATGCACTTTTCACATCCATCCGACAGACTGTGAATTTCATGTGGGCAAAAGATATGCAAGAAACAATCGATGGCTTCTAGTCTTGCAAGAGGTGCAAAGGTTTCATCATAATCCAAGCCTTCTTCTTGGGAATAACCTTGTGCAACTAGCCTTGCCTTGTTTCTCACAATGTTGTTGTTTTCATCTCTCTTATTCTTGAACACCCACTTAGTTCCAATCACATTGTGCCTCTTAGGTTCATCCACTAGCTCCCAAACTTCATTCCTTGAGAGACCGATTCACTCTTCTTGCATAGCAAGAATCCAAAATGAATCTTGTAGAGCTTCTTCAATCTCATGAGGTTCTTTTTTCGATTTGGAAGCATCGTAACAAAGCACTTTCTCCATGGAACCTTCTTGTTTTGACACCATCGATAGATCACCCAATCGACTTGTAGGATGACTATCCAACCATTTTCTCTGGATGTTCCCCTTCAAGTAGTATCCTCAACATCAGAAATGTTAGGTTCAGATAGTTCATTAAATTCAGGGAACAACGGAAAAGGAGAAAGAGAATCATCTTCCTCAGGGAAAATTCCATTCAGAACATTGTCATATACATTTATTCCCCATTGGTTGATAGATTCAGAGTTTGCCTCAGCTGTGACCACATCTTCATCGGCATTACATACCTGAGTCTGAACTGGTGTATGTTTAGATTGGTTGGTCCTTCAGCAGGTGTTGGCTTTCCTTCATTGGAGAATTTCCATCCCGAGTCTCACCATCCTCGAAGTTTTTCCATCCCGAACTTCTTTGTTCGAAGTCCGATTCACTTCATTCATAGAAAGTGGTCGACTTCTTCTTTTTCGTGTTAGGATGATGTTTTATCATTCTTTTTCAGGCTAAGTCTGGTGATTCTCTTGATCAGTTCTCTTGAGTCATGTTCCTGTTTCTTCTAAACACAAGTAGATTCATCAAAAACAACATGAGGTGTTTCTTCCATAATAAGAGTCCTACAGTTGTAAACTCTGAAGGCTTTTTGATCGACTTGAATATCCTAAGAATATTCCTTCATCGCCTTTGCTATCAAAAGTTTTTCAACCGATCTTTACCATTATTGTGCATGAAACACTTGCAACCAAAACACACGAAAAGAAAGAAACAAGAGCTTCCTTTCATTCCACAAATTTCATATGGAGTTTTTCCTTGGTTCTTGGTCAAGATGGATGTTTCCGAGAGTAGCATGCGGTGTTGATACCAAATTTCAAAATCTCTTAGGAATATACCAAAGAATCATTGTCCTTGCAGCCTTCTTTCGAGTCCTATTTCTTCTTTCAAAGAACACCATTCTCATTGTGGGGTCCTTGCGGTGATGTTTCATGAGCTATTCCATTTCTTTGCACAATAATCGGATATGATATGATTGATAAACTCGGTTCCTTTATCTCGATCCGATTTTGACCACACTCAGATTCTTTTCAATCTTGAGCCTTTTCAAGAGTTAGGGTAGTTTTGTATCGAGTCTCTTTCTCATCGAAGTAAGAATATGACCCATGTGTATGTAGAGTAGTCATCAACTACCACAAGTGTGTATTTTACGCCATTAGTGCTCACAGTGTTCTTGGACCAAAGAGATCCATATGTAACAGGTTGTAGTATTCTATCGATAGAAACATCTACTTTGCTTTTGAAATATGCTCGATTTGTTTTCCTTTTCGACAAGCATCACATACATGATCTTTCTTGAACACTTCATTGGGTAACCCCTTACAAGTGTTAATCTTGCAAGTTTGTTCGGGGTTTTGAAGTTTAAGTGATTCATTCTTTTGTGCCACAACCAAACCGGGTATCGGTGGAACTTTTTGCAACCAAACATGTATCTTTAGGAGTTGAACTCCAATCGCCAAGATACACATTTCCTTTTCTAGTACCGGTCAAGAAAATTTTACGTGAAGTATTGTCTTTTTACATAACATAAGTTCTTTGAGAACTCAACATGAATCCTTTGTCACAGAATTGGTCGATAGAAAACAAGTTATGCTTTAGACCGGACACATATGAAACACCATGGATATGAACAGAGTCAACTTCAAGAGTTCCATATCCTTGGTTTGTCCTTTGGAATTGTCTCCAAATGTGATCCGAGGGCCTTTTTGCTCAACATAGTCGGTGATTAGTTGCTTATATCCTCGTCATATGTCTTGAACATCCTTCGTCCGAGATACCATACTGGCGAGAGCCAATTCATTTCCACTCATCGTCTGCTATGTTGTTTTTCATTATTTCAGTGCCCTTTTCCTTCACGAAAAAAAAATGATCGGTTCTTAGGTACACATTTGGTGTAGGGTCCTACCAAAGTTAGTTTGTACCTTTTTGGAACCCAATCTGCCTAACTCTAATTACTTTAGAGTGGGTGATTTGTCTCCCATAAACATCTACATACACATTCACCACCCTAGGAGCCTTGGCAGTATCCTGTGCATGAGTGTCACCCTTAGCATGAACATGAGCCTTAGAGTTCTTCTTGGGTTCGGGCCTTTTGTTCAAGTGCCTTAGCTTTTTTTGTCTTGGTGGTCTCTGTCTCTGTGACTTGGGTTCAGAAACCTTTACCCTTAGACAAGTGGGGTTTAGGTTGCTGTCTTGAAATTGGGGTCTTTCAAGATGTCGAGGACTTGGTCTTTTCGGGTTGAGAATATCTATCGAAAGTGAGTGTTTCTCTTTCCGAAAATTCCTCGATGGTTCAATCTTGAGATCTCTTTTAGGTTGGTATTCTTAGCCCGAGGCTTTTGAAATCTTGGCTTCGAAAATTTCCCTACCGAGTGTTAAGGTTTTCTAGCCTTTTTCCGAGGTCAGGCTTTCTTCCCCGAACCTTGATTTTTTTTCGAAACCATAGGTCCTTTACCCTTGTCTAAAACTCGCGAGTTCTTGAAGAAGAAGATTAGATGCATTTGGTTTAACAAAGACGATTTTGGTACTACTAGAAGTAGCATTGAAGAAGACCTTGTGAGGTTCCCCCCGAATGTATCCCAATCCAGCTTTTATAGTAGCAGGTGTTTGGTAACTCTGAATTTCATCTATCACTTTAGATGCGTAATTCAATAGAGCTAACTTTCTCTCACAAGACTATCCTCACATTTCTTTAGAGTTTCATGCTTCTCAAAGAGGTCATTGAACTTCGATTACGATAAGTTGAATCTCTTTTAGTGGATTTCTCTAATTTTCCATTCGGGATCTCTATCACCTTCTTTTTCTCGAGAGTTGTACTTTCGTAACATACTGATTCATCAATAGTTCCCATCAATTGAGAAGTGATCTCGGCATTTTTAGAGTCTTTCCACTTGATTCTCAGATCGGTCAGTTTTGTTACGCTCTTGAGTTTTGATGAGTAGTTCTTGTAATACGAGAATAGTCCTTCATAAGATTCTCAAACGAATCCATCAGGTCAAAGTTACTGTTTACAGTTGAACTTGAGAACTCATGTGCTTGTGTAGGAGCAACAACAGAGATAGAAGAATTTACCTCCTCCACAGCAATAAGACAGACATCATCATTGTCACTGTCTGAGAAAATTTCATCTGAGGAACTGGAACCTTCTTCAGAATGTTCTTCATCTTCTGCAATCATTGCTTTCTTGCTGGAGATCTTCCTGTCTCTCTTGTCTTGTCTCTCCTTTCTTTCTTTAGTACTCAGCTCAGGACAGTCATATTGAAAGTGACCTTTCTTTTGACAGTTGTAGCATATGTTGGTATCATCATCCTGATCACTTTCCTCCTTGGTCTTGGAGTCCTTCTTGGATGAGGATCCTTGATTTTCTCGGGTCCTTCCTTTTCTCGATTAATATCGTCCTCGACCACGAGTCTCTCTTTGTACTGTGATTCCTGTAATATTTCTTATATTTCCCATATCTGCTATTGAGTCTTTCAAACCTCCTTGCCATCAGTACTAGCTTATCCTCCTGCTCATCCTGATTTTTGGCAAGTGAGTTCTCAAAATCTAGACTTACATGATTTCTCTTTGGCTTTGAAAGCCATATTCTTGCTAGATGAGAATCATCTTTGCTGTCAGATTTCTTAGTTTTCTTGTCAATCACAAACTCATAAGCTTTCAGTTCAGAGAAAACTTGTTGATATAGCATGGAATCAATATTTTTGGTGTTTTCAATCACCACAGCATGTATATCCCATTTCTTAGATAATCCTCTAAGAATTTTCAGTGCCACTTCTCTCTGTGGGTATCTTTTCCCAAGAGCACTCAGATCATTCATGATTCTAGTGAATCTGACCTCAAGTTTGTCAATGGAATCACTATCTTCCATTTCAAAGCTATCAAACTTTCCAATAGCAACAGAAAGTTTGTTTTCCTTAATATGATCTGTGCCTTGACACATAACAGCAAGTGTGTCCCATATTTCTTTTGAAGTTTCACAGTGAGAAATCATCCTCATAACACCATCATCAATAGTGTTATACAAAGTATCTTTAGCAATGTAGTCCAGATTGACTAACTTTCTCTCATCAGGAGTAAGTTGATCATCAGGCTTTGGAAATTCATCTCTGGGATCATTCCTCTCAAAGACCGGTGATTAGGATTCAATAAAGATAAATTTGAATGGTCCTTCAGAATCCACTCTCCACATTCTTTCATGTTTTGAATACAGATGAGCCTGCATTCTCAATCTCCATAGGTCATAGCTCTCAACAGAGAACATAGGAAGTTTCTTAGAAGGCATGATGACTGAGCCTTGTAAGATATCAGCAAACAGATCTATTCAGTAGACCACCAAAGTCTTTCAGAAAAATAGACTATGGCTACCAAAGCAAGTGGTCAAAATGAACCCACCGCTTCTCGATACAACTTGTTGGTCCCGGTCTTAACGAGTCTCACACGTGTATGGGGGAATACACGTGTTCATGATTTTTAAAAACTTTTCTTTCGAAGTTAGATGGGTCAGTTATCTCGATGATTTTACCTCGAGAAGCACGATTGCTTCGAGTCAACGTCTCATCGAGACAATGATCCTGAGCCGCTTCGGAAGCTTCAGATTAGCCCAACCGAGCCTCGAGTTTATCGAGAGATCGAGGCGCTTGGATCGATAATTTTTTCTTCGAACCCTCGGTAGAGTTAGTTCGATTTGGTAACTATATCTGTTCTAGCTACTCAAGTGTGTGGAATGGTTGGCCCTAAGTTTATACTCGTTTTTAGCTTTCTTTCAAAAAAACTTCCCTTCAATAAATCGTTGATTAAGGTTGTGATCAATTTGATGCAAGTTCAATTGGATTGGTTCCAATGAATATCGATGAACTATGCTTTTCAAAGGAGAAACATGCAACAAATAATAATGCAAAGACAAAATCAAAACAACACAAAGAATTATAGTGGTTCGTAGACTCAAGCTCCTACGCCCACTCTCTCGATTTTTCAGAGAAATTCCTTAACCACTTCCTAAAGCTTTTTCGGCTAACTCACTCAGTAGCTTACTCACTTTTCTACCTTGAGTTTTCTAACCGACTCACTCAAGTAAATTTTACTAACTCAAACACACACAAGTGTTCAGACTACCACAAGTAGCTTACTAACTTCTTCTCTAGAGTTTTCTGGCTAACTCACTGTAGCTTACTAACTCTTTACAACTCTAACTCACCAACAAAACACACACAAACTACCTTAACAAAGGGTTTGGGTTTTGGGTTGGTTTCCAACTAGGGTGAGATATCATTTACAATAAGAACTAATGCAAAGGCTAGGATATTTCTTCTAAGCTTTGGATATATCTATCACTCTAGGCTTAGAATAGTGAGCTCAACAGAGAACATAGGAAGTTTCTTAGAAGGCATGATGACTGAGCCTTGTAAGATATCAGCAAACAGGTTTATTCAGTAGACCACCAAAGTCTTTCAGCAAAATAGACTGTGGCTACCAAAGCAAGTGGTCAAAATGAACCACTGCTCTAATATCACTTGTTGGTCTCGGTGCTAACGAGTCTCACACGTGTATGGGGGGAATACACGTGTTCAGCGATTTTTAAAACTTTTCTTTCACTGAGGTCAGATGGGTCAGGTTATCCCGATGATTTTGCCCTCGAGAAGCACGGATTGCCCCCGAGTCAAAGTCTCATCGAGACAATGATCCCGAGTTACTTTGAAGCTTCAGATAAATTTTAACCGAGCCTCGAGTTTATCAGACATCCTGAGGCGCTTGGATCAGATAATTTTCTTAGTTTTTGTAGTCTTCAGATAGATTATATTTAGTGCCTCTGAACATTCAGGTTATACTTGAGTATTCAGTATCTTATTGAATCTTCAGTAACTACTGGGTCTTCAGTAACTTCTAAGTCTTCAGTGTCTTCAGTGACATACTGAGTTTTAAATGTCTTGATGACATAATCTTGAGTCTTGATGTCTTCGGTGACATCTTTGAGTCTTGATGTCTTGAAAGAACTCTTGAGTCTTCATTGTCTTTCAAAGAACTTATCGAGTCTTCATTGTCTTCAGCAATTTACTGAGTCTTCAGTGTCTTCAGTGACATACTGAGTCTTTAGTGTCTTCAGTTACTTACTGAGTCTTCAGTGTCTTCAAAATCTAACTTGATCCATATCTGCTGACTATACATGGTACAGATAACTTCCTGAACAATCTATACTGAAACCTGACTCAGTCTATCAAGATTATCCTTAACATGTCATACTCAGGTTTTTTTGGGATCTAATCAAAACTTCTTTATTAAATTCATCTCCCAACATCCCAAGAGCTCATATATATAGGAGAGGACCAGCTTAAATCTTAAGCTAACTTTTATTAGGAAAAATCCTAATAAAATAAATCTCTTAGATTTATTTCCCACATATAAAATCTCTACAGATTTAATTCCATGTATATCAAATCTCTACGGATTTGATTCCATGTATATCAAATCTCTATGGATTTGATTCCATATATATTAAATCTTATAATAATAATATTCCATATATTATTATTGGGAATTCTATTTAATTAAATCTAATTTAATTATATAGAAATAATAATTAATTCCAAATTAATCCATTATTAATTAATTCTCCATAAATTAAATATTAAATCCAATTTAACATTTAATCAACCAACTATAATTAGTAAACAACAATTACTTGTTGTGTGACCCATAGGCCCTCATATATCTAGTGATTAGTCAACTAACGGTCTTAATTGAACCCTAGACAATAAATTAGACATTCTCAATATATGAGGTACGTTGCGAGAAACGTGCAACTACCTGTAACTACAACATGGGCTATTACGATTTCCTCCTTTCATTCACGAATACTCGATCAGTCTTGAACATGAAGAAGTGTCTATTCAAATAACTTAATCATATTATCTCTAATCACTAATTGATCATGTATGTCACACTTAGCCACAAAGTCTAAGTTGACGTGCATCGGTCGATGACTTAGATCCAATTATGATGAGAAGATGAGTATTCTTTCTAAATCCACTTTGAGGAATGAATCTTATTCTTGGCTCAACTACCACGCACATGCACTTCGTGATGAACCCAATCCAAGCCATATCTACCCATGGAAGGGTGCAAGTGTCGGTCATGGTCAAAGTTCATCATCCCACACATATCGTGCGTATTGACCTCAAGTCAAAGGAGTATCGCATCGCTCCCACTAACCGAGACACCCGTAGACACATATAGTGGAACTACATCAAATGATTTCTCGGATGGGTATACCAATACCCTCTAAGGTATTTGTGCATCCATCATGAGATACCTAGTATCTCGTAGTAAGTGAGATCTTACCACACTCTCTAATAGTATGATGCAGATCGCACACCAATCTCCATTGCATCATCAATATCCCATTCTTGATGATCCTTGATCGGGGCTATTTGAGAATCATGCTTAAGTCGTCTGAGTTCTCACAACCTCAATAACAGCAATGACTCATGGGAACACTTGTATGAATAAATGCAAACAATCAAACATAATATTCAAACAAGTGTATTAACATACATTAATATTAAGTGAACTATAACATTAAGTCAAACTGAATATCATCGAGTATTATGTCCTTACAATAGATTGTCTCTAGGACACTAACACTAATACTCTCCCACTTGAACTAGAGTCAATCACTTACATGTCTAACCTGTTGGGATTATACTGAAAAGTATGCTTTTTACTTTGTATAATCGAAAACCTAATTTTTTTCGACTTATTTCTTTGAAATAAATTGTTTATCGATGCTTTAAATATGATTGAATGTTACATATATTTCTTCGTGATATCTGTTCAATAATTAAAGACGTGTTACATTGTAGTTAATTTAGTGATACTAGATCATGAAGATTAAATTAACGATCCTTGTAACTAAAAGTACGCCATTCACGACCTAGATGGAAATGAACAACCCATCGCGAAAGGTTGAGGTGTAAGGCTCAGATTGGTTTGTCTTGACCAAGAGATTACACTAGTGCATGGTGATCAATTGAATAGGACCCTCTGGGAGGATAAATTCTTGAACCGAACAAGGAAGAATTAGACCTCAAATTGGTTCGTTGTTTCTTAATCTTTGTTCCTTAAATAGGATCACGTGGGATTGGTAACTATTGCTTTGACTTATCATGGGTAGCTTAATCAAAGAGAGATTCAATACTTTTTATCTTGGGCAATATTATTGGTCACATGTGATTGCTAAGATTTAATACGAAGAATCGTGTGCAGTACGCTTTGTTCGATTTGCCCCTTGGGAGGTTCATAAGCTTTATCATACCAAATCTTGCAAGTGGAATTTGTTTTAGGATGGATAATAATGTTGAACCGTTTCTCGACCAAGGATAAAAGATATTAATTAACGGAAAGCTATTTCAAAGTGGCTTGAATTAATTAATGGGCTAGATAATCTTAAACACGGAAATAATGATGGAGCCATATTGACCGTAATATGGGTTAAGATGGATAGTGCAATATTAATTATGTAGTGGGATTAATTAATATTTATGGGCTTGAATTATATTGTGGCTCAATATTAGATATTCAAGATCCATTAGAAGGTCAAATCTTAATTCTCCTAAAGGCCCCCTGAGTAGCCCAACAAATAGTCCAATAACTGAAAAGGTGATTAAAATAAAATAAATATTGTTGCTTAATTTTCCAACTATTTTTTTCGAAATTTATAGATATGTTGGGAGAAAGATTTTCTTTGAATTTTGTTATGGAATGAAGATATGTATTCTTGGAATACAAGATTATCTCATTAAATTCAAGAAATCTCCCACTAGGTAATCTATATTGAAATTTTCGAAAATTTGGAAATATAATGGGCAAGAAAGATTTTCTTGATTTTCTTGAAAAGATATTATGGAAGATATGTATTTCTTGAAATACAAGAATATCTCATAAATTCAAGAAGATCCAAATCTTGGATTCTTGCACATATTATTTTCGAAAAATCCATATTTAGAGGAGGTGGGATTTTTGTGGAATATTTTAATTATGGGAAAAAGAGTATAGAAGATATATTCAAGATTTCTTGGTGACCAAGAAAAGTCTTTTCCCACATTGATATTTCACTAAAAATTTCGACACCCCCTCTCCTATAAATAGGGGATGATTAGTTCATTCTCAAGTGCAATTCCATGTGCTGGAAATATTAGCAAATCCACAAAGGTGGTGCAACAAAGTTTATTTTTTTCTTTTGTTAATTGTTCGACGAGTGTCCTTCCACCGGATAGTTGAGCAAGGGCTAAGGGAATACTTGGGAAGTCCTTTTGGTTAGTCCGTCCGACCGAAGTTCACTGCCATCCCGAGAGGTACGTTCACGTAAACCCGTAGATTCCGCATGCGTAGGTTTTACGTGGCTTTTTATTTGCATGATATGTTGTTGCAATTATTATTTGAATTAATATAGGATTAATTCATGCTAGTAATAATTAATGAATTAAATTTGTATTTAAATATTCACCCCGAATAGATCTATGCAACTCATTCCCCACATAACCCCTAGACCATCAAATGTCTAGTGTGTACATGAACACTAAGTGTTTTGGTGAAAAATCTGCCAAATTAAATATGTGGGAATACATTTTAATTCAATTTCTCCTATCGTTATGATCTCCCGGAGCAAATGATAAGTCTAGGTACATGCTCGTTTATGCTTGTTGATCTCGGTACCTATCGTTTATGCTTGTTGATCTCGGTACCAAGCAATCGCACCAGCGTTGTCTCAATAAAACTTTATTAGACAACTGACACTCGGAACTACCCCTAGTTCTCTCAAGAACTATAAAATCCAAACAGCCACCTTGAGGCTTCTGATACAGCAATGTACTCAACTTCGATTGTTGAATCTGCGGTCCTTTTGCTTGGAACTATTCCAACTGACCGCCTCATTATTGAGAGTGAAACGTAACCTGACTGTGATTTGTAATCATCACAGTCAGATTGGAAACTTGTGTCAGCTTAACCAGTCACTACTAGTTCTGACTCTCCACCATAGACAAGAAAACATTCTTTAGTTCGTCTAAGATACTTCAGAATGGTCTTGACAGCAATCCAGTGATACTCACCCAGATTTTGTTGGTATCTACCAGTGATGTTGATAGCGTAGGCCACGTTTGGCCAAGTGCAAGTCATGGCGTACATGATTGACCCAATTGCAAATGCATATGGGATATCTTTCATGTGCTTGATATCAGCTTTAACAGAAGAACAATCCTTCTTTGATAGATTTATCCCATGATTTGCCAATAGAGATCCTCTCCTAGAGTTTTCCATTGCAAAATGTTTCAACACCTTGTCTACATAGGTGGGCTGTGACAGCCTCAACATCCTCTTGGATCTATCCCTGTGGATCATGATCCAGAGGCTGTAGCAGGCTTCACCAAGACCCTTCATCATGAAGGTCTTTAAAAACAAATCTTTAACGGACTGCATTAACGGGATATTGTTTCCCAAAATCAATATGTCATCAACATACCCGATTATAAAAACAATATTCTTCCCGCTGCGTTTACGATAAACGCAAGGATCTTCCGAATTAATGATGAAGTCAAAAGGGCTTGATAGCTTCATCAAATCGGGTATTCCAACTCCTAGAAGTTTGCTTCAATCCATAAATAGATATCTTTAGTTTACATACTATATTATAATTTGACTTAGATGTAAAACCTTCTGATTGAGTCATAAACACTTCCTTATCAATGTTTCTATTGAGGAAAGTTGTTTTGATATCCATCTGCCAAATCTCATAATCAAAGTGTGCTGCTATCGCAAGTAAAATTCGAATGGACTTGATCTTTGCAACTGGTGAGAAGGTCTCGTCACAGTTAGTGCTTTCGCATTGACTATAATCCTTCGTTACCAACCTAACTTTGTAGGTTTGTACTTTGCCATTTGCATTGGTCTTGCGCTTGAAGACCCAATCGCAACATATGGGTCTAACCCTTTCAGGCAACTCAACCAAGTCCCAGAATTGATTGGTGTACATCGAGTCCATCTCGGATTTCATGGCTTCATGCCATATCTGATATTGCTTCAGAATAAGTATTAGGATCGTCCTTATCCGGTATGTCCATATAATCAAGTTCCTCCAAGAGGTAATCGTATCTAATGGGTGGATTACAATTCCTAATTGACTTACAGAGCTATGGTTGTGCAGGCTGTACATTCTGATCGTGAAAATTTTGTGGTGCATTGATTTCATCAATGTCAGGAGAGTCCTCAAGAGCTACACTTTCAGATGCCTCTTGGGCCGGAGTTTGAACTATGATGTTCGCACAAGCAAGCCAACTCCAATTACGCTCCTACTGGCTGAAAGACGATCACCTAGTGAAAGACTCCCACCATGAAAGTTGTTGAATGCTCCCACTGATTTTTTGTCATGTTGCTTTGACAAGATATCAGTCTCTTTGTTAATTTGTGGTTCTTGAATTTCTTCAAGTTCTATCAGCTTACGACCTTGTTCCTTAAAGACATAGTCTTCTTCGAGGAACTTGGTCCGCTTTAAAACAATCACTGATTATTTCTCAGGTAGATAGAAGCAGTATCCTTTAGTTTCCTTAGGATATCCCACAAAGTAGCTCTTTTCACCTTTGGATTCCAACTTGTCGGTGAGCATCCTTTTCACAATCACGGGGCAACCGCATGTTTGATATGTGTAAAAGTTGGCTTCTTGCCACACCATAGTTCATATGGTGTATGCTCAACCAATCTAGATGGAATCCTATTCAGAATGTAAATTGAGGTTTGTAATGCGTATCCCCATAAGAATGTCAGAAGAGAGGAAAAACTCATCATGGAACTCACCATGGCTAACAAGGTTCAGTTTATCCTCTTGGACACATCGTTCATCTGAGGTGTTCCGGGAGGAGTCCATTGTAACTTTAAATCAACAGTGAATTCATGGTTAAGGTATTCACCTCATCAATCTGATCAAAGAGTCTTGATACTCTTACCAAGTTGCTTCTTTACTTCAGCCTTAAACTCTTTGAATTTCTCAAAAGATTCGAATTTGTGTTTCATAAGATACACGTATCCGAATCTTGAGAAATCACTAGTAAAAGTGATGAAGTAGCCGAAGTGACCCCTAGCTAGAGTGGACAATGGTCCATAAAAATTGTTGTAGATCAACTCTAGAACTTATTTGGCATGCACCCATTTCCCAGAAAAGGGTTTGTTGATCATCTTGCCCATGAGATAAGATTCACAATCTCCATAAGACTCACAGTCAAATGGGGTTAAGTAGTCTAACCTTCTTAACCTTGTAATTCTTTTCTCATTTATATGATCAAGTTCTACAATGCCATAAGTAAGTCGGGTTTTCATGATTACTAAGTTTGAGTCTTTTATTTTGTATATTAAGAACATCATATCCATAATGCAACAAATGCATGTTGCAAGTAATAGAAAGAACTATGACAATCATTCAGTTCTAATCTAAAACCAAAGGGTAAGTCTAACACATAAGTCTCCACACGTTCAATAGCAACTCTTGCTCCATTTTCACATGTAAGACGACTTCACCCGCCCTAACTGCCCTATGATACATGAACCCCTTTTTCACATTAGTGAAAATGTGAGAGCCATATCCAGTATCCAATACCAAGCAGTTAGCGCTATTAGTGGACATGTTTATCTTAATAACAAACATACATGTTCTAGTGCTAGAAGCACCTAGTGTCTTGTTTTCAGCAACCAAAACCTTACAGTCCTTCTTCCAATGCCCTCTTCTACTCATAGTAGAGGCACACATCCTTGTCTACCCGCTCCTTCTTTTGAACACCATCTTAGTGATAGTGAACTCAAAAGTCTTGAGCACGTTGTGAAGTTCAGACATAGTCGCATCCGTCTTATTCATAATGTAGTTCACAATGAAGCTAAAATATGAATTCGAGAGCGACTGGAGGATAGCATAAATGAAAACATTAGTCTTTTAGTTCAATGCCTAAATTACCAAGTTTCTCAATTAGGCCTATCATCATTAGCACATGAGGTAAAATCTTCCTTTCTTTAGCTAACCGGCATCTGAACAGATCTCTCCTCACTTCATAAATCTCAGAACGAGATTCAGAATCAAAGAGATCTTTTAGATGCTTGAGCATTTAGAAGGGACCCATTTTTCTCATGTTGCCTATGTATATCGAGAGTCATGCCGAGCAACATCACACACTGAGCCTAGGAAGCATCCTCTTGATGCTTCATCTGAGTTGCTATGTCAAACGTGGCTGCCTCAGAGTACCAGCTTTAAGGGTAACCGGGATATACGTGTCCAACAGGTACTCAATCTATTCTTTCCTTAGCACCAAACATATGTTTCGGTGCTAGTCCGGAAAATTTGGCCTAGCCAATTTAGTTTGTTTCCAAAACACATCTCAATAATAGTTATACATTTCAACTATCCAAGAGAAATAAAAAAAATGGGAATTAAACACATAATTCCTATGATCAATATTCAGCAATCAAAATAAACATGGTCTTTCTTTTGTGTTTATTTTGTCTCCATTATTTTTCGTGATACTCGATTTAACCTCATCGGAAGAGTACGAATTTATATCAGATATAAATTGTAATGGACTAGGATCCACATTCCTACTATTACAATATCTGCTTGGACTGATTACTGCAATAGCATAACTGGTATGTCTCCAAACCAATTGCAAAACTGCAATTCCTAGTTGATTGAACCTAGTTCAATCGGATGCCCCTTGACTTTTTTTCCCTGCTTGGGCTGGTGAAACAAAGTCAAGGTGATTTACAACCATCAAGCGGCGACACTTCGTGTCCCTATAAAAGTCACATTAGATGTAGATCCGAGCAAAAGACTTGGGCCTTAAATACTCATTGGAACGAAATCTCCGGTTTACTTTTAATTTTGATGGAAGGCATCGTTCAATTTAATGAAAATCATATTTAGTGATGAACGTTTTAAAAGGCGGTGTATTAATTGCTTAATCGAGATCCAACGTGTTAATTTATATCACATTTGAGCAATTATTGGTCGCCGCCTACCCAAACATGAATTTATACAGACTAACACTTATATGGGCGACGTCTACCCAAACAATTAATACGGTCCGACAATTATTGGGCGTCGCCTACCCTAAACAATTATAATGCGGACTATAAACGCGTTAACAAAATTTTAAATAAGTTAACCAAGTGGGATTTAATAATTTATTAAAATTATCAAATTAAAATTTCAAAATCCAATTTTAAAATTTAAATTCGACAATTATTAATTCCAATTATTAAAATAATTAATCCAATTAATAAAGTCCGTCATTAGTCCAACTAATACGTTTCTTCTGAAAAGAAAAACTTGAATTTTATTAATCTTATTTAAATCCAATTTAATTAATTTTCTAATTTTGGTCCAACCAAAATTTCCCTTAAAATTGTTTTACTAAACATAATACATAATTGGCCCATTGGTCCAACCAATTAGGCTTATTTGATTAACTAGGCCCAAAACATGATCAAATGAAAGACCAAAGTTTTTTTTTCCTTAGTTGTACAATAAAATCGGCCCAATATTGTACAAAATAAGCACGGCCCAAATATCTGAAATTAAGCCCTCATCTTCACACGGCCGCCGTCGACTTGCCATATATCGCACGAGAGGACCAGCGATAGGAAAGGGCCTCGCATATCGTGCGCCGATTCGCGATGAATCTTCGCTGCTTCGGGCCGATTCACGGCAGACCGTCTCTCATCAGCCATGAAAGTCGCTGCTGGGCTGGTGAATTCGCAGCAAATCGCCGCCTCGAGCGAAACCCAGATCGTTGCCATCGCCGAAACGCAGCAGCGAATCACCGCCGTTCCGCGAGTGAAATTGCCAGCACCGTCGATTTTCATCTCTCGCTGTGGAGCAAGGATACACGGGCCATCTTTCACTCCTGATATCTGTCCCCATCGTTCGTTGTCCAAAAACCCAAAAACCGATGGCGGCTCCGAAAACCATCCATCTGTATCCGTCGATTCGAAGATGGAGACGCGAAAATCATTAGTTCTCGGGATCGTGGTTCAGTGCCCAGCACCACCACGAATAACAGATTTGTGCCGCCCGGGTTAATTCACGGCGGATTGCCGCCGAAATAACGAACCGTGCAGTAGTTTATCGAAGAAGACGAAGGAGTGATGGCAAAACGTGCGTGTGTTGGCCAATTAATTAATTTCAATTTAATTTTGATTAATAAACCAGCAGTTAAATTAAACAAAATCAAATCAAAAGGTTATTGGGTAAATAAAATTGAAAATCATTCAATAACATTAAACCCACGAAAACATAAACATTAGGCAATCAAATCAAGAGTCTGGAGCTCTGATACCACTGTTGAAATTTAAAGACACGTAAACATGTAATACAAGCGCAGCGGAAATAAACAGTTCACCAACAACGAACAGTTAATTGCATAATAAAATATGAGTAAACGTAAACAGAATTCTTACAGCAATTCGTACACGGATTCCTCAACTATGGTATCCACGTAACAATCGTTTACTAATTTGTCAACTATGGTATCCACGTAACAGTCGTTTATTAATTTGCACAGATCTGCCAGTGTTGAATCCCCGAGATGAATTTGCTAAGAAAAATCTAACTTAGGGATTTTATGGAGAAAATATGAACCCACGTATTATGAATTCCCAAGAATCTTAAGCTAACCTTTATTAGGAAAAATCCTAATAAAATAAATCTCTTAAATTTATTTCACGCATATAAAATCTCTAAGGATTTAATTCCATGTATATCAAATCTCTACGGATTTGATTCTATGTATATTAAATTTCTACAGATTTGATTTCATATATATTAAATCTTATAATAATAATATTCTATATATTATTATTGGGAATTCTATTTAATTAAATTTAATTTAATTAAATAGTAATAATAATTAATTCCAAATTAATCCATTATTAATTAATTCTCCATAAATTAAATATTAAATCCAATTTAACATTTAATCAGTCAACTATAATTAGTAAACAACCATTACTTGTTGTGTGACCCATAGGCCCTCATATATCGAGTGATTAGTCAAACAAACGGTCTTAATTGAACCATAGACAATAAATCAGACATTCTCAATATATGAGGTACGTTGCGAGAAACGTGCAACTACCTGTAACTAAAACATGGGTTATTACGATTTCCTCCTTTCATTCACGAATACTCGATTAGTCTTGAACATGATGAAGTGTCTATTCAAATAATTTAATCATATTATCTCTAATCACTAATTGATCATGTATGTCACACTTAGCCACAAAGTCTAAGTTGACGTGCATCGGCCGATAACTTAGATCCAATTATGATGAGAAGATGAGTATTCTCTTTAAATCCACTTTGAGGAATGAATCATATTTTTGGCTCAACTACCATGCACATTCACTTCCTGATGAACCCAATCCAAGCCATATATACCCATGGAAGGGTGCAAGCGTCGGTCATGGTCAAAGTTCATCATCCCACACATGTCGTGCATATTGACCTTAAGTCAAAGGAATATCGCATCGCTCCCACTAACCGAGACACCCGTAGACACTTATAGTGGAACTACATCAAACGATTTCTCGGATGGGTATACCAATACCCTATAAGGTATTTGTGCATCCATCATGAGATACCTAGTATCTCGTAGTAAGTGAGATCTTACTACACTCTCTAAGAGTATGATGCAGATCGCACACCAATCTCCATTGCATCATCAATATCCATTTTTGATGATCCTTGATCAGGGCTATTTGAGAATCATGTTTAAGTCATCTGAGTTCTCACAACCTCAATGACAGCAATGACTCATGGGAACACTTGTATGAATAAATGCAAACAATCAAACATAATATTCAAACAAGTGTATTGTCATACATTAATATTAAGTGAACTATAACATTAAGTCAAACTGAATATCATCGAGTATTATGTCCTTACAATAGATTGTCTCTAGGACACTAACACTAACAGCAGGGTTCGACGTAGGAGTGAAAATCATCGAGATGATTCAGAGTCTTCTTGAAAAGGATGTTGCAGAAAGTCCCATTGTCGATCATGACACGATGGACCAGAGCCCCCATTATTCGGGCCGAGATTAAGAGCGGGTCCCAGTTCGGGAAGACCACTCCATCCTTATCTTCCTCGGTGAAGGTGATCTGTTTCTAATTTGGGGCGATGGTGTTGACTGGGAGGCAGCATAATACAGCATTATCAAGAGCTCGCATCTCGGCTTTCTGGTGACGGTTTGATAGGGAGGTCGCTGGGAGGAAACCCCCAAGGGTTCCCCCTGTTGGGCAGATCATGTGGATGACCCTATTCCCTGCCCCCTCTGGGATCTGTGAACCTCGCCTACCTTGGTCGGGCTGATTTCCTGGCGGAGGTGCATGTCGGTGATTTTGTTGCTGTCTCGGCTTAACAAACCTTTCCAACTTTCCTTCTTCGTACAACTTCCAAAGTTCCTTCTGCAGATCGCGGCAATGCTCGGTGGTGTGCCCAATGGAATTGTGGTAGTCGTAAAACTTCTTCGGATTGAGTTTAAACATATTCTGGAGCATCTCCCGAGCTGGTGGGATTTGTTGTCCGCCTTTGATGGCCTGAAAAACCTGAGCAGCGTTCATGGTTAGCGTTTCGAGTAGCTTGACTTTTAGGGTGTTATCGATGGGCTTGAACGTCCCTGGAGCTTGGTAGTTGGAGGGTCCGGGCCTTCTGAAATGTTTTTCGGGTTTTGGCTCGGCCTTCTTGACTTCGACCTTGGCTTCGTTAGGTCGTTGTTCGCCCAACCTAGAGGCCAGTATTTCTGCGTTGGTGATCATGAAGCCAGCTCGTTACCGGAAGTCAGCGTAGCTCGATGGGTAGTCTTTGTTCATCATCTTCCAAAGTTTGGTTCCTTTTTTCAGACCGTGCACTATCCCCAAGACTTTGGCTTCGTCCCCCAGTGGCTCGCCTTCCATGATGAGTTGGTCGATGCGAATCGATTTATGCCCGATCTGATTCCTTCTCAAGTTGATGGATGTTCGCCAGGCGTTGCTTGGTTCCCTTGTGTGGGGTTAGAGATGCGAAGTGAGTGAGGAATAGTTGAGCCATCTGGTGGAAAGATTCTATGGACGTCGGTGGTAAGGTGTTGAACCAACGGGGCGCCCTAATCGCCTAGGGTGAGCGGGAAGAGCCGGCATTGAGTGGCATCGGTCGCTCCCATGGAGTTCATGTAGGATGTGTATTTGCTCACGTGGTTGATCGGGTCAGTGTTGTCGTTGTACTGTGTGACTGAGCTTGCATTGATTTTAATTTGTACCGGGGTGAGCATGACTGGGTGACAGTGGCGAGACTGGAATTTTTTGGTGAGAGGCGTCCCCCCTTTGTTCGCTATCTGTTCTTGGAGATCTTTGATGTTCTGAAGAATGACGGTCATATGAGGGCATTCATTTTGTCCGGTGACCTCATTGCGATGAGGGCGAGGTGGAGAGTTTCTTTCTTGTCAGCGAGGAGATGGTGCCCGATGACGTCTGTAGGGAGATGGGGTCCTCTCTGTCCCGCGGGGTGATGGGCTTCTCTCAAGCAGATCTTTTGCTGACACTCGTTGTCTAGGTCTGCCTTGGGCCACAGACCCTGAATAAGATTCTTCGGGCTCAGCCTGGTCACGTCGGGTTTGCCTGGGCTGATCTCGCTGGGGTCCGCGAGGTGGATATTGACCGCAACTGAAACTTTCTGAGAACAATCGTCTGTGGATGGGATTTGGCCCTTCGTTCGAGTTGCGTCGATAGATCGGCGTGCACTGAGGCCCGCGAGAAATGGCTTCCTGACTCAATTTGCGGTGAGGCCCCTCGTAACGAGGTCCGTCGTGGTGGGACCTTTCCTTGCGAGGACCCTCGTGCATTTGGCCTTTGCCCTTGCTTTGAGCTTTCTGGTTCAGGTTATAGCGCAGGTCGTCGTCGGGCATTTTCATATCGACCTGTTTTTTGCGTAATTCTGCAATGGCCTCATCGATATCTCTCGGGGTACGGATTTGCTCGAGCTTCTGAGCTATCCCGATGGTGGGTCCCCCAGCTTTTCGGTTGCTAACGGCCGGGCCGCTAGCCCCCGCTCCGCCGGAGCGACATGAAACTGAAGCGGCTTTCCTCTTGGAGATGAAAGTTGCTTGGGACATGGTTGATTGGTCTTTTTGGAAGTGATTTGAGTGAATGGGATGGATTTATGTCGAAGGTTCGTGAGGAATACTCCAATGAGAAAACACTAAAAACTTAGCTCGATTTTTCTTAAAGAGTACCCTTCTTCTAGCGCCAATTGGTGTGTACTAAAATATGTGGATTAAAGATTAATGATGTGGCTTGATGATTCTAGTGACACAAACAATAAATGTGAAAAGTGAATTGCATTGATGTGATATGATCGTTTGAGATAATAAGTGCTTGAGTAATGAATTTGCAAGAGTTTTTGGTATGATCTTCAATTCTCTAGCCTTCTTGGTCATAAATGACCCATATTTATAAGGTTTTGGAGAGTGGAGCTCACTCTCCCGGATTACAAGTACAGGTGGCCGAAAGTGGCTCTGTGAAACATTAAATGCTACAAGATTGATGTGACTCAGGTCGGGGGTCGCTGGGGGGTCGCCCGAGATATCGGGCCTTTTGACACCTCGCTGGGACGTCGCCCAAGATAAATCCGGATAATTAGGGATTTAGCTGTTTAAGTACTCCTAGCCATCCATCATTACTGTCATTTACTGACATATCTGTGATTATGACCATCTTTAGGTAAGCTCCTCGGCGCCGCCCGTCTGACACTAGTCAAATTGTAGTTAATGCCCTGTACTTGTACTGGCGTTAGCCCAAGGTTAGCGAGGTCTTCTCAGGCCGCGCACTCTACGCGACATAACCTCGATTTATTGAGATTCCCGAGGTGATACACATGTCGAAAACTTTGATGATCTTTGTGGTTTTTATCTGGTCGTGCCCGACCTCGCACACCATGCACACAACAGTCGCCACGTCAGCTTACGAAGAGGGCCCACACGACGAGTAAAGCAATAGCAGGCGAGCAAGACATGTAATATCTTGCTCGGCCGAACAGTCGACCTGGAGGCCGAGAAACTTGTCCTCGACTCCTCACTCCACGCAGGCCGTCCAACAAGGCAAGCAGCCAGCCTGAATACTTGCCCACCAAGTTTTCAAGAGATAAGAACAAGTAACCAGCTCAAGCTAGACACTTGGCACTTAATTAGGCCAAAATGAATGTAAGGAGGACACCTCTTGTTAGGCCATGTGTAATAAATAGAACTTTTAGCTCATGAATAAGGACTTTTGATCCATTTCACCTACTTACACTAATCTAAAAAAACCTTCACTAAATATTAATCCAACTCTCTCGATCATATAAGAACGAATTCAAACACTTGACTTTGTTGATTGGTTGAAATTTCAAGCAACATCATCTAAAAGTTATTTTTACTAGCAAAACTATGCCTATTGAAGTACATTTTATTCATACATATATATATATATGTGTGTATTTTAGAAAGTTCTCCTTATAATTGTTTGAGAAGACGAATGTTACATATAAATATATGATAACAATCATATAGTTCTAATCGAACTACCTATACGTACGAGAACGAGATTTATACTGAGTGTACGAGAACGAGGTTTATCCTTAGTGTATTTTAAATGACGATTGTTGATTCTTTATGAAAAACAAAAAAAAAACAAAAGGGGAATTAAGTATGTATTGCATGATAGAAACTCTTGAATTTGTAATGATTAGAGCCGGTACTATGATGTCAATATCGTCAAATGATTCTATCGTGAAATAAAATTAATACCTAGACTTGAACACAAAACTAACCAACGCAAGCTAGCTGTTTTCACTAATTGTCAGCATTCATTAATTCCTCGAAAGTTCCATTTATTATTTTATTATATTTAGTTACTAAATCTACAGCCAACAATATCCTCAACAACGTAACTATGTTAGCCCCTTAGATGTTGCAACATACGTACAACTTGATACGCATTCTGCAAATATATATATATATATATAGACAAAATATTGCAGTAATTAATTGCAATTGTCCTTTTGCTTTCTTTTGCATCATTTTTTCTTGTTTCTACGGTGATATTTTATGCAACTTTCTTGCTAATTCCCATTAAACAAAATATAATGTTAATATCTTTACTTTTAAATTATTGCTTTGAACAAAATTTTGACGACGAGAATTGACTTCACAAAACAACACGAAAAAGATAAAAATCAAGACTCTTAATTTAGGAGTGAAACCAAAAAACTCTCAACTCGAGAAGGAATCAGGTAATCTCAACTAAGGAAGGAAATTAGGGGCAGCACGATCTGTAAGGGCTGCAATTTTAAACAATTTATAAAGGATTAATTCTAAATAAATACATAATATTTTGATCAAGTATCAATTTAATCACGACCTTTAAGATTTTTGTATTAAAGTTCAACCTTTAATATTGTTGCAAATTGATACACGTTTTTTTTTCTCCGGCCGCGAAAAGGTGATGTGACTCACCAAAGCATGTGTATACTTGCTAGTTAGAATGATACATATTAAATAATATTTTTTTAAATTATTCCACATAATATTACACATTTTTAAATAAATTTAAAGAAGTTAAAATCTAAAAAAATAATTAAAATATAAATATAAATAAAATTTATATCCATTTTATAAAATTGATCGAATCTCAATAAATAATTCACAAATTTAGTTTAAAGAGGTCAACTGCAATAAGAACAACAAGTGAGAGGTTGAGGGAGTGACAATAGACAGTGGGTGGATTGAATGCATGGGGGAAGAGAAACTAAGAGATTACATTTATTTTGGAACATAGGAATATATTTAATTTTGATATATTGACGAGGAGAATTAGTTTTTAAGATTTGGAATTTAAATTTAAATAATTTATTTAGATTTTATTTATTTTATTTTTTATTTTGTTTTTAATTCACTTTTTAAATATTTTATATATTTATATTTAGACATTGCATTCTATATGTAGTCTGACATAACAAAAATAATAATTTCGGCGAGTCACGTCGTCTCTTCACGGTCGATGGAAAAAAATGTGTATTAATTTGCAATAACATCAAAGGTTGGATTTTTATACAATAATTTTGAAGGTCGTGATTAAATTGATATTTGGTTTAAAGGTCGTGTGTTTATTTATAATTAACCCATTTATAAATGAGTAAGTCATCAAAAAAAAAAAAAACCTATTCACAGTATAAAATTTATTCATTTCACTTATAAACGAATACCATAATACTTATCAACTGATGTCATTATATTTATAAATTGATATCATAATATTAAAAATTATAAATATTAATTTATAAAAATTTAATATTAATTTATAAATATAATAATATCGTTTTCATACTATGAACAAGTTTCACAAAAAAGTATGAGTTTACAAATTATTTACCGGAGTTTTATTTACAAGAATTTATATATATGTATGTGAGAACCTCTAAAAATAATAGATGCGAAGAGGGTTTTGGTTGGCAATTTAATTACACGGGTTGGGTTAAGAATTGAGCGACCCATCTCACGATTAGGTATTGTATGCATTAGGTGTATCGTGTACTTCAAATGCCTCAAACTTTTTTGTTGCTAAAAATCTATTTTTCACTATAAATACCACCTCACTTTTCACAAAAGTTAAAACACTTCTTTTTTCTTTTTTTTTGACAAATTACTAATAATAAGTATTAATTTTTTATACAAATTATTAATAGATTCAAACAAAAATGCATATATAGTTAAAATTACACGTAAAAATGCAAATATCTATATATATATATATAACTATTTTGTACATATTAATAAATTATAATTTTTAAATATATCTATCAGTAAGTCTCTCTATTTTTTAAGTTATCATTTATGTTTAATATTTGCTATAAAAAGGACAATATAAATCACAAGAAATAATTAGAATCTAGAAAACTAACGGATGGATTCATTAAGGCGCAAACGGCAAGGTGGATATATGTAACATCATACTCCTATATCCTTGTATAACCTCAACGAGAATATCGAATGCATGCTTACAAACTTATAACAAGGCCAGAAATTTCTTGGTAATTTCTCAAATATTAGTAATAATTATTAGAATATTCCAACAAAGGTAGCGTAGCTTATCTTCTAACACTATTTCTCTTTCTTCACGTCCCATTGGTTACCTTTCATTTTCCTAACAATTTGCATTAGATATTTTTCTAGTTGACTTGTCTTACAAGACTCTAAATATTCTCTCATCTCAATTAATTCTCATTCTACTTTTGAAATGTCTACTTTTTAGTCACCTTGAGAAATTAAATTTATTTAGAATCAATTTTATCCAATGGGTTTATTATCAATTTTATTCTCCTTATAAAATAAATAAATTGTAATCACGAATGGGCAAACACCTAGATTGCGACCTAGCAAAAAGAGAAAACATATTGGTTTAAGATTAACACCACTGTGAACTAGGTATATACTTAAACTCTGTCACTGTTATGTAAAAAAAATTATCACTATTATACACAAAAATAATTATTGCTTAAAAATAAAGTATTTTTTACATACACTACTACACATTTGAACTTGACAACAAGACTTTGGACAAATTTTTTAAAAAATTTCCAGTTTATAAATGGAGAGCTGGGGTTTTAATTAAAAAAAATAAAAAAATAGATAATGGTTCAAAAATGTTGTCCAAGTTTATGATTTAGAAAGCGGTTGAGAACATTTTGCAGAAGATTTAGACAATTGTTTTGAACCGCTGTCAAAACATAGTTTGGACAATGGTTCCAAACCGTCCTGTCCAAGTGTTTGGATAATTAAATAACGACCCAAATCGCGAACCAAAGCGATATTTTTCCCCAAATTAAATCGCGAACCTGCGCAGAGGGGCCTCCTTCCTCCTTCCTCTACCCTAAATCGAACTTAAATCGTCGTCCTTTAGATTCAAATCTAACCATCCGTCCGGCCGTATTGCTTGCTTTTCAACCAACCTCCCTCCTGCCGCCGTCACCGCCCTTTCTCCTTCCATAGGTAATTATTCTTTCACATATATATATATATATATGTTAGTATATATCTGTTAGTATATATATATATATATTGAATTAATGTGTATATGTATATATATGTTAGGATTAATTGTTTATATAATTTGTTAGGATTAATTATTGTTAGTGTTAGAGATGAACAATTGATGCTTGGTTTATATATTGTTAATTGTTTATATATATATGTATATATTGCGTGGCTTTGTTTAATTGTTGTCAGTGGCTTTGTTTAATTGTATGTATGGTGTATGTATATTGGTGTATGTATATCATGTATATTGGTGTATATATATATATGTATATTGGTATATATATATCATGTTGTATGTATTGGTGTATGTATATTGGTGTATGTATATTGGTGTATATATATTGGTGTTTGATGCACTCAAGGTGTTTGATAATATGCGTGTGTGAGGATTTAAGCATAAATTAGTATTAATTTATTAGGATTAATGTTGTTAGTGTTAGAGATGAACAACTTGTTAGAGATGAATATATATTGTGTGGCTTGGCTTGATTTTTTATGCTAACTTAGATATGAACAATTGATGCACTCAAGGTGTTTGATAATATGATTGTGTGAGGATTTCAGCATAAATTAGGATTAATGCATTAGGATATATTTTGGTTATATTAATTTGATGATTTGGTGAATGGATAGTAGTGTGTTGCTTTAGATGATTAATGATGGTACATTAGGTTATATACATTGTTTTGAGATGCAACAAATCCTTAGATACATGCAATATACAAACCTTAGGTACTACCACATTCTATATGCAAGTTTTATACATTAGGATTGTAATACTTTTAGGTTTAATACATTAGGATACATTATCTTGAGAAACACTTCATATTGTCTTTTCTATAGGCATCTCTAGTTCTATATGGATCGAAAGTGGGTTCGAGCAGATCAATTATCATATGAGTATAGTAATGGGGTGAAAGAATTTTGTAATCATGCATTAGAACCCGCATGAGCCCCCGGTACATTCCATGTCTGTGTTGGAAATGTATGAATGGAAAAACCGTTAGTGGTCGAGAAAGTATGTTTGACCACTTGATGATTCACGGTATTGATAAAATATATACCGTTTGGACATATCATGGTGAGAGAAGAGATGGATGTAGCTCAAGCAACCTAGAAACTGACTTTAGGTTTGAAGATACAGTGGATGCGGATATTTTCGATGATGTACCGACTGTTGATACATCGAGTGGGGATGACGATGATCTGCGAGATCACCCTTATATGTCAGAGAAGTTAAGGGGATTCTTTTGGATTACCTTTGTGGCGGGTGTAAGAAGACAACAAAACTGTCCATTTGTGTTGATATTGTTCAACCTAAAAGCGAGCTCACCGGTTATGCGATGAGTGCTTCACAAGTATCCGGAAAGCAGTTAGTGGTCTATTGCACCGATGGAAATGTCTTGCCTAAGAGAGCATATGATGCTAAACAAATGCTCAAGTCCATCGGGTTAACACATCGTAAAAATTCATGCTTGTCCAGGGTGATTGTATCTTATTTGGAAGGAGTATGCAGACCTCGATGAATGTCCCAAGTGTGGGGAAGCGATATAAGAAAAATAAATCTCCTTGAAGGTGTTGTGGTACTTTTCAATAATACCAAGATTCAGGAGAATGTATAGTAGCTCTGTGGATGCTAGAAATTTAACTTGGCATCATGATGATAGGATCAAAGATGGAATGCTAAGACACCCTGCTGATTCACCCCAGTGGAAGACATTCGATGTCAGGCATCCAGAATTTGGCAACGAGCCACGACACTTGCGTCTTGCACTCTCAATTGACGGTACACCAATAGGATGGATGGTGAAGGCATTACCGGTGGTCAACCTGTAAGTGTTAGCATGGAGGAACTAACACGGATGCACTTGTGCGTACTTCACAACACGGTCGACGTGCTTCCTTTTATTGACCAAGACATGCGATCACTTGTCGAGAGAAATCCCACCAGAGATAGATCATGGATTGAAGTTGAGCACAATCGCACGTTTGTTGACTGGTTCAATGGTTATGTAGCAAATATGTTGTCACGGGAAACAGAATCAGTGAATGAAAGAGTTAAGTGGTTATCCAGAATGTCTGATAGACGTGTATATCCATACAAGTGTTATCTTAACAACGGATACACATTTTATACCAGAGATCATGATGCCACAAGTACTATGCAGAATAGTAGAGTGTCCATTACTGCAACTGCAGTGGATCAATCAAATACTACTTACTTTGGACAGATTGTCAACATTTGGGAACTCGACTATATTGTTCACCGTCAACCAATCTTGAGTGTAGTTGGGTGAGGATCCTAGCAGGGGTCCAAGTTGAAAGTTACGGGTTAGATGCTGCGTTGATTTGAAGAATGTGGGATCTGAGATGACCCTTACATAATGGCGATCAAGCTCAACAAATTTTCTATGTCCCGAGCCAGTTAATAAGAAATGGTCCATTGTGGTTATGTCAAATAAATTTAACAATAGTTTCCAGATTAGCGACCATGTCGATGAAGATGTTGACACAATTGATGATCCTTTTCAGAACTTCACTCATTTTGTACCATCTTTCGATGATCCTGCAAATCCACGCCCATACCATAGAATAATTAGAGATGAGGATGAATATGGCAATCCGGATCTTGTTAACATTAATGGTCATGAATGAGAAAGGTCAACCAAAAAATGAAAAAGAAAAACAAGTGCTAAAAAGAAATGTACGACTTTATTGAATGTTGTTTCTTCTGCTATATTAAATGTTGTTTCTTTTGCATTATTAAATAAAGTGAACTGGATCAACAGGTTCCGAGGCAACGGGATAATGAACATTGTGGACATTTTGTGTGTTGCTTTATTGAAGATATAATCTGCGCTTCTCTAACGAACATTCCTCTCAATGTAAGTCAATTTATCGATTTATTTAAATTATTATTGATTGAATAAAAATTCAACCAATATTGATTGAATAAAAATTCAACCTATATTGATTGATTCGTTGTTTGCAGTTTGTCTATGAACGTGAGTTCAATTCTTACTCTAAGAAAAGACTGGAGAAATGGAAAAACGATTGGACGGGGTACCTTTACAATCGATTCTTATATTCATACGATATTGAGTGATCGTTGTTTGAAATTTTGGTAGCATGTAATTAAATTATATATTTGTGATGATATATATTTCATATTTTTGGTGTATTGGACGTATGTTTATGATTGTATGTTTATTTATTTCATGATGTGTATGTTTATAAATTTATTTGATGTTTTGGTATATATATATGTGGTATAAGTTTTGGTTTATGGTTTTATTATAGGATTTTTGGTTTATGGTTTATGGTATTGGACGTATATATAAGTTTTGGTTTATAGTTTTATTATTGAATTTTTAAAATATAAATTAATAATTAAAAAAAAAGATATTGGACAGCGGTTAATAACCGTTGTCTAACTAACATAATAAACGAAATTATAAAAAAAAAATTAAGTTAGACAGCGGTTAATAACCGCTGTCCAAGACCCCATCTTGCACTGCGGTTGAAAACCGTTGTCCAAGCCCAACTTTTGGACAGCGGTTTTTTAATAGATGTCCAAGCTTGGACAGCTGTTATAACCGCTCTCTAAGGGCTTTTTTAACAGTTGTCCAAGCCCAAATGTGTATTAGTGATAGGAATAGTTTTTGTGTATAATAGTGATAACTTTTATATGTAACAAATACTAAAAGAACCGAGTTCACATTAAACTCAGGTTCACACAAATTATTATCTTGATTTAATCATTAGTGTTGGGATATTTTAGTTTTGATGAATTATGCCAAAACATTATCAACTTGTGTTTTTGAAGCTAATCTACAGATAACAAGTTGAGGGGGAACGAGAGAACAAATTGAGGGGGAACGAACGAAATCAGACGTAGATGATCGAGATCGGATGAGGTCATGAGATTTAGACCGATCGAGATCGGATGAGTTAGATGAGTTCGATTTAAACCGATGAGTTGTGCAAAATCGGAAGAGAAGAAAAAGCTAAGCCACCGATCGAAGATCGATGAGTAATGCACTTCGATCGATGATCGGAAGAACAAATCGAGTTGATATGGTGATCGTAAGAGCGCATAAGTCGATCAGAAAGAAACCCACCGTAAGATCGAAGAGAAGGTTGCAGATCAGAAGAGGAGCAGATGAGAGTGATCGAGATCAGACGTGATCGAGATCAGATATGAAGATGAGCAGATGATCAAGATCAGACGTGATTGAGATCAGATGTGCTAAACTGATATGCTAAACCTAATGTACTGACCTGATGCTATCCGGAGATATTGACCGAAGAAGTGTTGATCGATCGCCGAAATGATCGATCGTGCAAAGAAGAAATCGATAGCTCTCGAAATAAAGTGACTCGAAGGTCGATGTTCCGACCAGAGAATCGAACTCGGTCCACCGAAAGTGTCAAGATGCCCGACGATAAGGTCCAAGAGAAGTCTGCTGAATCAAGTATCCTGAGGCTCAGATGAGAAATCTGAGACTCAGATAAACCTGAAGACTCAGATAGAATCCTGAGACTCAGTATGTCTCTGAAGACACTGAGACTCAGAGAATCCTGAATGATTCCAAGGCGAGGAATCTGAGGAATATAGCCGTTAGAATCAGCTGACGTGGACCAATGAGAGGAAGACAACCAGCCTGGAAAAGCTGCAGAACATACAAAGAATAGTATGAATTTGAATGTGATTCTCTCCAACGGTAACATTCAAATCCACACTATAAATACAAGTTCTTCCTTCATTATTCGGGTGGAGAATATGCAAAAGATGCTACAGAGCCCAGAGCCTTATAGTCAAACATTCCCACCATAGAACACAAGTCTATAGATATACAAATATATTCAAAGAGTGTTCTAGAACCCAATCTAAGCAACCCACGATGTATCCTAAGCTTAGAGAGATTTTCCCAACCTTAGCATTGAGGCTAAACAAATGTAAGGGAAAATCTCAACCTAGTTGGAAACCAAACAAACCTTACCCAAATCAGTCGGTTAAGTTTGTAGGTGAGTGTGAACTTGGTAAACATCTACCAATCCCGAAAGGGAGGGTAGGCAATCCCGAGTGAGGGTGATAAGTCCCGATTGGAGTGTGAACTCGTTAAACATCTAAGAGGCGAGCCCGAGAGGGTGATAAGTCTAGTTGGAAGGAATTTCCCTAGGAACAGGGAGAGTGGATGTAGGAGCTTGAGCCTCCGAACCACTATACTTTGTTGTGTTATTTACTGCTTTACGTTCTTATCTTGTCATATGCATTCAATTATAAGCAAAACACAACACATGAGCTTAAAATGCAAAAATCTGTAATCACCATTCCTTCACCCCTGTTTTTATATGCACCGCACGAAATGTTTGCTTCCGCACGCGCAAAATGGGTTTTCCCACCGGGACCAACAAGTGGTATCAGAGCGGGAGTTCTAAAGTTCACTAATTTCAAAGTAAACACCTGAACTGATCTTTTTAAAAGAAAACCCGTTTCTTTAAAAATGCATATATTCTAATGTTTTGGCATCATTATCAAAAAAAAAAAGGAAATTGTTGGGATATTTTAGTTTTGATGAATTATGCCAAAACATTATCAACTTGTGTTTTTGAAGCTAATCTACAGATAACAAGTTGAGGGGGAACGAGAGAACAAATTGAGGGGGAACGAACGAAATCAGACGTAGATGATCGAGATCAGACGTAGATGATCGAGATCAGACGAGGCTGTAGACCAGACTGATCGAGATCAGATGAGTTAGATGAGTTCCGATTTAACTGATGAGCTGTGCAAAATCGGAAGAGAAAAAAGCTAAGTCACCGATCGGAAGATCGGATGACAGAATAGACCGATCGGATGATCGGAAGAACAATGAGTGATATGGTGATCAAGAGCGGCATAAGATGATCGAAAAGAAACCGACCAAGATCGGAAGAGAAGGTTGCAGATCGAGAAGAGGAGCAGATGAGACCGATCGAGATCGGGACGTGATCGAGATCGATATGAAGATGAGCGGATGATCAAGATCGACGTGATTGAGATCGGATGTGCTAAACCGATATGCTAAAACCTAATGTAATCGACCGATGCTATCCGGAGATATTGATCGAAGAAGTGTTGATCGGATCGGTCGAGCCGATCGGATCAAAAGCAAAGAAGAAATCGATGCTTTGAGTCAAAGTGACTGAAGGTCGGGATCCGAATTCAGAGAATCGAACTCGGTCGGTCGAGTGTCAAGATGTCTGCTCGCATAAGGTCCGGCCAAGAGAAGTCTCTTTGAATCAAGTATCCCGAGTCTCGGATAAACCCGAGGCTCGGGGATGAGAAATCTGAGACTCGGATAAACTCAAGACTCAGATAGAATCCCGAGACTCAAGATGTCTCTCAAGACACCGAGACTCAGAGAATCTGAATGATTCCAAGGCGAGGAATCGAGGAATATAGCCGATTAGAATCGGTGACGTGGACCAATGAGAGGAAGACAACCACCGAAAAAGTCAGAACATACAAAGAATAGTATGAATTTGAATGTGATTCTCTCCAACGTTAACATTCAAATCCACACTATAAATACAAGTTCTTCCTTTATTATTATTGGAGAATATGCAAAAAGATGCTTCTGAGCCAAGAGCCTTATAGTCAAGCATTCCCACCATAGAACACAAGTCTATAGATATACAAATATATTCAAAGAGTGTTCTAGAACTCAATCTAAGCAACCCACGATGTATCTATCCTTAGAGAGATTTTCCCAACCTTAGCATTGAGGCTAAACAAATGTAAGGGAAAATCTCAACCTAGTTGAAACCAAACAAACCTTACCCCAAATCATCGGTTAAGTTTGTAGGTGAGTGTGAACTTCGGTAAACATCTAGCAATCCCGAAAGGGAGGGTAGGCAATCCCGAGTGAGGGTGATAAGTCCCGATTGGAGTGTGAACTCGTTAAACATCTAAGAGGCGAGCCCGAGAGGGTGATAAGTCCGATTGGAAGGAATTTCCCTAGGAATAGGGGAGAGTGGATGTAGGAGCTTGAGCCTCCGAACCACTATACTTTGTTGTGTTCTTTACTGTTTTACGTTCTTATCTTGTCATATGCATTCGATTATAAGCAAAACACAACACATGAGCTTAAAACACAAAAATCTGTAATCATCATTCCTTCACCCCTGTTTTTATATGCACCGTACGAAATGTTTGCTTCCGCACGCGCAAAATGGGTTTTCCCAACGGGACCAACAATTAGTTAACAAAATTTAATGTCAAGTGTAAGTATATATGGACAAAGAAATCTTCATCCGTGCAACATTGCCACGTAATAAAATGATTGTATTATTTATTTTATTACAAATTAAGGACTATTTGCAAGGACTCCAAATAGTTTTCAATTTGCCAGGACCCGGTTAGTTGAATTTGGCACATGAATAAGTTAGCAATTTTTTTGTTATTTTACACTTTTCAATAACAAAAAGATGAGACTTTATGGAATTATATATATAGTACAAAAATAGACACAAATAAGTACCCTGTCTTTGTTTATATAATTCAATTTAACCCGTATTATATCCAAGGTAGGGTCAAATGTCATGAATTAAAAATAAGATTCATAGCATGAATCAAGTCTATACAAGTTTTTGTCATGTTATTGCTTGATTTTTACATTTTCTGGCTCTCAAAGAAAGAAAAAATTAATTCAAATTTAACATATACTACTATCTTAATTTTAATTTTCTATTTTCTATCGAAATTGTAAACACGAAGTTGGGCTATCCTGTAATTATTGGTGGACATAAAGAATAATAATATTATATCTAACAGCTGCTCAAGTAACAAATCGATTAATCCAAGGGTTTAGTATGAAAATTAGGAAAAGGAAATGCAATTCAATGTAAATTTCTGAGTAAGTTATAAGTAATTAAATAATTAATATAATTACCCAATATACAGATAGACATGCGAAGTTCGTCCTAGAGTTGCCCATCCGAACCGGAACCGGATAAACCAGAACCAAAACCGCCAGAACCGGAACAGTGACGAACCGGAACCGAAACCGTGTATTACACGGTTCGATTCCGGTTCCTACTGCTACAAAACCGTAACCGTCGGTTCCACGGTTCGAACCGGCGGTTCCGCGGTTCCGAACCGTTTATGACCGTTGCAAACCGTTTTGCCCGTTGGAACCGGGCGGTTCATGGTTCGAACCGTGAACCGCCGGTTCTCGCCTATTTTTTTTTTATTTAATGGTTGAGATTGAGTCAAATGTTACCAGTTTTTTGATCCAATGGTCGAGATTCAATATGAAAGTTACCGTTTTTTTTGTTTTTTTTTTATTTTCCCAAACTCTATAAATACCCCTTCATTTGTATTCATTTTCTTGCACCAACTTGATCCAAATTGATCAATTCTTCTTCATCTCTCTAATTCTCTTGTTCTAAGTTCTAACTTTATAAGCTTCATTATAGTTCATACTTCATATATTATCTATATTGATATATTTTATACATTATAGTATATAGTTTATATTATATACACTTTACTTTATATTTTATATTACATAAAATAAAATGTCAAGAAGAGGAGGATCATCATCTTCTAGAGGAGGAAAAGGAAAGAGTCCGATGACTTCCGATTTTCCTCCACCTCCTCCTCCTACTGCACAATTCAATATTCCATGGAGTGTGGAGGAAATAGAAGCGAGTCTTGGTCCCGGTTATGCGGATGCCACTTTTTCAAATGAAGAATTTCAACAACCTCGTGGTGGTACTCAAGAAAGTACTCACGGTCATGGACATGGTCCTCATGAAAACGAAGAAAATGTGGAGGAGGTCATTTCACCTCAAGGCGGAGAAAGAAGATGTAGAGTTCTTGCATCTGAAATATTCACCATTCACTTCAAAAAAGTGGCAACCGATGAGGTAAATATATTTAAAGTTTATTGTAACTATTGCACTAATGTTTATCATTTTGAGAAAGGTGGTGGATATGGAACATTTAAAAAACACTTGTTGGCAAAACATAAAGAAGTCTTGGGAATGACTACATCTCAAACGCAATTCACATTGGATTCACGGCGTCTTTGAAGGTGGTGAAGTAAGTAATCCTACCAGTTTATTTAGATATAATGTTAAGGTTGCTAGAAGAGAATTAGCTAAACTTATTTGTTCTAAACATCTTCCTTTTCGTTTTGCAAATGATCTTCGTTTTGAAGAATGGGTTACTACGGCTTATAATCATTCGGCCAAAAAAATTTCACGGTCTTCTATTACTCGTGAAATTGATAAAATGGCTAAAGAAATAAGAGATGAAATGACTAGCATGTTTTCTAGATTAACTCAAAAAGTTTCTATATGTTCGGATATTTGGAGTGATCATTTTCAAGAGCATAATTATATGGGCATTACTTGTCATTGGATTGATGATACGTGGACAATTCAAAAACGTTTAATTGCATATAGAGAGTTTGATATCGAGCATCCTGACGCTAATATTGCTCTAAAAATTAAATGCGGTTTTGCAAGAGTACAACATTCTTACAAAAATATTTTCAATTTCATTTGATAATGCAAGTGCTAATATGGCTAGTTTAGATGAACTTATTGCAATTTGTCAACCATCAATTGGTGGTAGATTTTTTCATGTAAGATGTTTTTGTCATATTTTAAATTTGTGTGTTCAAGATGGTTTATCTTCTTTAAAAATGCATGTTGCTCCTATTAAACATGCACTTGGTTATTCGGTTAGACATCAAAAAAATTTAAAAAGATGGAAAAGTTTTTGTGTAGTTAATAAACTTACTCCTAAAAAAAATTTCACTTGATGTTGCTACTAGATGGAACTCAACTTATAAAATGTTAAGTGCATCTTATGAGTATAGAAATGCATTATTTAATTTTTTTGCACAAGAACAATGTGGTATTACTTTATTTCCTAGTCAATGGGATTCATGTGCTACTTTATGTGAGATGTTGCAAGTTTTTAATTTTTTTTTACTACACAATTATCGTGCACGATTATCCTACTTTATTCTTGCTTTAGATCAATGTGTTAGAGTTGCAATTACTCTAGATTGTAGTGATCTAAATGAAATATTATATAATCTTTATTAGTTCAATGAAAGTCAAATGGATGAAATATTTTTTATATATTCGATGTGTTTATAATTGCTAAAATACTTGATCCTAGAGTAAGAATAGATGGAGTGCAAGAATTAATTTCTATATATTATGATGCTTTTTTTCCTATTACAGATGATAACACCCTTCTCCTATTGTGGTTGTCCAAAAATCTAAACAAGTTCTTATGGATGTTTTTTAGAGAATATAAAATTCAATTTGGTCCTACTAGTGGTGATTCTACTAGTGTTCGTGGTGCTACTAGTACTACTAGTGGGACGTGGTGGTACTCAATCCCTTGGTCGTGGTCTTTATGGTAAATTTTCTCGTTTAGATAATTTTTCTAAAGAACGATATCAACAACGTCTTGGAAACGGCACAATCAAATATTTTCTTAGAAATTGAAAATTTTCTAAATACACCTTCTTTTTGAGTATCAACAAGGAGAATTAGAAAATTTTGTTATTTTAAAGTGGTGGTCGAGGAGATTAGATGCTTATCCGGTGTTGAGTATGATTGCAAAAAGAGGTATATGCATGTCCCGTCTCAACCGTAAGCCGAAGCGAGCATTTAGCTTGGGTGGACATATCTTAAATGAAAGGTGTTCAAGATTGACGGTTGAGCACTTGAAAAACCAATGTTTCTTGATGATTGGGTGAAAGCCGAAGATCGAACACAAGATGAAGCTCTTAGCACGGATTCTAGCGAAAGATAGTGTGATCGACGACACATAGCAAAACCGAAAATGAAGCTTAAATCTTCTTAAGATTTAAGTCTTGAGGTAATAAAACAAGGTAAAAGAACTACGTGAACTTTTGATTCTAATCGGATATGTAGGCAACATAATTTTAAGTTTCTAACTTAGAATTTTCTAAGTTTAAAATTTAAAATTATGCCCTTTTTTTTTTTTTTTTTTTTATCCTCTTTTCATTATTTGTAATTTTTTAATTGTAATTATAAGTTGTACACTTGTATTTGTAGCATTAGCAATTTAGTATGTTACTTGTAAGTTGTAAATTGTAAATTGTAATTTTTGTAATGTATTAAATTAGTGTTTCATGTAAATTTTTTGAGTTGTTTGTTATTTGTAATTTTGTATGTTTAATAACATAAGATTTTGCTTCATCTTCTTTAAATTTACTTAATTTTTTTTTTTTATTTGTATTTTGATAAAAAAAAATTAAAAAAAAAAGGGTTCCAGAACCGTGAACCGGAACCGGAACCGTTGGAACCGAATGGAACTGGAATCGTTAAAGTATTTTACACCGTTCGGTTCCGGTTCCAACTTTTTGGAATCGAGAACCGCCGATTCGGAACCGGAACCGGCGGTTCGAACCGTTTGGGCACCTCTAGTTCGTCCACCTCGGGTGATTCTCCCCAGGAAACAATTTGAGATATTTATTTATTTGATTTAATATCTCTAATCTCTATATAATATCGAAAATTCCCAATTCGGCCAACTCACAAGTCACACCCAATTTTGCAAGAAACACACTGCAAACTGTAAGTTTTCTCTCTGAGTTTCCCTTCTTCAATCATGAATCTTGATGGTTGAATTGTTCTTTTGTATGAGAAATAATTCTGGGTTTGGTTCAAAATATGGAAAATTCCATGGAAATTCTGATTATTGGAATGAAAAATCGTCTTCTTCTTGAACTATGTTTTGTGATGGACTAAATTTGAGAGTTTTAGGGCTGGGATAGGTTTTATTCATGTTGTGTGAATTGATTAGCCCTTTTCTCGAATGTATGAAAAAGGACTTATTTCTGTTACTTTGTGTTGCAAAAATTTGTTGGGAAATTGATGTATTAATGATAGATGTACACTAAAAGAATGTGTTTTTTGATGAATAAAATTCATTTTATAATATTATATAGTGTGTAGGTAAAAGAATTTAACATATGAGATGTGATTTAAAATATATATATATATATAGCCCCACATAAATTCAACCCCTGTGTGTGTTTTAACTCTTGTGAGGGCCCCTGTTAATTTACATTCTGATGCAATTTGTGTAGGATATGGGTAATTTACTTTGCTGTGTACAAGTGGATCAATCCACTGTTGCAATTAAGGAGCGATTCGGGAAATTTGAGGAAGTTCTAGAGCCAGGGTGTCACTGTTTGCCTTGGTGTCTCGGGAGCCAGCTGGCCGGCCATCTCACGCTTCGTTTGCAGCAGTTGGATGTCAAATGCGAGACCAAGACGAAGGTTCGTTTCTCTATGGACTTTCCGTCTCGTGGTTTATGGATCATTGTTTTTCTTGCAACGATAAATGGTGGTTATGGATAGTTAATGGGATTAGTATTAGTTGTTTTGTTGAAATGTATTGATGTGTGTGTGTTGGCATTAGTTGTTTCATTCAGAAGTATTAGTTGTTATGCTGTAAAGTAATAGTTGTGAATTAAGTTGTACGGTAAAATTGTTTTGAACAAGACCCAACTCTGCATAATTTTGTTTTCAGGACAATGTGTTTGTGAACGTCGTGGCATCAATTCAGTATCGAGCCCTTGCTGATAAGGCAAATGATGCATTTTACAAACTGAGTAACACGAGAAGCCAAATTCAGGCCTATGTCTTTGATGGTAATTTAGTGTATGTTTGTTCGTGCGCTTGTGAATTATGTTTCTTGGTTAATGTCTAAGTTGTGACTTCCCATGATGCAGTGATAAGAGCCAGTGTTCCAAAACTTCTCCTTGACGATGCTTTTGAGCAGAAAAACGAAATTGCTAAGGCTGTTGAAGATGAACTCGAGAAGGTAAATATCGCTTTATAGTGACGCTAATTGATGATCTGAATTAAACAAACCTAATACTATTATAATATGTGATTGGTTTCTTGTTCTTGTTTGCAGGCAATGTCCGCTTACGGATATGAAATCGTTCAGACGCTAATTGTCGACATAGAACCAGACGAGCACGTTAAGAGAGCCATGAACGAGATCAATGCAGGTAAAGTGTGACATTTCGTAAAGATTTGATATTTCGGTGAACTTGATTCACAAAAGGTTTATGGTGAACTTAATATTACTGTTAGCATACAAAGTAGTACTGTTCAGTGATTTTGAGAAGAATAACACATAAAACCAAACATTTTCTGAACAGTATTACTTCATATGTTAAACAGTATCACTTCTAATACGAAACAGTATTCCTTTTAAAAAAGAGAGTTCACGTGAACCTGTATCAACGTTACAGCTGCAAGGATGAGGGTGGCGGCTAACGAGAAAGCGGAAGCCGAAAAGATTCTTCAAATCAAGAGAGCCGAAGGAGAAGCCGAGGCTAAATACTTATCAGGTTTGGGTATCGCTCGGCAACGTCAGGCAATCGTGGACGGACTACGAGACAGCGTGCTCGGTTTCTCGGTCAATGTCCCGGGGACCACCGCCAAGGACGTCATGGACATGGTCCTCGTCACCCAATATTTCGACACAATGAAAGAGATCGGTGCTACCTCCAAATCTTCTGCTGTCTTCATCCCACACGGGCCGGGTGCTGTTCGTGATGTGGCATCCCAGATTCGCGACGGGCTTCTTCAGGGTTCGCATGTTTCGTCTTAACTGGTTCGATTGTCTTAAAGAAAACCTTATATACGTTGATTTTGTCGTGTTGAATATTGTTCTTATCGTATTTAATTTCGATGGATATATCAATGCACAATGTGTTGCTTCTATATACTCTATATTGATGGATTGTGTACATGAGCTATTATAGCACATAATATTTACATGAATTTTTGTATTTACATCAAGATTGGTTTCATTGTTAAGTTGCAGAATCCGTGTCTTTGTTTCAATCTTGTCCAAGTTTGTTGCTGGATATCCTTCTTATTTTAAGGACGACGATTCTTCGTCGTCTTCGTATTCAACGTAACTTTGGTTTTCTCGTCATTACTCGTCTCCTCGTCCTTTCTCGTCCTTGATCGTGACGTTATCTTCCTCTTTCTTTTAAGGTTTCCTCTCTCTGGCTTTTTCTGCGGTGTCATGTTTCTCTGTTATGTTGCCTCACATTCACCTGAATTCGACACGAGAAAATATGTCAGAAAAATTTATAATGAAAACCAGAAATTGCTTTGCTGCAAATGCATGCTTTCAGGATCATTTAGCAAATTAACACAAGAGAAGACGAAGATACTGAACAAACCTGAATAACCTCAATCTTTTGCCCTTGGATAAAAATTTATTTAACTTCCAATTTTAGTGATTATTTATACTTATTAGCTAAAACAAAACATTGGACAAAATTACATCAGAAAGCAATCTCCTACTTTTCTTCATCCTCAACAAATTTATTGGTATACAATTCTTAAAATTTTATCCTTTTTATCCATAACCAGTGATTTGCTTTCAACATTAAATATAAAATGTAGGCCACCTTTACTATAATTGCATGCCAGATAAAAAATCATGATCACATATTTCCACATTCTAATAAAATGAAATTAAATGTCTATACTTTTGGGGACAAAATTACATTACAAACTCCCACCCCTCAAATTTCCCTATCCTTTTATCCCCAATTAGTCAAATGAACTCAATTGCCACAATAAAAAGTCACAATTTAAATCCACTTTTCACTTCTCCCAATATTATTATTCATCCAAAAAAGGGCCCCCAAAATTCCTGCTAAAATTTCAACTGCACACTACAGCAACCTATCAGATAACCCCGGCAGCCTCCTGAAAAAGCTCAAACTCGCCGGCGGCATCGGATCCCTAAACATCGGGTGGCGGAGGAAGTAAAACCCTAGCGCCACCGCCGCCATCTTCGGCGGCACCGCGTACAAAACAATCGTAATCGCAAGGCATAATCCGATGAACAGCTTCGTAGCCCTAGGATCCCTCCAGCTCACCAACGCCTGAATCCTCTCCCCCTGCGTCGCGAAATCACCCAACACCGTCTGAACCCGCGCTGCCAGGATCCGTAACCGGTCGTACCGGATCCGGATAATCTCCGGCGGCCGTGAAGTCGGAAACGTGTCGAATTCCTCGTCTAATTCGTCCGGGTCGACCGAATCCGCTTGCGACAGCTTGATATCCATACCCGCGGGTATTTTCAGTTTGAACCGGTAGTACCAGACTCCGATTAAAAACACGTATAAAAACCCGGTCGGGACTATTAAATCCGGGTACCAAACAAGGACCAAGTACAAAACATGGACTAAAATAGTCGTAACCGGGTTTTTCCATCTCCGGATATGGTCCATCCATTTCGCCAACCCGACCGCCCACGCTAAAACCGCCACGATCCGGAACCAATTGGCTTTACTTTTCCTCATGCTCCAGCTACCCGAATCCGCATCCAGCATGAACCGGACCACCTCCGGGCCGAGCGCCGGCTCAGACCGCTCCAGCCATGCCGCCACCATTTTCGTGGCGGCGCTGCGCAGCGACTCCTGCTGAGCAACACCGAGGGGCGGAGATAGTGCATTTTGGGCAGCAAAGGCTGCCCGTACACGCCGCATGTGTCGGGCAGCAAATACGGGCAGGCGAACCGGACCGCTAATTCGATCTCGCCCATTTTCTTCAACCCGCTCCGGGACAACACCATTAAAGGATACGAATTCATGTACACTTTGTTACTTTCCAATGTGGATATCCGAATTCGGACCTTTCCGACCCGGCAATCGGGTCTTTCTTCACCCGGTTCTGCAAACATGCGCCAATTGTCGAATACCCCTATAGTCATCACCGTACACGGGTCATACACTTGCCACGTGTACTGCTCGTTCCACCTCGGGTCAAAACTGTCCGTAACGGTTCGGGTTCGAACCCATTTCTTCCCGTACTTGGCCACACAGTAAGCGTCCGTAGACCCTTTTCCGTTTCCCTTAGCTTTCATGGGCAATAATCCCCTGCAACCGAGTATACCCAGCTCCAAAATCCCAACCGCAGGTTTCCACAACTGTTTAGCAGTGGGTCTAAAATCGCTACAAAGATGAGCGGCTTCGTCCAAAACGTGGTACCCTCCCTCCAAACACATCCTCAAATGCAGCCTGCCGGAGTAGGACCCACTCCCGCCGGGCCCACCTTCCACGCTGTACCACTTCGCCGCCACGTGGCGCTCGTCGATGCGCTGCTCGATCATCCCCACGGGGATTAGCACGTGCCCGAGAAGCACCGGATCTTTACCCGTGCGATCCTCCACTAGCAAAATCAGGCTATCCTCGAGTGGCTCCCCCGCAACAAATATCAAATCCTCGTTCCAGTGAAACGCGGCCGTATGGTGGCTCATGGACCCTCGCCGGGTCCGGACCGATTGGAACCCGAGTTGACCCTTGACCCGAATTTCGGGAGCTGTTAGCGGGGGCAAATTGGGGATTATGTGGAGATCCTGCGCTTCGATTACGGTTACCCTGAGGTACCACAGTTTAGGCGACTGGTACACCTTCGGCCGCGCGTACGACACGAACGGCTGCGGCGCGTCGGCGCTCCATGATTCGGGGAAAGCCTCATCGGCCTGTGTGCCGATCCATACTGACAGCTGTAAATCGCCAGAAACTCTGTTTTGCTCGTCGTTAGCGCCGCCTTCGAGGTGGTACCACTGCGGGGCCAGGGGACTGTCCGGCGGGTCCCGCACCGGCACGTCGGAGAGGTCGAAGCACACTCCGCCGAGGAATTTCTCCGACGCGCCGCCGTCCCACACGGAGATCTCGAGCGTCGAACTCGCCGCGGTTTCCTTGCTGTACCCGAGGGCGAATACTGTGTTCCACTCGGGATTGGGTAATGACGAATCGGGCTGATTCGCGGGCTTCGATCGGACGATGTGGCCCGATGTGCGGATTTTCACGTGCGAGTTTTCGTTTGGGGAAAGCCCGCGGGCTTTGACGATTCGCACGAATAGGTACTGCATCGGCTCGACTAGATCGAACGCGTGGATTCTCTCCGATTTATCGCCGACCGATTTGCCGGAAATTATTCGCGGCGAGAAATCCCCTTTCGATGGATGACGTGGCATGTGTACTCTCTCGTTAGGCGTGGGGCCCGCCATGGGACCGTTCCCTCCTCCCATCTGCATTCTTCTCACCTCCGGCGAGAATCCCGGCGGCGGCATATGCTCCGGCGGAGGGCCATTTTCCGGTGGCGGAATATTCTCGTGGATCCTCACCACAGAAGGTAAATGCTCTCGCGCCTCCATCGGCGGCGGCGGCGGCTCTTCCATAACCACCAGCACTGGTCTCTTCATCACTTCCTCCGGCGGCGGCGGCTGCTGCTGCTGCTCCGTCGGAGGCTGCTCTTGCGGCGGCGGCGGAGGCTCCTCCTCCGCAATTTCATCGTAGTAATAAATCTTCAACCCTAATTCCCCTTTAATCCAACTGAACACGCTCTTTTTCTCCATGGTGTAATACACCAAACCCTCCTCTCCCCTTTTCGCAAATTGCGATCCGTACAATTTCACTCGCCCTAGAAAATGATTCTTCCTCGCATTTCCGTTACTCATCTTCTTATCATTGAAAACCTCCACATTTAATTCCTCGAATTCCATCGTTTTGGGATCTGAAACGACGAAATCCAACGCTTCGTTCCACACCGGGTTGAGATTTCTCTGCACGGTAGATGTTCGACGTTTTGCCCCATCGAAATCCGCGACGACGTAGGGGCTGGAGCTCCCCTGTCCGTCTTTCGGGAGAAGGTCACGCGCCTCGATCACTTCGACGACGAGTTTCCGGACGGTGGCGGACGGCGGCGGCGGAGGGTGGTCGGAGGACATCGTCATTTCTTCATAGTGGTTTTTTTCCTTCAATATTCTTTGATTTAGAACAAACTTTTGTTGCGCATTATATTCTTGTTATTAGTAAAATATCTCTCTGTGTTTTGTTATTCGAGGCTTTTTCTAGAAATGGTGGGAATGTCTTGGATGCAATGTGACAACTGAATGTTTGTTACTATTGATATAATAATTATATGTAGTATATAATTATTATTTTTTAAAAGGTGTATTTTCTAAACCAATTTATTTTATTGAAATATTTAATTTATTTATCCTGAAATATTTTCAGTGTAGAACAAGTTGTGCATTTCATTGTGACCAAGTCAATTAAATGTTTCAATAAAATAAGTTGTACGTTTTAAAAAATACACTTAAATTGTCCGCCGTACTTGGTGCACATGAGATCTACTTAAAAAATAAGAGTAGGTTGTATATGTATCAGGTGCAACTCAAATGCATTTTAGTGCATTTTTTAAATATATAATTCGTTAAACTAATTCATTCATGTATTTTGTGAAAGTGAAAATGAATTTCATATATCATAATAAACATTTGGTTTAATAAAACAAGTTGCATGTTTAAAAATACACTTGAATTGTATACAAGTTTTTTTACCTGTTTTTAAATAAAAATATTTTTTGTAGTCCCAAACGGCTTTTGGCGTCAGGTTTCTAGAGGAGGGTGAATATCAAAACTTTTTTATACAGATCGGTGTGATGGCAGTTAGCCTTCGATCAGAGTCGCGAGTGAATCGGTTTGGCCGATAACCAACTTACTAATCGCCACGCAAGCAGCGGCGATTCGGTGAACTATCGGGTTTAATCGATGTGTCGCCGGAAGTTTAAGTTTTTCGTGAAAAACCGGTTTTTATAAATCGATTCCAAAGTTAGTGTTTTTAACCGGTTGGTCAAGTGTCAGTTTGATCGATCGTGTTTTGGTGCTACCGATCTCAACTTAGAATATGTATGCTTTTAAAGGTTGTGTGCAATTGTGCAATTAATCAAAGCAGAAAGACAACAAGATTTATAGTGGTTAGGACAAACCAAATCCTACGCCCACTTTTCCCTATCACAAGGGGGCACCAACTTAACTAACCTGGACTTAGTTTTATGTGTTAGTCCAACACAAGACAATCGACAGATATTTAAGGAGTTCTCACTCAACCGATCCTTAAATCTAACTAGAAACCCTAGTGCGAAATCTTTGCTAAACAACTTAACCTAACTGGGGTTTGGATAAGATTGTTTTGGTTCCAACTATGAAATCTTTTCTAGTGTTTAAGGTAGCCTATCAATTTAGATGAAAAGATTTCTATGCTAAGAACTTATGGGATGAACACTTAATAAAATAATCTTCTTGATCGTGTTCTTCGTATGAAAATCGATAATTGCTTGAGCTTCTTGATTGTTCGGTGTTCCGTGTCTTCACTCTCGAAGTGTGATCCCATATTTATAGACCTTGAAATCAAAGAGCCGTTGGAGAGCAATTTGAATTTTAGGCTATATTAGGTAGGTTTTTGAGGATTGATGTGGCGTGCTTGAGAACGGCATGGTAAAAACGTGAACTTGTATTTTATAGCCGTTAGAGAGAGCAAAGATCAAATCCCTTAATTGTCGGCTCCGATCATACGTGTCTTGTTCTTATTGGTTAACGACGACTTTTCGATTGTTGTTCTTCCAACTAAGGTTGACATTCTTCTTGTTCGGATCATAGGCGTATGATTAGGTGAAACATCGGTTTTCACTGGTGGTGACGTCGATCAAGTAATCGATCTACCACCGATGGAGTCTTTAAAGTGCTTGGGTTGACTTAGCTTCAACTAGCGACTTACCGATGTAGGTCTTCCGTCCGATCTTCCGAAGTCATCGATCTTCAAGTATTACGAGTTTGAGCTTTATGACTCAATTTGAGATATCGACTAGATCGATCGATCGATCTTCCGTTCTTCTCTAGATTACGCCCGTCGGATATCGGATGTTCTTTGGATCTTGATTCGATTTATACATATTGAGGTTCCCCTCAATATGTGACCTATCTATTACATCGGTTGTTCTATCAAAGAATTATCAATTGGTATTCTATAAACGGTAATATAAACATCGATTACCAATGTGTCCGAAATTTGGTCCTATTACATGTGTTTCTGGAACTTTTATCAAAACTATAAATTTCCCAACAATTTTAATATCAATATTTCACATGATGACACCTTGGATATGTGTAAAATAAGTGGGAATGTTGCCCCCAAAGGCATTGCCAAGTGGTAAAGCTTGTGGTGATGTGGGAAGAAGTCACCCGGCAACGCAGGTTCGAACCCCGTGTGGGACAAATTCTCCTATGAAATATTATGCGGGTTTGTCATGGGGATTGAATCTTGTTGGCTCCTCTCCCACAAGTGTCTGTCACTTGGGCACATCCTTCGATTTACAATCCGCCCGACTGAGGGGCCAACGGCAAGGGTGGGGAGAGTTTCTCGTCTCTTCTTAAATAAAAAATAAAAAAAATAAGTGGGAATGTTTGTTTGTTTTGTGGGAGTGTGCATGTGTGTGTGAGAGAGAGAGTGATAGGATTCCATTCCATTCTCTCTGATGAAGTTTTCTCCCTTTTTTCATTGTATTTTATCATCACTCACTCCCACTTTCTGGATTTTGGTCCTCAATCTACAACTTCTTGTTTACACTAATTTGATATTACTGGTTATCCACATTTAAATATTAATCAAATCAAACTCAATGCTTTATATTTGTATATCAAGTTTAGGTGAATTGTTGAAGAGGCTAGGTGTAGATGTGGACTTGGATTTTGTCTCAAGTTATGCTTTACTACTTAATTTTGTTTTAGGATTATTAATCATGAAACACTGTAAACATAATAAATTCTTGTTTCAAATCTTGTTCGCATTAAGGTATTTTTTAAATCTGATCTCTTGTGACTTGTGAGGTCTTGCGACAGTAATACTTTTGATGTAAAAAAAAAAGTAATTTTGTAAATGCTTTTTATATTATGAGACTTATGGGTCTAGAAAAAAATAATTAAAAACTCGTATGAGACAACCTCATATATGAAATGAATTCAGATCTGGTGCTATACAGCACCCTCCTGTGCACATACACACTATTGAATCTCACACGCACACACACACTCGTGCGGGTGTGTGTGATCAAATGATGGGGACCCTCATGTACAACACCTAATCCTCCCCCATATGAAATAGGTTATAAGTTAGCACCAATAAATACATAACTCTTCTAAAGTGCCAAATCGACGTATTCAATTAAATTATGTTTTGTCTCACCGTGAAACGATCTCACGTAAATGTGTCTCATTTTTTAACAGTATTAACCCCAATGGCCAAATCTAGTGTTTTTGTAGGTATTTGATTGTTGAAACATATTTCATCAAGGAGAGCATATATTCAAATATACGTCAACTCTGGAATTGCATCATCTAATTATTCCATAAAATCAAACTCATCACTCCTTTTTGTCAAAAGTGTGCAGAAAAAGCATCTTCTTTTCTTTGTTCATTCTGGTTCCTATTCCTCAACCACTACATTCTCTCAGTTTTCTCACTTTTTAATGTATTCACTTAACTATCATTATTTTCTTAAAAAAAAAAAAAACTTAACTATCATTATTATCTTTTAATATTTCCATTAATTATTATGAATTTTTTAAGATTACCATTTCGGAACTCATGTCATTCTTAATTACTCTGATTAATATTTTTATTTCATTCTAATTAAATGTCATTTTAATCTTCTACATTATTTGCATAACATTCCCTCATTATCATATATATATATATATATATATATATATATATATATATATATATATATACTTATAATAATTAATTTTTATGGTCATTTAAAATTTAAAATTTCATACAAATGCACGATGTAAATAATTTTCTCATTAAATAGTAATTTTATTAAGAATATTTAGTTGTTATTAATTAAGGTTAATTTTTATCAATTCTTGAGATGGGTCAGTTCATGCAGAGTTTTGATCTGACTTGAAGTGAGACCCCCGCTAGTGGATAGTGGTATGGTCCCCCGAATTAATTGGTCCTTGAGCCAAATACTGAATTATAAAAAAAAGAAAATAAAGGTTCATTTTTGCCTAAAAACTATCTTTAATTTGTTTGAAAATTTACAGAATGACACTTAATAAGGATACGAGAAACGTAATTTAAGCTCACTCCACTTTTCGAATAGATTCCAACTTGGGAAGAATAATTTTTATGGTCGATTCTAGTTGAGCTGAGTTTGTTGTTTATAGATTGACAATATATGAATCGAGAGAAAATATCACAAATGACCATGTAATTTTGGCTGAATTCATAAATGGTTCGGTAAGTTTTTACTTTATTAATTTTAATTCTTTTAGTTATAATTCTAGTCCCTTTTATTGGAAAATTGAAATTTTGGTTAAAAATGGCCGAAAATATGATGTAGCATACAAAATAATGCAAAAAATATATTTAAATAACGGGTTCAATAAAAGGAATAAAATAATATAGATTTCGACCCTCGCCTCAACGTAAATCACTAAAAATTAGCGACGATAATGAATAGAATTCGTGATTTTTAAGTTGCGATTCATGGGAGAAGTGTAATCAAAATATGAAATTGATAAGGGATTTTTTTCCTTGATGAAAGACAGTTCAAATGAGAGTGGTGACAACCGTTGACGTGACCAGAATAAAATGCTAGGTTAATTTTTCGATTAAATTTTAAATTATCCGGCGAAAAGAACTAGAATTGAAAATGACTAGTATGGGTGAGTCTCATGTGCATCTAGGTGTACCGTGCACTTATAATGCATTGTAAAATTGTGCATCTTGTTATATTAAAAGATGCAACTTGTTTATACTAAATCGTACAATTATTTTTTTATATTAATAATTGCACAATTGAGTATAAATAAATTATATCTTTCTATATAATAAATTGCATGGTTTTAAAACGCACTACGAGTGCACGGTGCACCTCGATGCATATAAGACTTATCCATCATATATAGCAATAAGTATTGTTGCCAGATGAAAGTTAGGGTCAATACGTTGAGTTGAATTAAATGCAGTGAAGACTATACACCTAAGTTTTATCAAAATTCAATTCAATTAGCCTAAATAAGATATATTAGTGACATATTTATAATAGATTAATCTAAGCGGATGGCATCATCATTGAGCTACCAAATGAGGTGATTTTTACATGTGATGTATCATCACCATATTAATATAGAATGTGTTATGTGCTGTTATTTATGCATTTTGAGTCATTGATTGAACATGTGCCAAGCTGCATGTTACTATAATCTCCCCAATCACCATAATCTACATTTTTTTATTTAATATAAAAAACACATATATATCTATCATTCTTTGATTCTTTTCTAGCTTCAAGTATACATTTTTGCATTTTGAGAATGCTCGCTAACAAGAAGCTTCTTCTTAATTGCACTATCTTTTTTTTTTTTTTTAATTGGTGGACTTGATTAATTTGGAATCTGATCCTTGTAAGATATAAAGTTTTTTTTTTCACTTATAGGATATATGTTCTTTTCGTTGGTTATCGTCTAAAAAAAATTCTTTCAAAAATATCTCCTTTTCTATGTGTCGTGTGATATTTTCTAGTGCAACATCTAGAAGTCCATTTTGGAAAACTATATTGATAAACAATTAATTTAATGATTTTAATTAGATAGTTATTGTTGGAATTGTGTAAAATAAAGAAGTTTGTTTTATCCTACATCGGATTGTATCAAAAGTTTGAGGACTTCTTAATCATATAAGAAGTCATATTCTGTCCCACATCGGATTGTGGAAAAAGGTGAAGGGTTTCTTAATGTTATTTAAGAAGTTCAGGTTTCTTTGATACAAGTGCATCAGTCGGTTTTAGGCTTATTAATTTAGGCCTAGTCGGTTTTGGTTTTGGGCTTATTAACTTAGGCCCAATCAGTTAGGAATTATTATTTATATTCTCATCTGAGTTGTATATTGTAGTCGGTTCTGAATAATATACGAGATTTTCTCTTCTGCCCGTGGACGTAGCTAACAAATTGTTAGTGAACCACGTAAAATTTTGGTATCCGTTTATTCGGTTTATTTATTATTTTTTTATATCTTTCTTGCATCAGTTATAACAAACTGGTATCAGAGCCTTGTTGGGGATTTCTGCAATTTGGCGAGAAAGATGACGGGTGGGATAAACGTGAAAATCGACAAGTTCACAGGGAAGAATAGTTTCAGTTTATGGCAGATCATGATGTAGACCAAGATCACTAACCATCCCTTTCAACCAGATTCCCTCTTTGGCTGCTTCAGTCAAGGCCATGTACTCTGCCTCTGTAGTAGACAAAGTAACTGTAGGCTGCAAAGTTGCCTTCCAACTTACAACAGAACCACCAAGAGTAAAAGCAGAACCACCAAGAGTAAAAGCATAACCGGTCATAGACCTTCTACTGTCAACATCTCCTGCATAATCAGAATCACAGTAGCCTGAAACTAAACAATTCGTATCACCTCCATAAATGAGACCGATATCAGATGTATCTCTAAGGTACAGAAATATCCTCTTCACAGTCTGTCAATATTCCTTTCCAGGTTGAGTCATAAACCTGCTGACAACACTAACAGCATGTGCAAGATCAGGTCTAGTACAGACCATAGCATACATCAAACTCCCTACTGCACTAGCATAGGGAACCCGATACATGTACTCCTTCTCCTCATCAGATTTAGGAGCAAAAGCCATAGACAAATGAATATTTGCAGCACTTGGAGTATCAATAGGTTTAGCTGTAGACATACCAAACCTTGATATAATATCTTCTGAATATAATCCTTTTGTGAAAGGAAAAGTTTCTTCTGCCTTTTATCCCTATGAATCTCCATTCCCAAAATTTTCTAGGCAGCACCCAAATCCTTCATCTCAAACTCAGCACTGAGAAGACCTTTTAGCTTCTGAATATCTGACTTGTTTTTCTTGCAGCTATCAGAATATCATCAACATATAAGACCAAGTAGATAAATGAATCATCTTCCAGCTTTTTGTGATACATTCAACTATCATACAGACTCCTGTTGTAGCCAAGATGTATCATATAACCATCAAACCTCTTGTACCACTGCCTTGGAAACTGCTTTAGCCCATATAAGGACCTCTTCAACTTGCAAACGTACTCTTCTTTTCCGGGAACTTGGAAACCATCTGGCTGGGTCATGTATATATCTTTATCCAACTCTCCATGTAGAAAAGTTGTCTTCACATCGAGTTGTTCAAGTTCCAGGTCCTGATGTGCTACCATTTGAAGTAACACTCTAATAGAAGTATGTCTGACCACAGGTGAGAAAATCATATCATAGTCTACTCCCTCTTTCTGATGGAACCCCCTAGCAACGACTCTTGCCTTATACCTGATACCCTCAGCAGGTGATATTCCTTCCTTCTTCTTGAAGACCCACTTGCATGTAATAATCTTTCTCTCCGAAGGCTTCTTGACTAACTCCCAAGTCATATTCTTGTGAAGTGACTCCATCTCATCTCCCATGGCAGCAAGCCCTTGGGTAGACTCTGTACATGTAACAGCTTCTTTGTAGGTGGATGGCTCATGAGAATCCACCTCTTCAGGAACCTGCAATGCATAACCCACCATATCCTAAAACCTATATCGCCTTGGAGCCTCAACTCCAATCCTTCTAGCTCGATCAAGAGTTATACTGTACGGTCTTGTCTCAGATGGATTCTGGTGGTGATGCATCTTTCAGCTCGGTGTCAGAATGTGAGTGTTGTTCTCCATCTTCCTTTTGTGACTCACTCTGCTCCACATGTTTGTCAACACTATTATTTTTGATACAACGATAGACTTCACAGTAGGGTTAAACAAAGAATTCTCATCAAAAATAATATTTCTGCTAAGTATGACTTTGCTTTCTGATGGAGACCAGATTCCATAGCCCACAAAAACTATTTTCTTCGCCCTTGGCTCCAATTTACCCTCATTTACATGATAATAAACATTACATCCAAAAGCTCTCAAATTAGAGTAATCTGCAGACTTACCAGACCACACCTCGTAAGGTGTTTTGAGGTTGATACCTATGTAAGGTGCACGATTTATCAGGTAAGATGCTGTGCTGACCGCTTCTGCCCAAAATCTTCGGGTTAATCCAACATTAGAGAGCATGCATCGAGCTCTCTCCAGAAGTGTCTGATTCATACGTTCTGTTACACCATTCTGTTGTGGTGTATCTCGTACTATATAATGTCTTGCGATCCCTTCATTCTTGCATAACTCATCGAAATCAGAAGAACAGAATTCCAAACCATTATCAGTTCGCAGCCTTTTGATTTTCTTCCCTGTTTGATTTTCCACCAACGTCTTCCATTGCTTGAAACTCTTGAAAGCTTCACTTTTATACTTCATCATAATTACCCAAGTCATTCTTAAGTAGTCATCAATCATAGACACGAAGTATCTATTGCCTCCTAAAGATTCAACACGAGAAGGTCTCCAACAATCAGAATGGATATAATCAAGTGTGCCTTTTGTTCTATGAATTGCGTTGGGAAACTTGTTGCGATGAAGCTTCCCAAAAACACAGTGCTCACAGAAACCAAGACTAGTGACCTTGTAGCCACCAAGAAAATCATCTTTCGACAAAATTTGCATCCCTCGTTCACTCATGTGGCCAAGTCTCATGTGTCATAACTTAGTCAAGTCGTCTTTATGGACTTCCGATAATGCAACAACAGCAGAGTCAGATAGCGTTGAACCTTGAAAAAAGTACAAAGTTCCTCGCTTCACACCTTTCAGAACCACATTAGAACCCTTGTAGACATACAGAACTCCACCTTCACCTCTGAAACTGAAACCCTTACTGTCTAGAAGACTAAGTGATATCAGATTCTTCGTCATTTGTGGAACATGCCTAACTTCGTTCAATGTGCAATATTTACCAACATGTGTCCGTAATTGAATTGAGTCTATTCCAACCGCCTTGCAAATAGAACTGTTGGTCATAGAAATATTGCCTCCATCCACTTGCTCGTAAGTTGTATACCACTCTCTGCGCGGACATATATGATAAGATGCCCCGGAATCAAGAACCCACACATCAGTGTGATGTGTTTGTCCATTAGCAACTAGGACTACATCCTCCTCGGAGTTGGTGTCATCTCCTTCAGCAACAGCAGCAGTACCTGCTTTGTCTTCCTGCTTCTTCTTCTTCTTAGGACAGTCATTTTTCCAATAATCTGGCTCTTTGCAATAGTTACAAATATCATCTGGTTTAGGACCCTTAGACTCAGACTTCTTGAATTTCTTCTTTCCCAATTTTTCAGGTCCCTTGTTCCCATTAACTACTAGTCCAGCGGCCTGATTATCTGAACTTCCACCACTCGCCTTATGTCGCAACTCTCTAGTATGCAGAGATGATCTGACCTCTTCCAAGGACACAGTGTCTTTCCCAACAATGAAAGACTGCACAAAATTCTCATACGACAAAGGTAGAGAAACCAACATAACTAAAGCAGCATCCTCATCATCAACTTTAACATCAATATTATGCAATTCTAATAGAATTGTATTCAATTGATCTAGATGTTCACGAAGTGGCTTACCTTCATGCATGCGTAAACTGAACAGACGTTGTTTCAACAACAACTTATTGGTTAGCGACTTCGTCATATACAAACTCTCCAACTTCAACCATAGACCAGCCGCAGTTTCCTTCTCTGCGACTTCGGTAATGATGTCATCTGTGAGAAACAATATGATTGATGAGTTTGCCTTCTCCTCCAGAGTGGTCGTTTCAGCTTCTTCCAAATCCACCGTCTTCTTCATCAACGGTGCCCACAGTCCTTGTTGTTTCAACAAGGCATGCATCTTGATCTGCCATAAACTGAAATTGTTCTTCCCCGTGAACTTGTCAATTTTCACGTTTATCCCACCCGTCATCTTTCTCGCCAAATTGCGGAAACCCCCAACAAGGCTCTAGATACTAGTTTGTTATAACTAGTGTGAGAAAGATCTAAAAAATGATAAATAAATCGACACCGAAATTTTATGTGGTTCACGAACAATTTGTTAGCTACGTCCATGGGCAGAAGAGAGGATCTCGTATATTATTTAGAACCGACAACAATATACAACTCAAATGGGAATATAAATAATGATCCCTACTACAGAGGCAGAGTACATGGTCTTGATTGAAGCAGCCAAAGAGGGAATCTGGTTGAAAGGGCTGGTTAGTGATCTTGGTCTACATTATGATTATGCAACTGTATTCTGTGATAGTCTGAGTGCAATATGTTTAGCCAAGGATCAAGTTCATCATGAGAGAACGAAAAATATTGATGTCAGGTATCATTTTCTGAGAAGTGAGAAGAGAGTTATAGTAAAGAAAGTTGGGACTGCTGATAACCCAGCTGACATGTTCACCAAGCCGGTTCTAAATAACAAGTTCCAACACTGTTTGAACTTGTTAAATATTACAAGCTGTTAGTTGCCCTGCCTTGGGGATAAATCTGTGTACGAGGAGTTGTTTGTACGTCTTGACACTTTTATGGTGCCTCTGGTACATCTGTGAGAGGACTCAAGTCAAGGTGGAGACAATGAAGTTTTCTGTTATTTTACCAAGATGGAGATTTGTTGGAATTGTGTAAAATAGAGAAGTTTGTTTTATCCCACATCGGATTGTATCAAAAGTTGGAGGACTTCCTAATCCTATAAGAAGTCATATTCTGTCCCACATCGGATTGTGGAAAAAGGTGAAGGGCTTTCTAATGTTATTTAAGAAGTCCAGGTCTCTTTGATACAAGTGCATCAATTGGTTTTGGCCTTATTAATTTAGGCCTAGTCGGTTTCGATTTTGGGCTTATTAACTTAGGCCCAATCAGTTAGGAATTATTATTTATATTCCCATTTGAGTTGTATATTGTTGTCGATTCTGAATAATATACGAGATCTTCTCTTCTGCCCGTGGACGTAGCTAACAAATTGTTAGTAAACCACGTAAAATTTCGGTGTCGATTTATTCGGTTTATTTATCGTTTTGTATATCTTTCTCTCATCAGTTATAACAGTTATATTAAATTTGGGTGCAAGAGTTGCATCGTACAACTGGTGAACAACTAATATTGTTCGGTTTGAATTTCATGGTGCAACTGATATGTATATGTCTGAACTTTAACTTACCATTGTATATTGAACATAACAAGATATGCAAAATTTATGATAATGAAATGCATCCTTTCTTTACATCTTTTGATTTTTGTTTAGCTGAGTGATGATAATTAGATGCAACAACTCCTAATGAGAATGCTAACAATGTTGTCAAAACAAAGCATTGGGTTTTCTTTAAATTTTTCGATATTTTATCGAGTAGGCTGCTCTTGGATGACTCTATTGAATCAGCACGATCAATTTTTTTTTTTTTCTTCTTTTTTTTCGTCGTCCTGAGCCGATGTGGTTTCTTTATTTCGGGTTTCATCTTTCTTGATAAGAAAGGTTGAATCTTGAATTCGAGGGATTTCTTGTTCTCGTATCGAATGTCGTTTTGGAAGAGTAACGCAAAATATATGACCCTCTAGAATACCAACGGCATCATCTATGTTACATGCTTGTGGTACAATGAAAGATTGCTCAAAATGAATGATTTTGTTGTCATTTGTTTGCCTTTCTCCGCTTACTATTATGTTGTCATAATTATGACCAGCTCGAATCCTCAATTCTTCCTGCTTGAATCCTATAAATTTGAAAACCATTATTATATGTGGAATTAAATGAGAGAAAATAGTCATTTATTGGAGTGTATAAAGTGTGTAAATAAGTCGATCGTGTTAAATTCGAACTCTAAAATTCAAAATTCGACTCGAACACAATTAAACTTGAGCTCAACTTAATGAGAAACTCAGAATACTCGAGCTCGACACAAAACCCCGCTCAACTCAATAAATCACGTTACATTATTCATAGATTTTAATCTATTTAAAATTAGAGTATATTTATAAATTAATAACAAATTATGAGCGAAATAGTAAAATTATGTAAATTTATTAAATAAGTTTAATTTGTTGTACTTACTTGTTACAATTAAGATTCAATTGTTCTTGAAATTCTGATATTAATCAATTCTATATTTGAGATGATCATCAACTTCGAATAACTTTCATCATGTTTAATTTTTTTGACATTAGTCTTCAATTAAAATTATGTGCATAAGCATGAATTCAAGAAATATTTTGTATTAAATTATCTCAAAGTCGCTACGTGAGGATTATAAAAATAAAATATTTTTTCCACATGCATATCAATTTATCAACATCAACACTTTATGAAAAAGAATCCTGAAAAGTTGGTAAAAGCTGTGCCTTTCCTTTGTAATGTTTGGAAGCACATATTCCTTGTTTAGTTGGGAAAAGAAAAAAAGACACAATAATGAGATTCTTAATTCATTTCCAAGTTTAGATATAAAGGGTATTGTTATGTTATAATTTGAATGTTTAACGTCATATTTAATTTCTGGTAAAAAAAAATACGTTATATTTAATTTAGGTAATTCCGTTTTTATACAGTCAATTTATAAGCATAATAAGGTTATTAAATTCGTTAAGTTTATAGCAAAAAGCCAAAAACTCAAGAGTTACTCTCCTTTGCAATTGGTCTAATTGGATTCAATTTAAATTTGGATGAACTATGCACTTTAAACCCTAACTCCTAAACAATGAACCTTAAATCATATATGAATCATTCGGGCTGGGTGAACCATGAACCACTTGGGCCGAGTGAACCATGAACCACTCGGGCCGGGTTTGGGTTCAGGTCGAGAGAAAAAAAACCTAAACCTAAAATTAAAGTTAAAAGAAAACTGAAATTGAAAAAAAAAAACTTAATTGCATAAAAAATCACGACCTTTTGAAAAATTGCTATTTAATCTCAACTTTTGAATTTTGGTAAATAAAACTCAATTTTAACAATTTGTTGCAAATAGAACTCACGGGTAGAACATCTCCTGCTCATAAATGACGTGGCATATTAGGTGGAAATTTTTACCATCTCATCATTTACCTGGTCAAAATGACGACGTTGACACCTGATCGATTAATCATTCTATAATTGTTAACATCCTAAACTCAAATATAATTTCCTAATTTTCTTGAGCCCTAAAATGAAATTCCTACCAAACTGAAATCGCAGTCCTCTGAAATCTCAACTTGTTCAACCCATATGAGATCGGTCATTGAAATGATTCGTTCATGTTGAGAGAATACTATTATTCACCCAATTTACCATCTTCTTCATATAACGATGTTGCTCCTAAGCTTTGTAGTCATGGTTTTAAGGCTGCTTGATTTTACGTCCATGTCTAATGAGAATCTAAATAGAAGGTTTTGTTGGTGTCTTTTGTATAAGGTGATAAGCCCTCGATTTTTTCCTCAATTTTTTATATCATTTTTAATGGAGAAGAATTTCTGCATTTACTATTCTTGAAATGGGATTTTTTTGTTTTGTTCTAGGAATTTGATATCATTTTTTGCATCTACAATTTATTTGGTATAGGTCTCACGTTTATTTTGGAGTTATTTATAAAGGTAAACCAACGTTTTCTTCTGAAAAAATAATAGAGTTTTAGTCAGGTAGGTGATGAGATGATAATTCTTTTCCAGCAAGGATGTCAATTCATTTATGGTTAGGAGGTGTTCTGTTCGTGAGCTTGATTTACAAAAGATTATCAAAGTTGGGTTTTATTTACCAAAATTCAAAGGTTGAGATTAAATTGCAATTTTCGAAAAAATAGTAATTTTTTCCGCAATTAAGCCAAAGAAAAATATCTAAAAATTAGAAAAAGAAACTCTTAAAATTAAATTGCACCAATTTTATTGGTGCACTGGAGAATTTTCCATAACTCAATTGTTGTACTCAAACTACGTAATATTAACCAAACTAATGATATTGAGCAACACTTTGGCGTACTATGTAATTTTAGCTCAATTTTAATCCATAAATTTTATTTTTGGTATCAATTTTAATCCACAAATTTTATTTTTGGTATCAATTTTTATAATTAATTAAAATGAGTTAAAATTGCACCAATTACACAATTGTTTAATCGGTATGCATAATTTTTTTTCCTCTAAGAAATCAATTCCATCTCTCTTATAAGATATAATAATAATAATAATAATAATAATAATAGTAATAATAATAAAAAAGCTGAGATTATAAATATTGTTTATCATCTTATTATTTTATTCAATTTATAAGTTTATTGTATCAGCCCTCTTAAATAACAGTGAAAAGTATTACTCCATCCCTCTCAAACTCATTTGTATATTTACTGTGTGTTCGAAGTTTAAGGTAGAGTTATTTATTAGTATTTAAAGTGATAAAGTAATAAAGTGTTGAGAATAGTATTTAAAATTCAACTTTATTGAAGAGTAGAATAATATTTATTAAAAGTGATAAAATGTTGAGGGTATGAATGAGTGACATATTGTAAATAAATGAATGTTTGAAGGATGTTAAAATGGGTATTTCCATTTTAAGAAATGTACAAATGAATTTGGGACGGATCGAAATAGAAATTGTACAAATGAATTTGAGACGGAGGGAGTAATATTATATTAAATTTTAATAAACTAATTGAGGAGTATGTTTCATGTACACCATAGTGTAATTTTGAAACATGCAATTTATTATATTAAAACATAAAATTTATTTACACTGAAACATGTCATCTATAACAATACAACGAATTGCATGTTACATTATGGAGTGAACGGTGCATCTAGCCTTAATTGAGTACAAATTTAAAAAAAAATTATCGTATATAAAACTTGTTATATAGTTGAAAACAGAAAAAGAAAAAAAAAATGTTGTTACCTGGAAGATCAATCATTAAACAATGAGAATCATGATTCTCAGCCCAGCAGGAAGAAGGCAACATTTTTTCAATAATCATATCTCTTCCATCATACTCCATTTTGCATGAAATGGAACTTTTCCGAATGCAAAATGAAATAGTATTTGATGATGTAACTTTATATATATACAAACATGCTTATAAAGCACGAAAAAAATAATTAAAACCATCATGGGTAAATATGTATATTCTTAACTTTACTTCAAGTTTTTGGCCAACTCATTCTTTGCTTTGCTTGTTAATTCGAATTTACCAATTAATTAAAAAGGCAAAAAAATCCGGAAACCGGCTTTTTGTATTTGGTTTATTCATAAATACTATTCTTCTATCCAATTAAAAAAAAATTAAAAATTTAATTAATTTAAATGGATTTTTTTTATATAAATGAATGGAATTATAAAATTATCTTTGATAATTAATTTTACTGAAATGTGCAGTTTTATAGCTGGTTTTGCAGATTCAAGATTGTGGGCCCCATAAGTAGAAAATTGCAACTTTTTTCCAGTTTTTTCTCATTGGTCAAAAGCTGGTTGCAGATCAATTGATCGGAGTTTTTAAAATTTTATTTAATTTTTTTAGAAAAGAAATTAAAATATGTAATGTTTGAAAACTGAATTATTTTTGTCACAAATTTCAGAAGTTGGAACTGCATTGGCTGAATTAAACAAAAAAGGAGATTAACATTGATAATAAATTGTATTTATTCTAAAAAACAATAAGAATTAATTAACCATATATTTGCTCAAAAAAAGTGTCCATGTATAAGTTAGTGGGGGGTGTATAAATTTGTAATTATGTATGATATCTCCAGAAATTATTAGCAAGTCTTATTAGCATTATTTATAATTTATTAGTGATTTATATATAAAAATATGTAAATTATTGGAACTTTTGAGTTGAGTACAATGACATCCATATTCATATCGGTGAAGTGTACTACTCTGGATTAACTTTTTTTTTAGAAAAGAAATCGATTATAAATTTTAGAAAAAATGTCAATTCAGAGACCTAAAAAATAATAAATCTATCAATTTAAGGCTTGAAAGATTTTTCATACTGATTTAAAGCCTGGAAGATAGAAAACTATCAATCCAGGCGCGAAAGATAGAAACTATCAATCTGATGTTCACACATATTAAGGTCATGTTTGACATTTATATTTCATGTCCTTATTTTTTTATTTTTAGGGTTCATGGTTCATGATTTAGGGTTCAAGTTTTAGGGTTTACGGTTCAGGGTTTACGGTTAAGTGATCAAAAATGACCTTAAAATTTATAAGACTCGAATTGATAATTTCTATCTTTTAAGTCCTGAATTTATAGTTTTCTATCTTCTAAGCCTTGAACTGATAGGAAAAATCTTTCAGGCCTTAAATTGATGGATTTATCATCTTTTAGCCCTGAATTGATAAAACTCCAAAATTTTAATATATGAATTTGATAAATATTGATTCGTTTACAAAGTAAGTCAAAAGTCCAATTTTGACATTGAAGTATAATTAGTTTCTCACGTTACAGCCTGATATCTTGATCCTCAATGGATAACAATGTTTTTTTTCCTTAAAATATTAAGTTTTCATGTGATTCAAAAGATTGAGATCTTCCTTCTCAAAAGTAAAAAGATTGAGATCTTAAGGTACCTATACATTTAGACTTAGGTGTGGCGCATAAACAAGTGGAAAAGCTAAATATAAATATATTAATTAGAATAGATCGCTATTGAAATTTGTTCACAGTAAAATTTATTTCATATTTAATAATATTATCTTTCAATTATTATAATTAATATTATTTTATAATATAAATTATATTCTTTAATATTATAATTAATATTTTTTTATATTAATAAATTATAATCTATAACACATACTTCTTAATCAGTTTCATGCATTTTTTGTGTGAAATTTATTGACCATACACTTTACATATTAATGGAGAGCCCAACTAAACTTTACAAATGTCCTTTTTAATCATCTTTTTGTTCTGCAAATACTACTAATCATGAAGGGTGCTCAATTTTCAAACAAACAAATTTGGAGGAAGTACGTCCAATTTTAAATGTATTATTTTAATCTTGGTTAATAACAAATTGCAATTTGTACTATTATTTGTTTTTTTTCTTTTATAAATTGCAACTTGTACTATATTTTAAAATAAAATACAATCTGTACTAATAAAATTTGAAAAATTTCAACCCCGACTCACTTTTTTTGAATTTTTTAATCTAATTTCTTCAATTTGATGTTTGTTAAAATACTTTTTGACATTGTGGTATGTACAATATATCATTTGTAGGTTATGTCCAGCCGGAAAATTTCACAAAAACATAAGTGAAGGTTGGAATCAGTCACTTTATATTAATACAAGTTGCATTTTATTTTAAAAAATAATACAGGTTCAATTTGTATTCCAGTAATTAACCCTTTAATCTTATTAATAAATTTATAAGGTTTAATTTGTTACATTTTTAAACAAGCCCAGCCACATCATTGTAAACCACATTGGGTATAAGAACATACTTTATATATATTGAGATTGGGGAACTTCTCTTTTATGCTTGGTTACATTATGGAACATATAATATATATATGTACATATATATAATGAGACTCCGTCTCATACAACTTTTTATCGAAAGAAAAAGAAACGATAAAAAAGGAACATATTTTGGTAATTGTATTATTTTGCTGGTATTATAGAATATGCACTGGTGGAAGGCCCCTGAGATATGATCAAACCCAAACCTTGATTAGCCTTCTGTATATCTTCACATCCAAAAAAGAAAAGAAAAATGAAAAAAAAAATATTAGGACATATAAATCCTGGACTGATTTCAAGCAAAGATTCCCAAAAAGCATAAAAAAAAAAAAAAAAAAAAAAAAAAAAGAGACTAAGCTTGATAAAATACAAAATTTTCTGTTATTGCTACATTGTTGAAGGAATCAAATGATATTAATTTATACAAGCATTAATTCCATCACAAATAAATCGTGTCGTTCGCCTCTATAAGTGTATATACAGTTGAACAAATAATGGGTGATGGCTCTATGTACAGAATTATGGACACCTGATTTTCATCACTAAAGTGAATGATTTTATTAATTTACCATTCAAGGGGTGATCCCTTGAATCTTTTCTTTGGGAATCTGTCACCGAAAACGTTCCAGAAAAAAGAAATGCTTTCAGATACAAGTGACATTGATTGATGATCAATCGAAATCGAATCAAGATACAAAACTCCGGAGATGAGAAAATGAGTTATTTATAGCTACTGACCTTTTGAGTTAATGCTCGACTTTCTCTCTCATTGCCATAAGAAGTGCTTCAGTATTCATCAATTTAGTGAACTGTAATAGGAAACAAGAGAAGGATATATTCGTCAAAGTGATTATGAATGTAATTGACGATAAGGCAATAAACCCTGTGCTTTCGAAGCACAAACCTGTGAGGTCTTGAGCTCCAACTCTTGCCATTCCATGGATGAATTGCTTCCTTCTACTATCCCAGTTCCAGCATAGAGTAATGCACCAGAACCCTTGTGATTTAAACCAATTTATTTTGTCAGCACGTTACCAAAAATGATTTGAAATATAAATTATTCCCAATTCTAGTTTGACAAGGTCCATGTGCACCAGGTCCACCGTGCAAGTCATGTGCATTTTTAAACAGTATTAGTTGTTTTCACCGAACAATATCAGTTCTTTTCTCTGAAAGTATTAGTTGTGTACAATTGCACCGTAAAACTGGTGTACAAGAGACATATTCTTTTAGTTTTTTTGTATTAAAAACTAAAAAGGTGGTATAAGATTATTGAGAGAAGTCAGAAACCAGTGAATAAAAGATGCTAGTAAACTCACCTTTCCAACCAATGCAGACCGTATTCCCACAGAAAACTCGCTCTCAGAACCACCAAACCACCCAACAGGACCAGCATACATTCCTCGATCGAACATTTCTGCATAATATAGCTATTAATATCCAAAATATACTCCTGGTCCTAAAACTCTTTAGTAGGACACTATGATAAATGGACATCAAATATTATGGAGGAAATAAGGGTACTAATAAAATAGAACGGATTATGCTTACCAGTTTCTGATATTAACATCCGCGCCTCTTCCATAGGAAGCCCACAAACAGCAGGAGTAGGATGAAGGGAAGACAAAATCATAAACTGGAAACAGGTAAATTCACCATAATTACCAGCCATGTTATTGTGACTAAGAGTCTAAGACACTATAAGTACTGCTAAAGCAGAATACAGTATAGCACGTGGCTTAGCCCACCTGGCCACTGGGCTCCTCAATTGAGTGGGAGACCCAGGTTCGATTCCCTTTGGGAACGAATTGGAGTATGAATTTGTGGAGTGTTTGGTGTACTAACAACTAACTTTGTCCGATCAAAAAAAAAAAAAAGTATAGCACGTGACAAACTTTTATGGTAAAAATCTAAAAGTCACTAGCTGTCATAGATTTATAAGAGGTTAAACAGTTGATATAGAGCCTGAATAGAGAGATACCTCGTCATCTTCTTTCTTCAATGTGCCTGTAAGTTTAGCATAAAGATGTTGAACACGAGGAAGTTTCCGTAGAACTTTACTTGGTTCAACAACTGTTTTTGAACATATGCTCTGAAATGCAAAATTGGGAAAGTAAAAATGAGGTCGATCTAGAAAAGATTAACCAAGAGGCACAATGAATTGCTTCTCTGAGATTTAAGGGGCCATTAAGAAAAGATATATTGTCTTCACTTGCCTCCAATTTTCTTCTTATACTTTCTCTTACTATTGCAAACTCGTTGTGGTCTTTAGCACTGCAAATGAATTCAGAAAATTAAAATAGTAATAATTATGGTGGAGTCTGAGGTTAAAGCTCTCGAATGTGATAGGGGAGTAACCTTGAAAGTAAATCATTTCCTATTTGCAAATCTAGAGCCGCATTTCCGCCTCTAGCTCGTGTTCCGGCCAAAGCCTCGCTGGAAACGCTAAGTCGGTGTCGATAGAAAAGTCGCTCGGGCTATAAACAAGTTTCATAACAACGAAATCAGCGAATTAAATCATAAGAAACAGAAATGTGTGCACTCGATGGTTCAAAAAACAAATACTCCTATTAAAACCTTGACTAACATCAAAACCTCAAAAAATGAGGATTGGAGTTTGGGTTGACAAATAAAAGACAACAGGATTTTCTCAATAAATAATGTAGGAATTACTTACAGTGTTTCCAATAAATGCAGGTGAATCAGGAGGCTGAAGACAAAACTGGTATGCATTAACCCCTTCAATCTGCAACGGTTCAGAATTGTAGATTAAATAACATAGAGTTCTGCAGATCTTCCTTACACAACAGTCGCAAGAATATAAATTTAAATTAATGACGAACCTGCAAGCTTGACAGCCACTCTAAAGGGTCAATCTCTACTGTGGTAAGCACTCTGCTGCTTCGTGCAAGGACAACCTGTAAGACCAAACACAAGCAGTTATAGCTAAATAATACAAAGAAATCACTGCCAAAAAGAAAAGCCAAACTAAAAGAAAAAAGACTAGTTGATAATAACAAAAGGAATCTTGAGATCAATAAATTCCATATGAGTTGGTCTTACGCAAAACAGTTTTACCATTAATTTGGTTCGTAGCTATTTATAGTAAAATAACTAATACTTTTTAACAAAACAACTAATAGTATCAAATTAATATCTTTTAATGAAACAACTAATACTTTTAAAAGAATCAACTAATACTATTAAACTAATACCTTTTATAATACTGTTTAAAATGACATACAAAATGCAAACCAATTGCACGGTACAACTGGTTTACATAAGACTTTGCAATTCTTTATTATTATACAGTCATTTTTTATGAGAGAAAAAAATGGCATTAATCTGCTACCTTAACAAGTGAGGAATTTTTCCTATTCATCGAGTCCAAAGCTCGTTTAACAGCTGAGTCCCACGATTCTTTGTTAGGAACATGAGTCTGGTGGAGCATAGCAGCACGGCGAGTGCTACCATTTATTCTCCGAACAATTGACGAAACCTGTAACACAAACTTAATTTTTTAGCGCAAATACAAAATATATATATATGTGTATACATATATATTGAGCTGGGCAAGATTCAGATCAACTAAAGGGCAAAATTAAATTCAGACCTGCCACATTGTAGCTTCAAGTGCAGCAATTGCTTCACCATATGTCCGTGATAAGCGTTTATCCCATGCAACAGTTGCAGCCATCATCGAACTTCCTTCAAACTCATCAAATTCGACCTGCAATTAGCATCATTTGTTCAAAAAACAGAAGGCTAACATTCATATGCTAAGTTTATACCAGAAACTTCCTCACAACTATTTTAAAATTTATAGATACATATATTTACCTGAGGGACCATGAAATAGAAAGAACCAAACCCCTTCCACTCAGGAGCTATATTAGACCTCGCATCAAATCGCATTCCACCATAAGCACGAATCAATGGACACTTTTTCGATAAGAACCTAGGTTGAAATACAGGCATAATTAGGGTCCAGAAGTATCTAATGCAAGAAATGTTTTCCATTTCAATATTAAACTTTTCAACCAAGTGAAACGATAGTATTCTGTAAAAACAAGTTCAAGCAGAATGTGAATGAGTTCCTTATTGAAAAAAGTGATTGTGAATGTTTGAATGTAAGGTAATGTATTCTCGATCAATTGTTCGATAATGTGCATCATAGATAATGTTAACATACAAATTCCTATGTTTAAACATAATCTTCATCATTTTTACTTTGAAGATGGCAGGGCAGAGCTTGGTTTAAATTATGAAGGCCGAAATATCGATGTATTTGAACTTGTGGATTTAGAACTAATGAATTCAAACCATGTTTGATATTATTATCATGTTGAAGCGGGATTCAAGTCCTTTAACTCCCATTTAGGACGAATCTTTTTATCCTTTTGGAATTGAGAACTCAACAAATATGAATCCTTTAAATCCACTAAGTACTAAAAGTACCAAATGCATAATAATAATCTACTTGAATCGATAAAATCAAGGGCACTCATAACAACTACTACTACAAAGCATTTAAAACCCCAATTTAATTGCAAACAAATTCCGAAATGAAACCTTTTGATGGAATGCCAATCGTCCAAAGAGAATGGACGGAGATGGCGGAAGGAGACTGCAGAACCCAAGCCAGCAACACTGACCAGCTTTTTTTGGTGGGAGGAAGCATTGGTGTTTTGAATAAGGGGGACGGCGGCGGGATCCCTGCCGGAGAAATAACAGCGGGGAAGAAGGCTCTCATTCTGCGATCGAAGCCAATCTAGGGCTTTTATTTGCTCCTCGATTGGCACCTTCACATGCACAATCTTACATTCATTTTCATTTTCATTTTCACTTCTACATCTAAAATCACAAAATTTGTCCAAAAACAAAAACACAAATTCTTAATATCTTTTCACTAACACTTTTGTTGCTCAATGCAAACAACTAATACTAATAACTGAAAATCACTAATACGTCATCATCTGATACCGTTCGGTGATGTACACCTATTAATCAGTGAAAATAATTAATTTTTCATCCAAAAAAACAGTTAATACTATTTTTAAAAAATACACCAATTGTACAAGTGTATCCAAGAATTTGCAAAGAAACATTTTGTAATATATTTTAGAATCATACAATTTATTACACTAAAATATTGTAATTTATTTATATTCAACCTTGAAATGCCATCCAAGATAGATTAGCAAATCAATTTAAAAGGTAACGTGTAAAGTGTAAAGTCTTCATAGGCTTTTACACAAGATTATGCATTCTACATCACCAATATACATTAATTATACGTACATGTATTAATTATATATATATATATAGTATATCTATGTGTATCCAGTATAATAATGTAAAATAACAATTAAATAATAAATAATATTGATGTGAGTCGGGTCAACACATAAACTATATTACTGTTATTTGCAAAAACTATTATTGTTATGCACAAAAACTATATATAATAATAATAATTTTTTATATATAATAGTAATATTAGAAAAATCAAATTTACGGCATAAATTTAATCTTAAAAAATCTATTTTGTGATACAAGCAAGAAGCACCCTTAATTATTCATGCAGCATGTATATATTGACTTTCTACAATCTAATAAAACGTAGGTTTGCGCTTAAAAATAAAAACAACAACGTAGGTTTAAAAGAAAAAACTCCTAAAGGATACTAAATAATTGTAATAATAATGTGGTCAAACAAATTAATTTCTTCACTATTCATACCTCCTTGTTTTTTTTTTTTTTTTCCTAATTAGGCAAGAAATATTTTATTTGAAGAGTTCTTAGCCAAAGTTTGAATTTTATAAGCTAATCTAGATTAGGCGAGGTTCAAACTTATACAAATCAATATACCTCGGTATGTAATCAATTAAGAACATAGGTGGGAGAGGGATAATAATGTTCAAGACATACATTTTAGGGTAGAAACACTCATGTGAATTAGGTTTATACATAAATTTTATTATTATTACGCATAAAAAAATATTACCGTTATTTATAAAAATTATCACTATTTGAGAAATAACTTACTATCATTATTTGAAAAATAGGTTAAAATTATTTTTCAAACAGTGATAATTTTTATAGATAACAATTACGTTTTGTATTCACTAGTCCACTCCATAATGTATATTAGATACTTGAAACTTCTGCACTGAAACTTTCGACTTCTTAAACTGAAATATGCAATTATATTTTATAAATACAGATTGTATGTTTCAATGTAATAAATTGTAAATTTCTAAAATATATTATGAAGTGCACAATGGTGCACAGGAGAAGCGCTCACCAAAAATAATATCCTTTGGACTATATTAATTTTAGAATCTAGAAGTAATTGTTACCAACGACGTACGTACAAGGTAGATTTGGCAGTATTTCATAAAAGAGCATTTATGTGTGTGGATTTAAATAGCATTTTATTTCTTATTTTCATATTATTTAGACACTTGATATATGCATTTATATATAGATGCACAACATTATAAAATTTCATGCACCATGCACACTAGCTTGCATATCAAATAATGCACACAGCTAATAAACGTATTAAAATATACTATATGACATAGATATTTGTGAAGATCTCTCGTTTTTGAGATCTTATATTTGATAAATATTGAATTTAGTGTTTTTCACCAAACTTGTAAGCAAGAAACTGACTACTCATACATGCCTATCAAAATGCACTACAACAAGTATTTATACACACTAGGTGTACTATATAATTTAATATCATTATTTAATTTATTTTATCATTTAATCTCAATTAAAAAAAATATCCCCTTTAATGTTAATAAATAAATAATTTTTTATTATGATTCATGTAAATAGTAAATGTGCAGACAAGAAAGGAACGGATCGAGGGAGTACATCGTTAATTAAGTTTGTTTCATTATGTATCACATGATTTGTACTAATATTCATAAGTCTATTCACCATGAAAAAAAGGCGAAAATAAAAATAAATTTAAAAAAGTAAAATTTTAAAATCACGAATTAAAAACCGTTGTTGCATGGCATAAAAAACCCATATATCATACCACATGAATATATTAAAAAAAAAATGTCATTCAATATTTGCATAAATTATTCAAGAAAATTCATATCAATTGTCACTGATGGTCAAGATTTTCAAAACATTAACATCGAATGATCACATAACTTTGTAATTAAAACATGCAAAATATTATTATTTCCAATCCCATAATCTTAATCCCCAATGTCAATGTGGTAACCAAAGGTGGTAGGATAAGATTCAAGATTGGACAATCCTCTCAACCAACCACGTGGCACAAACCCACAAAAAATTGAATTCATCACTCATTTTTGCATGCCCCATGCTCAAAAATTCAAAAATCCAATTCGAGTTTATTTTTTCAAATTCTCCAACAATTCAATTGAATTCAAGTAACTAGAATCATCAAGAATGACATACCTCAATCCGAATAATCCCCGAATCGGAGGGTTGAGGATTCAACTTGAGATCATAGATAGCAGAGTTGAGACGATCGACTGCCAGAGAAGGTGTAAGGGCAATAGGGAAAGTGTGTGTCTCGTTAATCCCGAGAGGGGCTCTAGGATCACCTCCACAACCATTCAAGGATAAGGAGCTGAGTTCTTCATATTTCTATATCATGTGAACCCATATAATATAATATATATGTGGTTAGCAATTAAAACATGCATGGCTTTAATATATAGTTTGTACCTTTCTATTATAAAGTGCAACAAAAAAAGGTCATTTTCTTACATGAGTGGGGAGATGGACCGATTGTCTTGCAATTGCAGTTGGAGATGAGAAAGGAAATTTGATGGGCTCAATGTCCATGAAACGAGCAATGCATTGTCTACTTGTACCTAAAGCCATCTTTAATTTTTGTTTTTATGTTTTTTGTTTTTTTGTTTCTGGGCTTTAAAGAGATTGTAACTCTATGATGTGCAATAAGCATGGCAGCTTGTCTTGTATTTATATACACAAAGTATGACTCAAATATATAATTAAGTTTAGCTATGAAATTTGGCAACAATAAATTGATTAACTTATCTATGCATAGTTGCATGAATTGAGTGAGTGTGTGTAATACCTACATTTTGGATAAGTTGAAAGAGAAAAATTAATTGAGGGAGTTTAATTTTTTAAAATAGAGTAACAGACACTTATTATTACTTCATATAAAGAGAAATATTAATTTATTTGTTGATCGAAGATTATTAATATTTTCAATATAAAATTGAACTAATATTTTTAATATTACATAATTATATAAACCAATACTTTTCAGCCGTTTTATATTTCTATGAAATTATTTTTAAAAATCAGCCTTTTTTTCAGCAAGAGACCATAATATTTTTTCAATTTTTGTTGGGCCTGTTATACTTATAACCCATTAAAATACGAATCAAAATTGAGTTAAATGACACAAGATGCATGCAATTGATGTATATAAATTTTTGCTTTTAAAATAATATAACACTCGCAAAAGTCATATGAGCTAGAATAGATGGGTACTTGTAATTCTTGGATAATATAGTGTCAAATATTTTATAGGTATTTGGATATGTAGATACGGGTGTGATATGCATTCGATATGCAACATGACGTGTTCCAATTAAAATTATTAATAATAATTTTGGACATTTTTATACTTCATCTTAAACTCAATTGAACATTTACTAAATTGTCTCAAATTCAATTGGACATTTCTATAAATAATAATAAATTATTTTTTATCTTTTAACTATACCCCTCAAACATCTTAATATTACACACAATATCATTACATTTCCAATATTAAAATTAATTTTATCTCATTTAATTTACGCAAATAATATCACTTTACCATTTAACCCTCATAAAAAAGTAATTGTACCCATTTTAATAATAATAAATAATTATTTTTTAAAATTCATATACACAGTAAATTTTCAATTAACAGTAACATGACTTGTTTTGAAAGTGGAGAAGCGTGGACGCATGTTGAAAGCCCGTTAATTTCATGTAAATGATTGAACCATAGACAATGATAAATTTCATGCCCAATACTTCTTTTAATTATTTTTATATATAAACCTTATAAATAGAGATAAAAACACTTTCATTTTCATGCCACATTCATTTTCTCTATGTTAAAAGTCCAATTTCAGACTCATATTCAATACTAAGTCAAATCCTAGATAGTTCATGCTAATGGGGAATGACGTTAATTTTTTTTTTTTTTTTAATGTTAGAACAAGATTTAATTTCTTTCTTGAGTCAATATCTTATCACTCCCTCCATCCCACTTCTATTTGTAGATTCACTATTTGCCTCATATTTTAGTGAGTGAGTTATTTATTAATATTTAAAATGATAAAGAGATTTTTAAGGTGGGATATGATAGTCCTACATTTCATCTATCATACACCTCTTTAAGAGTTATTTTATCATTTCATATATTATAAACAACTTGTTCGCTAAAATACGAGTCAAAAAGTGAAATGTACAAAAGACTACGGGACAGAGGGGGTATATTCTTATGAGTTAATATCATAATATATTTATCAACTTATACTATTCCAACTATATAGTAACACTATAATATTTATGTATATGTAAATGTTAATATATTATTAATTTATAAGAGCATTGATATCAATGAATGAACATTATATACTATCAATAAGAATTCAATATGTGAATAAGTTTCACATGAAAGCTTGTCTAATTAATCAACACATTCAGGTGCATCGTGCATTCATAGTGCATTTTATAATTGTGCAATTTGTTATATTAAAAAATGTAATTTGTTTACATTGAATCGTGCAACTAATTTTTTATAAACTTGTTATACTTAAAAAGGTAATGTATTTACATTGAAACATGCAACTATTAATATAAAAAATTAGTAGTACGATTCAGTGTAAATAAATTGCATTTTTCAATATAACAAATTGCACGATTCTAAAATGCACTATGAATGTACATTGCACCTGAATGTATATGAGACCGTTTCATACGAGTTTTTGTGTTTAGGAGAAACATGATCTTTGAGATGGAGATTCAGAGAACCATCGAGTTATAAAATAAAGCATGATTAATAAAATTTGAGAATGATGCAACATATATTTTCATATATAGAAGAGAGGGCAAAAGTCATGCTTCACAGGATTATTGCCAAGAAGCATGCTGGATTGGTGATCTACACATCTCAATTCAAATATATTTTTTTCCCCCAAAGTTTTTGTACTTGCAAGACCAATTTATTTCCAATTAATTCTTAGATAACCATAATTATATTTGTATCCCTTCAATAATTGTTTGCACATATATACACACACATGCACACTTTGACAGCTTAAAAACACTACTTAAAAGTTATATCTGTGAAGAACAACTTTAAAAATAAGTTAATCTGCTCCTTCCATCTGTGTTTACAAACACTCCTAAGAGTTATCTTCAAATATGCTACTCTACAAATATATCAAACTGCAGAATTTAAAACCCTTATTAGAGAAAAATCACTCCCAATTTTTTTTTTAATTTTTTTAAATTTTTTGGCTTAAGAAAATCAACTTTAAAACTGACGTTGACAACTCATCAAGCTAAAGGCTACCTTAACAAAGTGCATAATCTTTTCGTTTGTCGTTACCCCAACGAGAAAAAAAAGTTTTTTTTTTTGTCTCATAACTTTTTTGTAGCCTGTTTTTGTCCCAAAAAATTTAACTATTCAATTTTGGTCCTCTAACTATCTCAACTATTCAATTTTGGTTTTATTTTTATCGAAAAATAGAAAATTTTATCATTTCCAGACATGCGTAAGTCACATATCGGTTAAAAATGCGGGTTTCCGAGCTGGTATCTTTTGTGGACTCTGACAGTTAAAAGAAAAGTTCATTTTTCTCAAAAACTAGAAAGAACAAGAAAATTTCTCCCAAGTGCGGAAAAATTGAATTTTTAACGTCCACGTCAACTACGAGCTCGGGATACCCCAATTTTAACCGACGTGTGATTTGTGTGTGATAAAAAAAAAAAGACAATTTTATGTTTTTCGGTTAAAATGAAATCAAAATTGGACAATCGAGATAATTATGAGACCAAAATTGAAAAATTAAATTTTTTGGGACAAAAACGAATTATAAAAAATTATGGGACTAAAAACTTTTTTTCCCTCAGCTCCACTAATGATCTACGAACATTCACTAAAGTCAACTAGACAAAATGATATTTTATTTAATACACAATAAATTTTCAATAATTTGTAAGTGTTACCTGAGAATGAATTCAGCTCTAGAATCCCCAACTTATTGTATTTTAGTACCAACCTTTAATTTGTTGCATCTATTTTCTTTAGCTAGATAGAGGTATGACATACTTTATCAATTTAGGCAGGCAACTTCCATATTACTTTATTTATATGTTTTACTGCTTTATTTGCTATATCCTTCCAATGACTGGTTCTTTATTTTTTGGCTTAATTAATTTTTCTTTTATCCAACTTTAATGAACAAATAAGAATACTAGTGTACACACACATATAAATAATAAATGGCGATGAACTTTTTCTGTCTCGTTTCCCAAAAAGCCAAGACGCAAAGATATACTTCATGTTTGGCTCGTGTTTTAGCAAAAAAGTCATTTATTAATATATAAAATGATAAATTAACTTTTAAAAAAGAATTTGATAGATGAGGGGTGGAGCAACTATTATAACCACCTTAAAAATCTCTATTATTTCAAATATTAACAAATAACTCACTCACTAAAATATAATTCAAACAGTAAATGATCAATCTAAAATAGAGAGAGTATGTAATTTGATCAACTTGATTTCCACCATTAAAGTGAATTAAACCAAGTTTTTGGTTCATAAAACTGAGATTGAGATTCGGTCTTTTACTCACCCCTCCAAAGAGAAACCTTATAAAACTAAGATTAGAGAGAGGGGTGCCTTGAAAAATGTCCAAATTAGTGAAACAGATGAATGCAAAACATAAAAAAATCAAGAATTCAATCCACGTTACATTGGGGAAAACTGTACAAATAAATTGATACAACAGTAGAATTCATAAACTAGACCTGAAACCCATAATTGATTTGGGTTTCACAAAAGCAAAACTGTGAATGTTGGTTCCATAAACTGGACATGAAACCCATAAATGATTTGTTCTTGAAAATAAAAAAACACGACGCTATGATTTACAAGATACAAAACAAAATTTAAATGAGCTACAACACCAGACAATGCGATTGAGAACTAAATATGGAAATATTATTCATCGTCCGCAGCAAGCCCACTAATTCGATGTTTCCTCTTGTCAAAAACAGCTCTGAACGACTCACGCTCAGCACGCAATTGTTCTCGGAACATGTTTTGCATTCTCGACTCCCCACCGTGTCTCTGCTTAAGTTTCTCATCTTCTGGTAAGGGATTAGACTTCTGCATATCATGGAAACTAATTAGACATGTACAATTAAAGGGTAACTAGATCGAGTTCTTGAAAGGATCATTCTTCGCCTCCTTTTTTATTTAAATGGAGTTTTTTCTAGGGTTAATTGCACTAAAAATCACAACATTTTCATGTTCTTTCAATCACAACATGTCTTAAAATTTTGCAATTTGACACACGAACTTTTTAAATTTTGCAATTGTATCATACGACTATTTTCCAAAAAGTTATGCTCATGTTGCAGCCGGAATATTACTTTTTTTATAATGCAAATAAGTTCACGATCTTTTATTATTTATTCAATTTAATCACAACATTTTCATTTTTTTGCAATTGCATACAATGTCAAGTCAGCAGAACTTGCTAAAGATTGCCATGTGATAAAATTGCAACAATTTAAAAGGTCATGATTTAATTTGCGATCAACCTTTTTTTCTAAATTGCAAGTGCTTGAAGTGGGGATCTATCAAGATTGTTTTTAGGTTTGTTTTGCAGCTGAGATAAATCACGAAGTTATAGCAGAAATCTCACCGAGTTGTATCCTGAACCAGGACCAATGACTAAAGATACATTTGCATTTTTCCCAGCACCGATTGAAAACCCAATTCTGCCAATCTGTATAAAGGCCAAAATCAACAACAATTAGATCTAGCCTGAAGACAATCGGGAAAGCAAATTATAATATTCTCAAGTTGCAAATTTATATAATATAGTATTTGACATTATAATGGATAACATAGCCGTGTGTGATCCAAGACTCTCCATTGAAGAACGAATCCAGACGAGTGTGGTTAAGGGTGATACTTATAAGAGTAACTACTCAATCAACAATTTGAAAATATCCAAAGTTAGCTCACCCGAGTTCAGTCATAAGGTCATATGATAAATTCACACTAAAGCATGTATACGGTTTAACTTTGTATAAATATAGACTAATTAGGATTTAACAGTAATCACATTCATAATTATTATGTCATGTATAAGATGTAACATTTGATATTTTAGCACTGTACAACGATAAAGCTGATAATTCATTTAGAACTTGAAATCAACTGGCTAATAGGATTAAAGATGGTAGAATACCTGATCACCCCAACGAACGGATTTACCTTTCTTCTTGTATGATTTAATTAAACTAGAGACGCCGCTTGAATTTCCCCGGGTCACTTCACTCCTGTTGGCATCATCATCTTCCAAATCATTTGACCACTTGCTCTTTCCAAGTTCTTTCCTCACCTCCACTGCACATTCTTCTGCACCATCCCCTTTCTTCTCATCTTTTGATGTACCTAAATCCCCAAATCCAATTAACATTATTATACAGAATATGTAAGCCCTAGTCATATTCAAGTCTTAAGATTACAGAGAAGAGAAGTACAAGTGACAGGCAATAAAGCTGACTCAAATCACCCGGCCCCCCAAGTAAATAGGTAACAAAGAAGAAAAAAAGAATATGCCAGGTACCTTGAATCATACTCATGTTATAAGCATACAATTAGGGTATGTTTGATTTAGGATTTAAAATCCAGATTTGAGATTTTGGAATCTGGTTTTTAGAAACCCAATGCATCCACCCTACAAATACCTATAAACCATACAAATAACATTTCTTTCTACACCACTCTCTCTCTCCAATGATCCATAGATTTTTTTAGTTTCCACTCTTATTCACACTTTCTAATCTCACTTTTGCAACTTCAAATAAAAACACTGATTATTACACAATCATTACAATTGCAACCAACAATAATATAATAATACAACAGTACACAATGTTACACATGATTTGACATTTAAGTCCTACTCTATTTAAATCAAAATAATGAGAAATTACATGAAAGAAATAAGAGAACCATCTCCACATAGTGATATCTGAAGCAGTTGATAACTTGCTCTATAAAAGCCAATCACTTAGATAGCAGTGGTATAGATAGAAATTATGTCATCCCATAGAACTTGTAGTATGTGAATACCACCATACTTATCAGCGTACAAGCCAATGCATCTTAATTATTGAATAATCATAAGACAAATAAATAAATCACACTGGTTTCTATCAAAAGATGATTTATTATGGACAATGAATGGATTAAAACATACCATCACTTAGATAGCAGTGGTATAGATAGAAATTATGTCATCCCATAGAACTTGTAGTATGTGAATACCACCATACTTATCAGCGTACAAGCCAATGCATCTTAATTATTGAATAATCATAAGACAAATAAATAAATCACACTGGTTTCTATCAACAGATGGTTTATTATGGACAATGAATGGATTAAAACACACCATCACTAGCACGATCACCTTCAGAAGGTCTTGGAACTTTCCGAATATTTGTATCTTCAGAAGCAGAGGGATCACCAACATAATTGCCATCTTCTGTATCCATGTCAACCTGCAACATTGTATGCATGAGTTCAATCTTTCCTCAGTAATAGCAATCATAAGAGATTGACTGAACCTTGGGAGAGATTATTTGATTTAATCTTTTCCCAACTTTATTTCCTCTCTTCTGTATCTAGCATGGGTTCTTTAATAAACCAACTCTTCATAGGAAGATGGTATAAGTAGAATAAGAAATATGACATCATTTGCCCATAAACTTACTTCTTCAATTCCATTTTCTTCCAAATCATCTCCATGGAGCAATAACTGCCATGTAATCAGTTTTTTAATGTCATACTCCAGTGTTTTCATCTAAAATATGTAATCAATTTTGAAGAATTCTCATTTATCCACATTTAAAACCTTGATATCTAGCTTCATATACAGGGATGGAGCTTCCTCCCATTGATTAGCCATGTTGTGTATGTCACTCTGCGTAAAACCATGAACATTCCTTGCAGCACAGCCCTGAAACCCACAAATGCCAAGAATATCTTAAATAAATACACCAATTTAGGGTAATTCTCTGTTTGCTTGACCAAGAGTCCATTTTTATGAAAAATAGATGGGATGCAACCGATAAAAAATAAGAGTATTAAGCATATGCAGCTCAACTCAACCCATGCTTATCCAGGATATCAACTCATCCAGGATATCAACTCAAAAAAGACTTATCCCATGCTAATCAAGGATATAGTGTTAGTATGTATTCTACGAGTGGTTTATCTTCAAAGTTAAAACACCACATTTCATCTGATTTAGGTTATACCATTTATAAGTACGGTAAATGTTTTTTTGTCCCTTAACTTGCACCAATTTTTAATTTTAGTGTGCTAACTTTTTCGATTTTGAAATTCGTCTTACAAAATTCAACTTCTTCGTCCTTTTAGCTGGTTAAAAGGACGAAAAAGCTGAATTTGTTAACATGTTTTTAGCCAGTAGATGGACAAAAATATTGAATTTGGTAAACTTAAGTGACTATTTTCAAAGTTGAAAAACGTTAGCGGACTAAAATCAAAATTGGTAAAACTTAAAGGGCAAAAAAAACCTTTATCCCATAAGTAGTGTGTCAAAGATAGGCTACCTAGTGTAGTTCGAATATAAACAGAAAGGTGCCACTTAAAAGAAACAATAACTCACCACAGGATCCTTGTATGTGGCTTCTAGTAAATAAACTTCATATCCTGACCTCTGCAATAAAGTAAATGAAAGATGAAAAAGGCCAGAAAAGTAGAAGAAACCACTTTCCTCAATACTCGACTATGACTTTAAAAGCTAACTAGAAAAGAAAACATTAAAGAGAGATGGGAAAAGCACAAACAGTAAGAGAAAATTAACATCTTCAAGAAAGCAAACAACATGAATTGCTATATATATGCAACAATGTTAATCCAAAGTGCTTTGCATGTGATTGTGTAAATATATTAAAAACAGTTGCATGATGTCATGCAACTAGAGCTCATGACTCATAATTTTAACATGAAAATGAGAGTGGTGAACAGTACACAAGAAGAGGGCTTGGGTCGACCAAAATATGCCCTAAGGCAGGGTATGGCCTCCTAAGGCAGGCAAATATATCTAAACTAAATGATAACAGAAATTGGATATTGTATCAAAGTTACTACCAAGTGAAAGAAAATGATACATAAAAAGTAGATTTTCCATATTCAAAGTACATTGAAGAAAAATTAGAAGAAAAACTAGAAGAAAAATTAGATATAGCGATCCAGAAAACTGAGATGCCAAATTCAGAATCAGGATGTACAATGTGCATCCAGAAAATAAGTAACGAGAACTCGGGTTAGCAATCAGCAAATGCAATAATAATATGCTGCAATCCAATATAACAAAACAAAACATTAATAATATATAAGATATAAATATCTAACATGAAATGACTCCCTAAGCTCGTAAGGGCGAAATCAGAAACCGTGCAATAACACTTACTGATACAGATCTAGCACTAATTACTAATCTTTATCAAATATCCACAAATGACTCAAAAATGGAAGTCCAAATCCAAAGAAGCCTACTTAGACTGACCATTGTAAAGAACAGCAACGCCAATCACTGAATCAAATCATTGATCACAATGAAACAATAAATGGGAAACTAAAGAAAAGATTACACATTAATCACCCATTAATATAACTGGGATGTGATGTGATATTTCTCAACTATGAGAAATTAGCTATCTGATGGGATAAATATATTACCACCAATACACCAAAACATTAAGCCAACCACTGAATATGACATTTAAATGATGACAATAGTCACATTAACAATTATCAAATATCTCGCCAAAGAAACTGTTGATATATATAACATGAGGTACATGAAGCCACACATCAGTACAATTTTCCATAGCTTATTAAATTCCCTTCATGGCAAGTTCTCCTAAAGAGGAAGGCATATGAAAAAGAACTCATACAGCAAGAGCAATTACAATATATATGAAAATTCACTTTCAGACTAACTTCAAGTCTTCCCAAACTAATTCCAAGTTGTTCAAACAAACTTTACGATACGATATTCTGCACACTACCAGATGTATGCAATGCATACGTCTTTTAGTTAATCAAGCCATGTGATAAAATAGATGAAAGGAGCTACAAGATCTTAAACTTGAAAAGAAAACATTATAAAACTTGACCTCCAAAATCACACATGTTAATAATAAGAATACAGGAAACGTTGCATCAGACTGTCTCATGTATGGGACGTGATACTTTTTTGCAGATTTTTGCGATACTCAAGTTTTAAAAGTACCCCATAAACCTGCAAAAGTATCACGTCTCATGCATGAGACCGTCACAAGTTATTGTGATAAAAATCTACAAGAAACTTTGGTACTTTCATGGCTTCTTAGACCTTTTAATCTGTTGGATTCCTTAGGAACCAGAAGAGATAAAGGGACCTTGAGGAAATTACTTAAGTTTAAGTGGTATGGTTGGTAAAAGTTCTCTGTTCACTGTGTATATTCATTGTGTATAACAGATTTAGCTTTGAATGTAAAAATGCTGCAAAAAGATGTTCACAGCCCACATTGTTTGTAATACTTAAAAGTCTTAAATAAAATATACAAATAAAAGAAATCACAGACCTTTAGTGTAGATGGGATTTCGAATCAAAATACCGTTCAACTTTGGGATTTTAGAATCTGGTTTATAAAAATCCAATACATCAATCCCTACAAATACCATTTTTTATTCCCTTTACAATTTTTGACACTCTTTTTCTCACTTTACAACTTTCAATAAAACACACCAATCATTACACAATCATCCAATCATTGCAATTGTAATCAACAATAATATAATAATACAACATCGCACACTCTTACACATCAATTTTACATAAAGTTAAACAATATCCTACTTAAATCTCAAAACAAACGCACACCATTACAATTTAATCAGGATTTGTAATCCACGAAATCCCAAATCAAACATTCCCCTACATTATTCCCAAAAAAGAGAACTAGAATACACACCGAGAGGCCGCCTTATATAGAAATTGAGAGTATACCTTTGCAGTTGCCCAAAACTGAGCAAAATCAGCTACCCGCAGATTGCGGTCATCCACTAAGACGAGGCACAAATACCAGCAAGAAAAGAGTCAATTGCCGAATAAACTGCATCTGTTGTTAGTGAAACTGCCACTTAATTTATAATTGGATTTTGCCTTTCAACTATTTTGTGTGCCCACTAAATCTATGCTTATCAGATTTTCTTTTTAGATTATCTTTATGAACTTGAAAAGCATTTGCAAAGACAAACATGCATAAGTTAATCTGACAAGTGGTACCATGTCAGAGCTACAATTACAACAAGGGACTCAACATGACTTCTGTTATAAAAAGAGAAGCAGCATTATCAGTAAATGGAATAATATTTAAATAAAGTGCACACTGATGCATCTCAAAGAAAATGAAGAAACTAATTATGTCAACGCCAGCCATCTCTATATAAACATTGAAGGAAGCAATAGTCAAGCTTGTATGGCAAAGTAATAGATAAAATTTTAAAATTTCTTTGTGGTTCATCCACAAAAAATTCATACCAATTACAAAGGGGAAGGCCCCGTCATCAAGGGTCTTTTTAAATGCCTTCAACATGCTTGACCGGTAAGCCTGAAAGATAGGAACAATATCAGAGAAAAGCTCATAAATATGAATGCAACTAACAAACATGCCAGAATAAAAGATAGAAACAACTACAGCTCCTCTTGAATGAAGTTTTAGTTTGATAATGAGAAATTCACGTAAGAATATGTAGGCCTTAGATTCTAGCCTTGTGTGAGTTCTGCAAGTCAATGACTAATCTTTGCTCTAGCAAATAGGCTGCAGTCAAGTGAATCTCATCTTTCGGGCAACATTTTTTTTTTTTTTTTTTTTTCCAAGTAGCTAAGACGAAAATATCAGTTATTTTTTCAAGAAAAAGCAGACCAGGATGAAATCCCTAACTCCAGTACATTCAAGCTAGAGTTGAACAGACCAAAGATTATCAAAAACACAAAATATGTATTTTTTTAATTGAATGCCAGTAACTTTTTACTAAATTAGCACTACATTTGAAAAGAAAAAAGTAGAGGGGTCACATCCCGGCCCAAAGGAGGAGGGCCCCAAGTAGAAAACTGGGCTGTAAGCCTGTAACACAACGCAAAGAACTAATCTAAACAAAGGCCAACCCTGGCCCAAGTAGAAAGAAAAATGCCCAAGGATTATGTCAAAATCTTGACCAAAATTTTAAATAAAAGTCAAAACATACATTAAAAAACAATGAAGAGCTAAAAGAGCCACAAGCCATGCAAACTTAAATGTCTGCATGCACAACAGTATGATTTCAGATTAGACCAAATTGGAGAAGTTAAACTAAAGGATAGCTCTAGCAAAGGAATTTAATGGTGCCACAGCTGATATACTTCCTAGTAAGCTTCTGATTATTAGCTCACCTCAGTTCATGCGATATGAGGTACAACTGCTCTCACAACTTAGATTCGTCTAACACACAGCATAACAGAAGGTCAACTTCTGCATCTTTAATATAAAGCTAAGATTGCTAAACTATTGCTATACTTGAAACACAATATTCAATAGAAAATCAGATCATTGGTTCACCTCTTCCATCTCAGGTTCATAACAGTACTCCATCACCTTCTTCAGGACTGGTTTTCTCCCTCTAGCTGAACCTGAACCAGATGGCCTTGAACCCTCATTCTCTTCAACCTGTAAACAGTAAAGATAATATATATATGTGACTCATGCAAATTTTTCACCAGTGGATTACACAAGTCAAAAGGTGAATAATGCCACGTAAAGGAAATTCAGTAATCCAAGAAACCATAGGAGCTTCATGTGTTTTTTGTTTTTTGTTATTTTTTATAGGAAACAAAATGTTATATTAAAATAGGGGAAGGTAAAAGGAATGAGAGGTTCCTTTTTAGCTTACAATTAGACAATATCACTTAAAACGAAGCACCAATCCCTAACTAAATCCGATACATGGACACCTATGAAGTCCCTATGACCTAACGCCCAAAGGTAACTCTGAATTTTATCCACCCCAAACATCTTCTATTGACTGCAATGAACACTCAAAAATCCTCTTATTTCTCTCTAACACCAAAGGAGCTTCATTTAAAACTAATTTTATTAAAAATACAAAGACATTAAAATTACCTTTTCCACCTCAGCCATGAAATATTCATCCATGGAATGAATCCTTGGAGCAGTGCCACCATTTTCAACCTCAAGGTCACGCAAAATTTTTGCCAAGTAGCTCTTACCACTCCCTGAAAATGCAAGGTTGAAAGAGTCCACATACATGATTCATATAATAAATAAGCTATGGGATAGACATGTAACTGCAAGTCTGCAATACAACAGTATTATTTATTGAGAATTTGTTCAGAAACAACCAAGTTTCATCTATGCAGTCATGTTTCGAGATCCTTACATAAAATAAATGTACAAAATGTACCCAGCTAACAGCACTAAAAGAAGCAAGCAAGCATGAAAGCCATCAAAAGTCCAGTAAAAGTCTAAACAAACAGCAGTTTCCCATTAACTAAGATATAACTGAGGGGGGTAGATACTCCCTTTGCATAATGAATGCCCTCAGTACTCCACAATAGCATGTGTCTAATCCAATGAATCTATTAAAATATATGCATGCATGCTAAATTCCTTGGACAACAACTCCAGTAATTCCTTCAAAAATATGCTAAATCATATGATTCATAACACTGAAACCTAAACTTAAATTAATAAAAATAGATATACAGTAAGAACAGAAGAAGCTATGCCTTTATGGGCTATCTAGATCATACCTTGCTATTGTGTTCGGTCAAGACAAATGTTCTTATTAATATATAATACTCCCTCCGTCCACGAAATGTGTGCTCGTTTGTTTGGGCACAAGTTTTAAGAAAAAGTAGATAAAGTAAGTGTATTGTGGGGTAGTGTGGGGTCCATTATGAATAAAGTTGGGTGGCAATTTGAGTAATTAAGTGATGGGTTGAAGAGTGAAGATAAAGTGATGGTTGACATAAAAGGAATGAGCACACTTTTGGTGGACAGGGAGTATGAAAAGGCCAAAAAAAAAGAGGTTGCAGAATAATGAAAGAATTAATTAAATTATTTATTACTTTCATAATTTCATAGAAAAACAAGAACCTGGAAGTCCACGCAGAATTACGACAATATGATCTGGGCGGTTCGCACGGTGTGGATGCTTTAAAATGTGAGAGGCATCAATAACTCTTGGCTTGTCTAAAGAGTGATTCCTTGGGACGAAGTCTTCCCTTTCTCCATTAAAAATCTTGGATGAAGCCACCTTAATGGCTTGAATTTCCTGAAAGTCAAATTATTAACATCTATAAAGAGTATATCAAAGTACCATCCAAAAGAAAGTAAATCATCACATAACATGTACAAACATGTGAGATTTACTTTCAATACTTCAAGGGAAACCCACGTTTCAAACGTGTATTGCAGCTATTACTCAAGAAACTAAATTGATTTACATCCAACAGAACACCAATCAAATCATCAACTCCTAACTATTATAAAGGCACAGGAGAATTTCCAGTTTAATTCCTTGGTAAGAATTGGAAAAGTTTTTTCCTTTTTTTTTTACCACCTAAAATCATCAAACTAGTGAACTACACAAGTTAGTTAAAAGTTAAAGGGAACTACAATTTCCTTTTTGAATTCGCCACACTCATATTGATTGTATGTTTGTTACCCAGCCAGCATAAGGCTTCAGTACCCGAGAGGGAAGCTTTACATAATTCACAATTAGGGAGAGAGCATGCAGTAACATTAAAGTTCACCCCAAAACTAAAAATGCTCGATTTACTTCGACTAATACAGAATAGTATTCAGAAACCAATTGGTTCATCAACTGGAAAAATGCATGTTATACTCTTTTTCAATTATGTACAAATAGTGCTGTAATGCCAACGTCAATTGTCAAACACGTAATTACTGAAACCCAGCTTAGTAAGAGACGCACAAAAATAACAGAAACATTATGAGTGAGTATCTAAAATTACAAATGGATCTAGCTTAATAAAGTTAGACTATCAACATAAATCAACTAAAATAGTATACCAAGGACAAGTGCTTGAGTAAATTTAACAAAATAACAAGGTGCAAAAAGCAGGTTCTTGGGGGGGGAAAAAAAACCAACTTTAAACAGTGCATCAAATGGTTCGGAGTATTGGCTCGTAGTTTAGACAATTAGACCATTATAGTTGCCTGGTTTGATATCAGCCAACAAACAAATCATAATCAGGTGGTGAGTTCAATTAATATCAATTTAGCTCTAAATAAAAAGGACGAAATTATCAACTAAAGAAAATGTAATTCCTAAGAAGAAAGGTGAAGCTTATCAGAAATTTCTTGGAGATTTTAATAACACCATATACCTTAATTTGTGGATATATTAGCATATTAATTCTTCATTTATCCCACCTTAATAAAACATTTTACTTCAGCACTTAGTATAACAATATTTTGCCCCTTTGACTACAAAGAGATCCATCATCCATGCACATACATTTGAATTTATCCAAACAAATTTGAACCATAATCTTAAGTTCCAATTATGCTTAATAAAACAACTGAATCTGAACAAGCAGCGAAGGTTTAAATCAGTAACACACCTGTGGATAATAGCCACTAGAATTCGGAACTTCAGAAACCATAGTATATGGGGATTGGAACGAAGATGAAACAACAGACTCCGAGAAACGAAACCTTGGTGGCTCCGCAGGAAGTGGCGGCGGAGGGGAAGTGGGCAGCGGAGGCTGCGCCATAAACCCCTGCGGAAGACGCGCATTATCACTCTGATGACTATAATAAGCTGCTTGAGGCTCCATTCGATGTTGTTGTGTTGGCAAAAACTGATTCCCTCTGGGCCGTTTGATGTTACTATACCCATCAGCTCCGGAAACATTAATTCCATAACCTTGATCGCGCACCACACTGCTCTCGTTCTGATGATGAAGTGATCTCCCAAACTCTACATTCTTGCTGTTCACAATATTATGCTGATACGGAACCTGAGGCTCCGCGTAATTTTGCTTCATCTCTGAATTAATTTCTCGACCATAATTGCTTCCACTATAATTCCCATCCAAACCACGACTCGCAGCTCCATGATCACGAATCAGTTTCAATCGCCTCTCATCTTCCGCCACCGGACCAATAAAACCGTCATTCACATTATCGAGGCGCATCCTCTTGACGCCAATTTGACCATTATCATCGTAGCCCGATCCAGGATTTGAGTTGATATAGTAATCCTTGCTGAAATTATGGCTAGCATTCCACGGCTGCGGTCGAATATGGGTCGGAGGCGGCGGCAGGTAAGGGTTAACTGCAGGAGGCCCTTGATGGTCGACGAACGGATCATAAGACGGCGGAGGCGGCGGAGGGTGGAAGAATTGATCTGGAGGCGGCGGAGGGGGTCTGGAGAATTGCGAGAGAGGGGAAGGGCAGAAAGGGAAGTGAGAATGTGAGCAAACTGGACAGAAATTCCCAACTGGAGGCCTAGAACGCCAAGGATACTCCATGATTGAGCTTAATTGGTGATGGAATTTCGAGAATTTTGCAGAAAGATAGCTAGGGTTTGATGCGAGGAAGAGACGACAGTGCAAACGGGTGAATTTTATATTTTTAATTAATGTATTTTCAGGAAATTGGGAAAACTTGAGAAAATTCCGTTTTTCTTATTTATTTTAATTTTTTTCCTTAAGCACGAGTTGAGAATATTCTAGTAGATTACATTTACAAGTTATATGTCTTTATTAGTATTATTCGTAGCATATTTATATATAATTAATAATTTCATATTTTCTAGAACTTTATTCACCATAATTCATCAAAAAATTCAAATGACACAAGGAATTAATATCAAAGAGGCATGCCAACACAACATAAAAAGATCAGGTCAACACAGCATAAAAAGATCAATGTCATTGAATGCGCTCAAGTGGAGGTATTGGACGTTCAACTTGTCAAACAAAATCTGTCAAGAGCCATAAATGCAGTTTGAGCTACTTTACTATTTTGGTCATAAATCTCAATGTATAAAGTCAATTTTTGAGATTTTGGTCTCCTTGAAAAGATAATTCAAAGCCCTACAAAACTTATTCAGGGAGCAAGTCACGATTTAAACGATGTGAAGGCTTAAATGATCAATCTTTGTATGCCACCAAAATTGATTATAAAAGTCCATACAACGCACAAACATGTGGCCTATATAAAGAGTTCTTTGGCAACCCATGAAGGGCATCCAATATGCTTTGTTATACATCTGTCATTAGTGTAGTACTTCTCTGAGAAATATGAGTTATTTTTGTATTAGTATGAGTGGTTAAGTATTTTGCTAGAGTTGGAGATGAAGCTTTAGTAAAATACTAAATCGTTTTGGTTGTTTAATGAATCATATAAAAGATTTTATTTTGTTGAGATTTTGATTTGTTGTAGACATATTGGCACAAGGAACGCTTAGTCTCACTGTAAACACAAATTTTCGTATTTAATATATGAATAAACACGAAAAAGAAATTACAAAGATAATTTCTTGTATTGAATATAAATTCGAGTACAATCTCTAACTTGATCCTCTGATTCTCTCTTCGATCTTGACTTTGACTTTCTTCCAAGATTTTTGAAGTCGGATCCGTAGCGAATCTTATCAGTGGCTTGAACTTCGGGACTTTGTAATATTAATCCAAGGGGTTTAGCACCTTGATCTTGGATTAAAGATACTTTCGAGGGACTTATGGCAAGAACGTGAATCTAAGAGGTTTAGCACCGTAATGTTAGATCGAAGATCGTTCTTGATTGATTTTCGAGAGACTTCCGAGGGACTTCCGAGGGACGTGAAGAACTCGAAGAACTTCCTTGAAGAACTCGAAGAACTTCCTACTGGAGAACGCTAATCCAAGAAGCTTAGCACCGTGATCTTGGATCGAAGATCATTCGTGGTCGACTTCCTTGAAGAACGCCTTGAAGAATTACTTTGAATCACAAAACTCGGTCGCTAGGACTCACGAATTCTTGTGTATTCAATATTTGTGTTGTGTCAAATGAGAGGGATGAGACCCCTATTTAGAGGTGTGGAATGTGACATTTGCCCTAGATTTGACGGGCTTGACCTGACGGGCCGGAATGTTCTAGAACTTTCTAGAAATATTTGATGGGCTCCATAGTTTTGGACTGAGCTTGATTTAATTTATTTGGACTTTAAAGGTCCAATTCGATATTGGATTTTAGAGGCCCAATTTAATTAATTATTGGACTTTAGAGGCTCAATTCAATTTATTGAACTTTGGAGGCCCAATTCGATTTATTATTGGACTTTAGAGGCCCAATTTGCTATCAATTATTTATTTATTTATTTTATGAATTAATCTTACATTCCCAATTAAATAAATTTAATTGATTTTCAACATGCAATTTTCCACGTGTCATGATTTAATTCGTGATTAAATTTATTTACTTACACTCACATAACAACAATTGAATTCATGAACTCTTTAAGGTAACTAAAAGAAAGTTTATCTTCCGATTGAAATCTAACTCACTTAATTGTTAGATTTCAATTGAGTTATCAAAGATAACCAAGAATAACTCTAATATTTTACTTACCCAAGAAGCTCCAACTGTAATTTATTTTGGAGAAGCTCTACAATTACAACTACAACTACATAATATATTTGAGGAAAAAAAAAACTTTGAGAAGCAGTTCACTATTATTATATGGGTATAACTGAAATACTCAAAAGGTGAAATTCTGGTAAAAATAAAATAAAAACCGACAAGGAAGTACCTATTTCTTTTAGACAGAGTCACAGAAGTAGTGAACTATCATGGAAGATTAATATTTATAGTAAGATCATCATACTACTACTCACTAAAACTAGGATCTCGAGCATTAAAGCAAAGGTTTGTCCAAATATTTTTGTTTTTCAACGCAGGATACTCGAGCTGAAAAAAAACTCAGAGCAACACAGTTCGTCAGCTTCAATCCTATTAATCAGCAACGTAAGAAAACTGAGTTTTCGGTGTTGTTTGGTGGAAGCTGAGTGTCTTGTATCCACGTTTATAATTCAGAAAAATGTTGTAACTTTGACTTGAGTTTCGCCGCCCTTCAAAAACCTTTTGTTAGGGCAAAAACTCGCCCAGCCAAAGGAGGTGGCAACGAGGAAACAGCAGTATCAATGACCTGATAAATGACACACTAGTATTAATAATATCAAGCAATCTGCTGCTAAAGTTAAATAGCTATTTTAGCATTTTATGCTAATAGTTTCCCGTGAAAGAAAACTATGGAACTTTAAACAAACCAATGAGTGTAAATTGAGAGGGGATTAGTTTTTTAGTCTAGTAAGTTACCCCAATTTCGATTTCAGTGCTGTTGACTTTCACGAATTGAAAGCACTCAAAGCAGTCCTTTAACTTTCAATAGTTCAACATTTTAGTCCTAGGTGAAACATCTGATTGACAAATCAAACTCTGCCACGTGGACAAATTGGATGTTTCATCTCCTACAGTCGGTCATAGGACTAAAATGTCGAATAACTGAAAGTTTCTGGACTATTTTCAGTCCGAGAAAGTCAATAGGACTGAAATCGAAATAGTAGTGACTTAAAGGACTAAAAAGACTATTTTCCCTAAATTGATAGATCCATTAGCAGTTATCAAATTCTATAACATGATGTAATATGTTTGGAACTGATCAGAGATATGGTAAATGTAGATGGGGGCTTGTGCCCCACGTTACAGGGAATCCCCATGGCATTGTGATTTTCATGATGTATATGCACACAAAGATGTTGCGTGGGAGGAGAAAGAAAGTGACTTACATCTAATTGATAGCAAGCTGAAAAGTGAATTAGAAGAATTGCTTTGTTCTGAAACCTGTCTGCATGTTTTATAATCTGATGTTGCAATAACACACAGAGTTGAAATGCAATCAGTATCTGTTGACTAGCAGAATACGAGGAGCGGGAAAGAAAGAAAAATACAGCGGGGTTAGTAAATTAACCTCAGACAAATGAGTGTGTCCATATTCTCTTGCATCCTCCACTGGGCTCGAATCTTCAACAAAGGTGCTCTAGTTTAGGAAATTAAACGTATAAGCAACTACAGCTCAAAATTGCAGAATGCCCCAATGCACTATGACAAGCTCGAGATATGTCACAAACTGGACAAGAATTGTAGGAACTTATTTATCAAGTAAAAACTTAACATTTATATGTATTAAACATTTGTGATTATATAATGAGTTGCGTGAAATTCCATCGTGGTTTGAAACACAAATCTTCTTGCGGTTGATTAAAAAAAACCAACTTTCCCTTTTATTCCAGAAACGAGTTAATGATTTTATCTATTTCTTCTACTTCCCTTTGTGTCCTTCATAGTATAAGACTTCAGTATTTGGAAAAACACTATACAGGAAATAGAGGAAATGAGGGCACCTGAAATGAGATTTGCAATTGCAATACAAATTAAACTGTAGATCATATTTACTTCGGGGTCCTAACTCCTAATAAAGGTAGGCGTTACCAGTCAATACCTCCATAATTAGAATCTTTGCCTTCAAAACATCAATATTGTCTGCATCTATAATGAAGTCTGACATAGTGTCTCCAGTGAATGCAATTTCAGGTGACGTATATGTGTCTGTAATCTGCAAAAAAAATTAAATTTCTAGCATAAAATGTGAATAAGAAACTCGCAACCAAAAGAAGTTTCACCCCTAGTTATTACTAATTCTGCTTTCTCCGATCAGAAAACAAAGGTATCTAAGATAGTGCCTGATAGGTGATCAGAATATTATTTGGCAAGTTTAGAACATTTAAATTGCTCCAAAAACTTTTGGAAGGTAAAATAGTTCTCATGCAAGAGTTAATATATCACATAAAAAAACCTATCGTAAAAGTAGAATTACAAAAATTCCATCCTTAATAAAGTAATTAAGAAGAAAGTAACCAAATGGTCTAAAGTCTAAGCATCCATCTTAAATAAATCAAGAATAGAGCATCATCTGATTCATCTCCCTAAAAAGGAAAAATGTAAAAACCTGCACATATAATTTACGGCGTTCCCAAAACTTAAAATGCAAGAACTATGAAAACATACCTCCACACCTGATAGCTTTAGGTTCTTTATCTCAGGTCCAGGTAGCCCAACATATTCCGGCTTAAGTTTCTGTCTCACAGAATAGATTATATATCCCTATAATAAACCAAAGTAAATCCTTTAAGCCCAACTTTGCTTCTATAGAATAAAATCTAAAGCATCTATAAAGTCTTGATAATTACCTGGCTTGGAATGACATGATAAGTTTTAAATGCTCTCACTTTAAGGTCTCTTCTTAACTCAAACTCTTCACCTAAAATTTACAGAGCTTAGTTAGAGTAGAGGCCTACATTGAAGAAGCTTGCAAACATGAACAAACAACACAAGTGATCTTTATTACCCACATCAAGACCAACAAGCATATGATTAAGCTCGGAGTGATCCATTGCCCTGTGTGCTTCAAATATCTTTTCCACATTTTCCTTAATGACTTTTGGCACAAAAATAGTCGGGGGTTTCATTCGATATAAGCCACGTGTAGCAACATACATCGGTAATCCTCCCTACGAAAAGAAAACATATGATCAGTGTTTCTGAGCAAGTTTAGATTGATATATCTCAATAGACTAAAGATATTTGAGTGAATGTATAATGATACAGTGTTGTTATCTAACAACTATGTACACAAAAACAGCAGATACACATGAAGAAAGAAGGAATTTGAGGGTTAAAAACCACTTCGAAACAAATCAGAACAGAATCGAATACAATCACTTACATAACCAAGTGTATATGCATAAATTGACGGTAAATACTGCAAATATAATAGCTATAGCATCTACAAGACCCATAGAGATTTGTAATTGCAGCATAATTGGTAGAGAGAGGAGGTGAAATTACGATATGGTCCATGTGGCCATGGGAGATGAAGAGGAACTGCTGGGAGACGGCGCGTTGGGGGCACTTGCCGATGTCGAAAGCCAAGTTGAGAGAGGGAAAAATAACGCAAGTCTCGTGCCCTGCAATTGACAACCCATCGATTGAGTAGCCTTCTATCCGGAGCTCTTCTTCCGACGCTTTCTTCTTCTTCTTCTTTTTCTGTTTCTCAGCTTTCAAATTCAACGGGTCGGAAGCATTTTCATTGTTCGACGCCATTGAAATCCTCTATTGCGAAGAAGAAGCGCAGTTGCGATTTTTTGTTTGAAAGAGAGACCGTGTAAATTACAAATCTATCCCTGTATTTTTTTTAGACAGGAAATATGTCCCTGTATTTTGTGTATAGTGCGACTACGTGGGTAGATGGATTTGGATCCCCTCCGGTAAATGGAGGGTCCAGTATGGAGGGTTCAGTTGAATTTGGACCCTCTATTTTACACATACACACACATACTCGTGCAGGTGTGTATGAATTGGAAGGTCCAGATTTAATTGGACCCTCCAGTTAACTGGAGAGGATCCTCTCCTGTGGGTAGATGTGTTACTTTCCTTTTTTTTTGTTTGTCGGTCCATTAAAACTGTGTTCATTGGTTTTATATACACATTCATTTTATCTCGACCCTTCAGTCATCATTTAATTACTCATATTATCATTGTACTTTAACCACAAAATTTATTTTATCTATAAATGGACCCCACAATACCCTATAATACTTCTTTACTTTATCTATCTTTTCTTAAAACATGTGCCCAAAGAATTGAATATAATTTTGGTGGATTGAGTGTACTAAGGGTTGTGTTTATTTTGGAACTCACACGGATGAACTTAGAATTTTGCGTTTTCGTCTCATACTAGTTTGGGATTTAAAATTTGGTTTTCAAATCCCATATTCAATCCACATTTATAAATACCTATAAAACTTATTATTATTCTTTTCAATACATCACTTTAAAATAATCCACCACTATAAATAAAACAATATTTTACGCTTTGATTTGACATAAAGTAAATCTATCACATAACTCAATACTCCCTCCATCCCAGAAGACTTAACACACTTTTCTTTTTGGTATGTCTCATAAGACCTTGTACACCAAAAAATGGACATTTATTACATTTACAATACACACTTACTACCCCCCATAAAACAACTTTTCTCTCTGCGCCAAAAAGTTGAAGCAGAGTCTTCCGGGACGGAGATAGTATAATATAATAACACAACATGAATCACTATTAAACATTGATTTGACATAAAGTTAAATCACACACCAGATTCTACTAGCCATTGTCCGTCGGAGCCACTGCCTAGAGAGAAAGCATAGTTGGCCGAGTAATGGAATTTTTGGCATTGGAGTGCACCATGACCAATGAAACCAGAGACTTGGCACATGATTGGCGGACAAGAATAGTTGTTTGTGAGACCCACGATTAGATGGGTTAGCACGAGTCACGACCACCACCACGACCTTGGTTCGAATTGCCCCTGTTATACTAGTGATTATTCCGATAATCCCCACGATTTTGATTGTTGCGACAATTACAATAATTATTTCGCGGTATTAGCAGTTGCCAAGATCGAGTTGGCGTTGCGTAGATTCCTAGTTTTTGGTAGATAACTCTTGCTCGAAAAGGAGGTCATGCAATTCCTTGAAACAAAACGATGTTTCACGGGTCCAACAATATTCCTATATTATTCCGATTACAGACCATGATCATTGATCACGAAGAGGGTGAGGTCGTCACTGTTCATCGGTTGATCGATTAATACAAGTTCATCGACCTTAGATTTGACATATATACTACAAGAACTCAGTAATTGAACGGGAGCCAATGGTTATTCGATGCAACTCATTCTTTAGTTGATTGACTCACGCACGGGAACGCGCGACTAGCGAAGAGGCGGCCGAGAATTGCCCACGCATGAGAGGACGATTCTGCATCTGACGCCAAGGGAAGGACGTCGGGGGCTAGTGAGCCAGCCAATAATAACTGATCCTCTTGGGCGGTAGGGAGGTGGTTTCAGTTGCCGTTGAGGCATTAGTGACGGAAGTCAACAATGGGAGAGAATTGGAAAAAGGCTAGGGTTAGGTTTTAGATTAAACCCTCTCTTCATACCATATACAAGAGTGATTTGTATTGATTGAATATTGAATGCTTACAATACCGAGTTATATACATATAGACTTGCACAGAATAAGAAACTAATATATTAATCAAATCCCCTATAACTCCGATATACCAAAATTAAAAGATATATACAAGATTATTCCTTAATAATTTAAAAACATTAAATTAAAAAACCATTTCAATTCTATGGGGAAGGATTCAAAAAGAAATGACATAAAAAAAAATTAACACATTTTATATAAATAAGGCCACCGTGATGCGTGATAATTGGGGAGAAAAGTGCGACAAATGCAACTTGCAAACATAAACAAGGAAAAAAAATAAGGAACATTACACAACATAAGACCATGTTGTATAGCATGGGATACGCTCCCGAATTACATCGCATAGGTCCACCAATAATAGTAATGTTAATGCAATAGTGTACTGACAAAAGTTTATATTTTTATTGTGAGTCCCACGAAAATAATTAAATTGATGGTTACTTCTGCATGCAAAAGTAGGGAACATGAGTGATTTGCGCCAAATTTTGTAAATCTTTTTCATATCTTCTTTTAGATGATGGGTCATGCAAAAATTATAATTTACATTAATGACAAAATATTAAAAATTTGTGAATAATAAAAGTAACAATCAGGAATGAGTGAAATTGTTGGGTGTGTATTTCACTTGAGTGTTATTGTACATAGATATTGAGCTATAAAAAATAAGTGGAGTTAGCATATTTCCATCCATATCTCTATACAAAAATATCACACTTTTCTAAACATTAATGACTTCTCAAGGTGTTCCAAAGCAAGCTTTCTCCCAAAATAAGGTATTTTTCAATTGGGATTAAATTTTTTGCAGCCCAATAACTTTGGGTCATTTTGAAATAGGTCCGGTACATACCAGTTTATGATATAACCCTCGTATGTTTCAACATTTTTTTGAATTTAGTCCTCAAAACCAGTCAACCCGGTTGGTCAACCTGTAATAGTACACGTGGCATTTAATTTTTATTATAATTTATTTTTGGGTCGCCACGTGTGTATTTCTTATTTTCATTATTGAATTATTTTTAATCACTATTCCAATTGGGTCGGTTTCGGGTCGGATTGACCAAATTTATTTTTTTAATTAATAATATAACTGGGTCGGGTTATATCTGGTTGATAACGACCCAACAATTAGAAAAGCCCTAATTCCTACAATTATTTCCATTTCGACGAGGGCAAAGAACAAAGAAGAAGGAGAGATGACGCACACTTGGGGGAGAAGAAAATGTCCTCATCAACATCAGTCTCAACCAATTCGTATTCGCACGGTCTATGTTATTGTGGAAACCAGGTTCACACTCGCACATCTTGGACCGAAGAGAATCCTGGTCGAAGATTCCATGGTTGCTCAAATTGGAAGGTAAGTTTTCCCTAATCATGTGAGCCCTCTGTGTTTTCCCCCTATGATTTGTTTAATCCCTATATTTTGTTTAATCCCTAATTTTGGATTCAAAACGTCCCACTGTTTGTTTCAGCGAGGTGGAGGTGGGTGCAATTATTTTGAATGGATGGATCCCCCAATGTCTCCAAGAGAGAAGTCGATAATTCTAACCCTGCTGAAGGAATAACGTGAAAACAAGTTGAAGGAAAAACGTGAAAACGAGTTGAAGGCAAAAAAATCTGAAAACAATGGCAATTGGATGAAGTATGCCTTAATTGGATCTTGGTTTTTTTTTCTTTGCAATGTGGCTGGTTTAGTTTGTATTACTTCATCTGTATTTTGGGCCATGTTTAAGGTATCATATGTAATGTTTAATTAAGGGACAAATATTAGTGTTATTGTAAGGTATCATCTGTAATGTTATTGTAATTGGATCCCCTGTTTTATTAATGTATCCTCTGTTTTAGTATTATGAATTGGACAAGGTGTAATACTTATTTCATACAGTAACTAATACTTTTGAGTATAACAACGGATACTTTTTAGTATAACAACTGATACTTTTGAGTATATAATACGATACTTTTAATTATAACAACTTATAACAACTGATACTTTTGATTATATAAACTGATACTTGTTAGTATAACAACTGATACTTTTTAGTATATAAACTGATACTTTTTTAATATAACAACTGATTCTGATACTTTTGAGTATATAAACTGATACTTTTTAGTATAAAATCTGATACTTTTTATTATAACAACTAATACTAATACAAAATCTCAATTATAACAGTGAATAATATGACTCGTCTACTAGTAATAACAACAAAATAAGATCACTTCAAAATGTATTCCATTTCACAAAATATAGTTCACAAAGAGGAGCTTCACCAAGATTCAGTTTACAACATCATCCAAGACAATCATTCCATCATCTAATCCAAAAAGGAGCTTCACCAAGTAGCAGATTGCAATTGTTCACAAAAAAAAAAATAGATGATGGAATGAATGCACAAAAAAAGCTTCACCACATAACAGAAGCACTATCTAATTGTTCAGAAATCCCATCCCATTAAACACATAACAAAAAAGTCAGTATTAGACATCCTCCCATCATTTCTTTGAAGAAAACGAGCCCAGGTTCTTCAAAGTAACATATCTCAGCCCATCCTTGAAGATCAAATTCTTGTTTTCTGCACTTGTTAAAGTTCCACTAAACTGCTCATCCATTGAAGGAGGCTCCCTGGGAGGGACAGAGCTTGATTTCCATGAAACCTTCTTGTTTCTCTGCGGAAAAAAAAATGCAAATCAAATGCGTAATTAGTAAGTAAAAAACAAGAGATTTGTTCATATCTGAGGGATTTGATTTACTTGCCTCCAACTGCTTTAGTCAATCTGCTTTCTTTAAAATTATTTTCAATTCATAATTGGTACAGGGTGTACTATCATCAGTCAATTGACTATTAAGATCACACAAACCTTCTCCACCTATGAAAAAAGTGAGAAGATTATAACTTATTTTTGTGGTCATAATATTGAACAAATATTGGACTAACATATCATACCTTCTAAATCAGCATTTTGAGTCCCCTCCACTTGCAAATTTTGAGACATATTGTGCTCCTCTTGTCCAATAACAATCTCACTCACATCCTCCATAACAGTCTCACTCACATCCTGCAAAAAATACTAGCTTATTACAATAACTAGAATAGTATAAGAACTAATATTATTTAGTAAATAATACCTTTAATCCTTTCTTCTTTTTTGAACTTCCTTCTCCCACGTTTGACTTTCCTTTCATAGGCTTCCTTTTCCTCAACCTTGCACCTTTAACCCTTTCAGGTTCTGACTCATCATCTGAAATTCGATTCCGAGCACTCAATGGTTGTAATTCTTCAGGATGAGCCAATAAGTAGTCTTCAAAATAATTATCATAGTTGATCCTTTCCATTCCATCACCCCACCCTTGTTCAGTTTCCACTTGTTCATTATGACTAACATCCTGCACAAGAACTTCAGAATGTATCAAAATACATATAAAATATGATGTAATAATAGCTTATTAATGTCAATATTACCTCTAACCCTCCCTTCTTGATGAACTTCCTTCTCCCACCTTAGACTTTCCTTCCAGTTCCTTCATTTTAGGCAAACTTGCACCTAATGTAGGTTATTCCTCCTGCCATTCAAAATGGTTATCATAACTGATCCTGTCAGTCCATCACCCCACCTTTGTTCTTGTTGTCCATCCTCAATAACTTGCTCATCCTGACTGACATCCTATATAATACATTATAATTAGATATAGAAAAAACTAATACTTTATAGTACAACAACTGATAATGTTTAGTATAACAACTAATAACTTTAACCCTCCCCCCTGATTTGAAGTTCCTTCTCCTCTAGCAGGCTTCCCTTTCTTCTTCTTCACACCCCTAGACTTCTTTTTATTCTGTTGTTGACCTTGTGGCTTCACCTAAAATGTATGATAAAATATTAGTAATTTAACAGAAAACAATATACAAGGATGGTGTGAAATGAACATACCTTACAACCCCTTTTATTATGCCCAGGTTGGTGGCATATGCTGCATCTCACTGACACTTGCCTTCTCTTTAACACATTTCCATTAGCAGGCCTTCCTCTGGATCTCTTCCTACGCTTTTGATTTTTCTCATCAGGCTCTGTGCTTCTTACTTTCTTTGGTCTCCCTGCTTGCGTACCAATGTTTGGGGGAAGTAGAGGTATGATACCTGTAGGATCATCCAAACATATCAAATTGTAAACAATAAAGGGTGAGTTAAAGTTAAAGTGATCAGACATCAGTAAATAAGAAGTATACCTGTAGGTTCCCGCTCATCTCTACCATTGGTAGGTAGTATTAGAGTGGTCATATACCATGTGGTATGCAGACACCCTGTAGCATGCATCTGTGATCTCCTCTGGGGTTCCCCTTTCACAATATACAACTATAATTGCATGAATGCATTGAATGCCTGTCAAATCCCATTTTCTACACCCACAAGTACCCCCACCAAGATCTACACTATACTGAGTCCCATCAATCATCCTCACCTGGTAATTTGTACTATCAACCTTTGATGGATTACAGCTTCCAAGTTTCTTCCCCCTCTCATTGATGATGTTCTGAATTCTAGGACAGAGCAAACCCCTCTATCTCTTGCCCTTAATTGCCCTATCTCTATGCTTCTGCAATCTAGTCATACTCTAGTCCATTATCCACTCCAACATGCTAATGATAGGCAACTCTCTAGCTGCTAGGATGGCAGAATTAAATGACTCACAAATGTTATTCATTACCATATCACACTTTGCATTAGGGTTAAAATGAGATCTACTCCAATGTTCTGAAGGTTTATCACTTAACCATTCAGTAAACATTGGACACAGCTCTCTAATTGCATTCATTCTTCTGTTGAACTCATTCTTGGTAGTGGCCTTTGATGCAGCATGCAAAGCAAAACCCACGTTCTTAGCATTACCATGGAGGTGTCGAACACAAAACCTATGGGCTGCATTAGGAAACACATTCTGCATAGCTTGAACCAAGCCTTTTTGTTTGTCAGAAATAATGTTCTATATCTTGTCATCCTGAATCTCTAAATCCTCTTCAAAACAGTTAAGAACCAATCCCATGTATCCCCATTTTCTTTACCTACAATAGCATGAGCTATAGGAATAATGTTATTATTAGGATCTACACCTACAACTGATAACAAAACCCCACCATGAGGCCCCTTGAGATGACAACCATCAACACCTATTAACTTTCTACAGCCCAATAACATACCCACTTTCAAAGCATACAAACAAATGTACATCCTATCAAACAAATCAGTTCCATTAGGCACTCTATTGACTCCTATGAGAACAATACTACCAGGATTGATTCTCCTAATCTCTTGGGCATAATCCTAAACAAGTGTGTACTACACATCAACAGCTTTGTTGTTCAAAACTAGGGCCATTTTATTAGCTTTGTATGCCCGGTGATCAGTAATATCGACACCCAACTCATGCTGTAATTCCTTTTTGAAAGTGCTCACCTTTTTCTTAGGGTCATTCTTGAATTGATAACCATACCTCCCACATAACCAACTAGACCTCATGCTCCCTATGTGATAAGATTCAGGGCATGTGTGTTTTTTTACATAAGTGGTGATCTGGAAATTAAGTTCGTTAGGGACTATCATACTATGTACTTTCCACTCACATCCCTCACTCTTACACTTAGCATATACCCTATCTTGCTCATTTTTTGACAATCTAATATCCCTTCTTCTTATAATAGCATCAGAATGAAAAACTTCTATAAACTCCCACTTATTGCTAAACAATATCCTAAGTTTCAATTGCGGGATATATATATCTTTGAGATTGAAAATTGGACACACCCCACCCTCATCATCCTCACTATCTGACACCTTATCACTATTGAAATCTAACTCACTCTCATTCACATCTTCTTCTCCACTACCCTCAAGATTTGGTCTCTCACCCTCAGAGCTACTACTCTCATCTTGTACAGACTCGTCATCTGCCCCCTCATTATCCTCCTCACTCTCACCCTCACCCTCACCCTCACCCTCACTTTCTTCATAGTCACAATCTTCACTATCATTGCTCTCCAGTAACACTCTGCCCCTGCCATTCTCCCCACTTCTGCCCCCTCACTCTCATCATCACTCCCACCCTCATCGCCTGCCTCCCCACTTGTTGGGATTATACGTGAAGGTATGTTTTTACTTTGTATAACCTATGTATTAAACACTTATTTACTGAAATAAATTATTTATCATTGTTGCTTTAAATATGATTGAATGTTATATATATTATTGCAAACCGTTCATATAATAGCACATGTTACATTGTAGTTAACGTGGTGATACCAGATCACAGAAGATCACGTTAACAGTCCCTTGTAAACTAGTGCGTGTTTCACAACCTAGATAGACCCGAACAGTCTATTGGTAGAAGTTGATGTGTAAGTCTCAGATTGACTTGTCTTGACCAAGAGATTACACTAGTGCATTCGATGTGCTGAAGCGGACCTGCAGAGAGGATAAACTCATTCGCACTGACTTATGGGATGAAGAGTTAGACCTCAGTGGTTGTTGATTTCTTAATCTCTATCTCTTAATAAGGACCGTGTGCGGTTAGTAATTATTGCTTTGGCTTATAAATGGGAAGAGAATCATTGAGACTTCGATACCCTATATCTTGGGCAATAATATTAATTGTACGACTGTTGCTAAGATTAATACAAAGAATCGTGTGCTTGCAAAGTCTTGCGTGATTGGTCCCCTTGGTGGGCTCGGAACCTTTATCATACCAAATCTTGCAAGTGGAATTAATTTTCCGGTATGAATAATAAAACTGAGCTGTCCTTACTCCAAGGATAAATATATTAATTAATATAAAGCTTTTCAGTGGCTTAATTAATTAATGGACTAAATAATCTTAAACATGGGAAATAATGACCGGGAGCCATATTACCGTAATATGGGTTAAGGTTGGATAGTGCAATATTAATTATATAGTGGTATTAATTAATATTAATGGGATGAATTATATTGTGGCTCAATATTGGAATTCAGAAGCCCATTGGAAGGTCCATCTTAATTCTCCTAAAGGCCCCTCAAGTAGCCCAAATTAAAGTCCAATAAATGAAAGATGCTTAAAATAAAATAAATTATTGTTGCATTATTTTTTCCTTAATTTTTCGAAAATATTAGAGAAAAAGAGGGAGAAGGATTTTCTTGAAAAGATTTTTATGGAAAGGAGATAAGTATTCTTGTAATACAAGATTATCCCATAAATTCAAGAAAACTCCCACTTGGCTTCTTTAATTGGTAATTTTCGAATATATTATAAAGAGAAAGGGAAGAAATATTTTCTTGATTTTCTTGAGAAAGATATGTATTCTTGGAATACAAGAATATCTCATAAATTCAAGAAAGATCCAATCTTGCAAATCTTTTTATAATTTTCGAAAATTAGGGGCTAAATAAGGGTGTGAGATTTTTGTGAAAAAATACACATGGAAAGAAGAATATATGGGATATATTCAAGATTTCTTGGAGATCAAGAAAAGATCTTTCCTAACCCTATTTTGAGCCCTAATTTTTGTCCCCCTCTCTATTATAAATTGGGGATGAATGTTTCATCCCCAAGACACATGAATTGATCTTTTTTCGAAAAAATACCAGCGTCGATAAAATATCAAATATTTTGAAAATTTGTGTTTTTTCGAAAAATTTCAATTGCGTATACTAATTCCATGTGCTGGAAATATTAGAAATCCACAAAGGTGGTGCAACAATTTTATTTTTTCCTTTGTTTTATAAATCGTTCATCGGAGAACCTCCCACTAGGTTATTGAGCGAGGACTTGAGAATACTTGAGAAGGACTTTTGGTTGGTAGCCAGATACTTGATCCTGTCCATCTCAGATTGTCTCTCCAACGGGTACGTTTACGTAAACTCCTAGAAATTCCGCATGCTAGGATCTTTTACGTGAATTTTATTTGCATGTCGTTGTTGGCGTAATTATTATTTGAATTCACTTAGGTAAATTTATGCTAGTAATAATTATTAATTTAAATTTGTGTTTATCAGGCCATCCCGATAGATCCTGACAAAAGTTATCCCAACACCACTCTCACCCTCAGAACATGCATCCCCACTATCCCCTCATCTCTTGCCTCCCCACTCTCACTCCCACCCTCAGAAGTTGTCTCCCCACTCTCCCCGTTATCTCATTCCTTCCCACTCTCACCCTCAGAACCTATCTCACCATCAGCTTCTGCATTCTTAGCATTTCCTGCCCCCTTCTCCCACTCACAGTAAATATGTATCTCCCTAGTACCCACAATACTAGTCTGAATTAAACACTGGAAAATAATATCATCACTAATAGGCTCAAACCTACCAGGTTCTTCACATGAATACAATGTTTTAACCTCACCAAACCCACATTTTTTTACAGAAACTCTTTAAGCAGTCTAGAGTAAAAAACGACTATTGACGTGGTCAAACTTGTATTTACTACCCCCCACATAAATGCCTAATTCAATCCTATCATTAATATGCACACAAACGGTAAACTCATGCCCACCTGGATCTGAAAATAAAAAAAATATATTAAAATAAAGCTACAGTAAAGTAACAATGAACGTTTTCAATTTAAAAATCCTAAAAAGCTACAATATAACTGCTATCAGACAACACAACCACATTAATAAAGAATTTAAAACTCCAATGGACCACCACTCACCCCATCACTGTCGGCAACATTATAAAAAGAGAGGAAAGAGACAAAAACACACTTATAAAAAGAGGGGACATACACACCCACCACCAAATACTCTCTACATAAGAATATGTTTTTGAAAGTAACGAAAGAGGGGACAAACACACCCACCGTTTCACCTGATTTTGTAATGGAAATCGAAATCAGAGGGATTTGTTCGTAAAGCTTACTGTAAACAGGTGGGGGCTCTTCATTTCTGCTTGGCTCACGAAACCGCATGCTCGATTCCCTCTATTTCGCTCGATTTCGCCGATGATTTCGCTTGATTTTTGAAGAACTAGGGTTTTCTCACAAAGTGTTTAGCTTTTTTGAGAGTTGTGTTTTTCACTTCAAATGTGTTTTGTTATTGATTAGAATCTGAAGAGTTGTAAGATTAGAATCTGAAGAGTTGTGAATAGCGGTTTAGGGTTACATAATTTCGGGTCGGGTCAGTTATAACCCAAGGATGCAATTAAATAAATAAAAAAATGAGTCGACCCGGACCCTATAAACTCGACCCGAGACCTGACCCGAAAACCGACCCAACTCTGAACCCATTTACAATTATTGATTAAATATAAATTAATAATGAAAATAGGAAATACACAAGTGGTGGCCAAAAAATAAAGAAAAACTGAAAATTAAATGCCACGTGTACGATTACCGGTTGACCAGTTTTGGGGACTAAAAAAAAAAGTGGAAACATACAAGGGCAATATCATAATCTGGTATGTGCATGACCAATTTCAAAATTGAACCAAGTTATTGGGATGCGAAAAATTTAATTCCTTTTTAATTTTTTAGTTCGCAAGTGACAGGCGCAACGGATAGGCAATTCATCTCTTTACTAGTTGGCCATCGCGAATCCAATGCTTGGATTGTAAGCCTAAAAGATGAGCATTCAATATTATCCTCTATGTACGAGTTGAATCGGTTATGTGGAAGTGCATTTTACTTTAAATTCTGTAAAGCTCAAATAAAGAAGTTACAAAACGCTAAATGACTTATAAATCTTTCATGCGTCACCTACAATCCAATGGCCAATCAGGTTTATTACGACGTGTGACACAATCCAATGGTCAATCAGGTTTATTACGACGACACTACTTAGAAAAACATAATTGCTATAAATAATTTGAGACCATGTTTTATGTGTTTTTTTTCTATTCATTTGGAAATGTTTTATTGTGAACTTCTAATCACTCCCATCTCGTTAAATTTTCCTTATATTCACTTCTTTTAAGCTTGAGATAAATCTAGCAACATATTATATATAGACTTCATCAAGTGATCAAATAAATGAACATTACATCATCATACAAACCAACCAAACAAGGTACACCTTACATGTCCCTTCCTCAAAACTGCACTAATACATATGTAACAAAATTTCTGTCAACATTTTTCTTCTCTAATGGTGCGGGGAAGTGGGTGACAAAATTTTGGTAATTCATCAAAATTGGATTAAAGAAAGAAAGTCAACATAAATCATAAGAGTTTAAAGGAAATAAAATCTCCCTCCCAAAGATTAAACGCAATCAGTAGCAACTGAATATCCGGCACAAAGTCTTCAAAACACAAAATTTCCCAATGAATCGCGGTGGTAGGCTGAAAAAAAAAACGATACATATCACCATTTAGTAAAGAAACTCTGTTCAATAGAAAAAAGATTCAGTTCACATTACAGATAGAAGTAGACAAATAGAGACGAACATGGGCGAATACGATCTAAGAGGATATGAAAGCGATTTCCATCAATAAAAAGCAAGATAAGATCGCATATTTCACGAGTCAGATTAGGCATAGTAAGAACAAAACACATAAAATAATCAGCATTCCTAGCATGCCATACTGATAAATAACCAACCAGTCTCATTGTAAAGTCCGTCTGAGAATCTGAAAGTTTCTAGCACGGTCCTTAAACCATTTAACAGTTACTGGACACAGACCACAAATTGAGTTCCCAACTAATTTGTTATCTTATATCACAATGAAAAACTTATACACATCTTAATTCAGTGATATTTTGGTTGCCTCTCTACCTAATTGTAAATTTGTAATATTCACAAAAACATTTTGTTCTGCCTTTTTACATAAATAGCAGCTGGGGTTTGTTCTTAAGATCATTTGATCTTTATACAGAGCAAAGGAAGGGTATAATATAAAATCCTCAATTGCAGCACGACGATCCAGATAACATTTAAAATAAGGCAAGTACAATGACTAATACCCATCACTAACAAGAACCTACACCAATTTCCTGTCAAAAGAAAAAAAAAAGAGACAAAATTTCCCCAAAAATATAAATGAAAATTGATATTAGCATGGTTCAAAAAATAAAGACACGGTTAGCTGCAACATTACATGAAAGGTTAAAAGTGCTCGATCATAATACATGGAAATATAACACTCCAAATGAGAATTAACTGAACTCAAACCACAACAACATGCTTATAGTAACATACAAACAACTTAATTAACTTACTGCACAAGGTACAACTAATACAGTAAACATGGAATGTAATACATACCCTTTCGTTCGATTTTCAACCTTTCTGACAAATTCACCAAAGGACCACAAAGTTTAGCCTCAGCAGCTAAGGAACTAACAACTTCTTCCAAAGCTCTCAGCTCATGAAACTCAGAATTCAAAACCAAAGAAGAGAAATGCTCATCTACAACCACACTAAGACATTTCACAATGTTATCAAGAGTCGGGATCCAATCACAAACCTTCAACCCCAAAGCAGATGAAGCCTTGGGACAGGGCCCCACTTGAGGAAACCTCTCATATTTCCTCAACCATTTCCCCAAGTATTGAATCAACACGTTTATCTCCTCACCATTCAACTTACTAACACAAGCTGAAAAAATAACTTCATCAAGATTTGAAGACGAAAGCAGATAATGCAAGCACAATTCCGACACGAAGAATCCATCGTGTCCCAACATAACTAAAACCGCAGCTTCCTTTGCTAAACCACTTTCTTTCCCTCTTTCAACCGTTTTCTCAATTGCTAACAATGCCTGCCTCTTCCATTCCTCCCTCACACTAACTAAGCTCTCATACCCATCAACAGGAAGCATCAAGAAGTATTTCAAAATGCACATTACTTCATATGTCTGCAAATCCAACAAATGCTTCACACACAATAAAACCATATCCGACCTTCGTTTCTCAATCAATTTATGAACCAAATTCGACGTAAAAGCATGCTCAACAAGACCATTAACTATCATATTCTCCACCACATCCCAAACCTCAAAACTAACACAACTTTCCAAAATCAACCCTTTAACATCCCTACCAATCATGCCCCTCAGTCTCGCTACCAATTTACAACAATACCCTTCTTCAGATTTACAAGGAAGTGGAATTTCAAGCTTACTCCCTACATTCTCCAAATGCGAAGTAAACATTTCTAAAAATTCGACCTTACCGAACGAGTTCGTGTTTTTCAGATTCCTCTTTAGTTTTTTGAAGAATTTTTGCCCTAATTCAATAAGCGCCTGATCCATCGCAATTTCCCATCCCGTGAGCTTTTTAACAGGGGTTTGAATCTGGAGGTCAGTAATTTCGGGCTTCAGGTTTACAAACAAAGGCGGATTGAGCACAATAGGGTAATCAGACGCTTGGTCTGATGGGGTTTGGATAGTGGATGAAGCTTTAGTTATTACTTCCAGCAACGACATTTCAAATGGAAATTAAGAGCTTTTGATATGTAAATCGATGAAGTTTGTGATAGCTCTTGCCTTACTGGTTGAGTTGGCCGATTATTCGGTGGCGGCGGAGTGGCGGTTTGAGGGTTTAACGTTTGGGGAAGAAGGTTCAATGTGTATTTGCTAAGGTTTTATGGGCCGTTAATGGGCTTTACAAATCACCTAAGAAACGAACTAATTACAAAAAGGCCCATTTTATTCGAACCCCTTCTCATATAGTTTGTACATTTATCGAATTATTTTATGGCTAACTTTTGTATGCATTGCACTCGTAATATATTTTTAAAATATGTAATAAATTATATTAAAATATGTAACTTTTTATCTTGCACTTTTGTCTTTTTATGTTTACAATTATTATTTTTCCTTAATAGGGTAAAGAGTATAAGTACGTAAAATTACAAGTAGTAGAAAACATAGACAAAATAGATTTCGGGTGTGTTAAATTAAAATGTAATTTTATGAAGTATATTCCCTACATAACATAGAGAGTGTTTTTGTTGATATAACATCTTGTGATTAATTTAAGTGATATGTACTTAGATGAGAAATCACAATTTATTGAGTCGATGTATAATTTTTTTAATAAAAAAATTATAATAATTAAGGTTTAAATCTTACAATTCTTAAATAAATAATATATATCTATATTACTTACGAACTATTAATATGTATCTCCCCTTATTACATTTCAAGAATATAATCATAATGTAGTATGCATAAAATAATATTAATTGAATTGATGATTCTAATATTCATATTCTCGCTATATGCTTATATTTATGTTTATTATGTGACCCTCTTTATATTGGGTGTAGTGGAGTTAAATACACAAGCTTTCCCATAAAACTTATGCATAATATGAAATTAATATCATTATATTTATAAATTAATATTTAATTCTTTCCAAGATAATATAAACATTTTTATTTTCGATCTGTCCCATAATAACATACACACATCCAAAATAGAAAATCATTTATAATCTTCATCATCAAAATATCCACAATATTACACAAAATATCATTACCTTTGTCTCAACACATACACACAATTCAACTTTTTTTTTTATACTTAGAAATTTACAAAATTACCCCTCAAAACTATACTAATCATTACACTTTCTTAATCTTTGTACTCATTTTGGGTGCATATTATCCCGTGATGGAGGGAGTATCAAAATATTTAATATTATAATATTAATTTGTAAGAATGATGGTATCAATAAATAAGTGTAGTGATATTAGTTTATAAGTGTAATGAATAAGTTTCACCGGAAATGTATTGGTCAAATAATTATAGTTAGATTCTTAACATCAATAAGGTCGTGTGGCCTAATGGATAAGGCGCTCGCCTCCGGAGCGGGAGATTGTGGGTTCGAGTCCCATCACGATCGTTAGTTTAAATTATTATCGCAATTTGTTTTTAATTAGAATATAACAAATTAAAATTAATAATAAAACAATATTATAATGATAAATCCTAAAATTCTGACAACATTTTACAAAAAATCCTAAAATCCGGTTTTATATTCCTCTTTCGTTTATTACTCTTGGGATTAAATTTTATTTCAAATTAATTGTCCTTTTTCCCACATTTCTTTTTAATTAATCTTTTATGGTATTCCTAGAAAATTTCCTTACAATTGATTTTTTTTTTAACGTGTAACACCTGTGTGTTCCAGTTGTACCATGCAATTGGTGCACAATTAATATTGTTCAATGGAAACAACTTATACAACCCCCGTCTTTAATAATATAAGACCCCAGTTTTTCCGAAGTTGTTTATTAATATTTAAAATGATAAAATAATTTTTAAGGAAGAGTATTATAGATTTTACCTCTCATCTATTATATGCATCTTTAAAAATTACTTTATCATTTCAAATGCTAATAAAAAACTCGTTCGCAAAAGTACGTTTTGTTGAAGACGTCCGAGGTGCGCATATGAGGAGGGAGACGAAGGCGGTAAACATTGAAATTGATTTTCTCAATAATCTCGACAACGCCTATCTTGTGAGAGGTGAACTAATTGTACTCATGTGCCGGGAAGGCAGGAAGCGGTCCTTAGTAAGACAACCTAAGAAGGTCGCCAACGGTGAACTCCAAATGACGTTTGGTATCGACAAATCTATACATATCTAATAATAAAATGTTGGGCCAAAATGTTGGACCAAAAAATTGTTATAATTTTTTAATAAAATTTTAAACATCTTAACAAATTTGATGTTGATCAAATGGTATTACAAAATTTTTTTTATCTTCTTTGTACTTTGTATCTAAGAGGTACAATGTTCAATTCCTCATATCAAACACACATATATACTAATTATTTTTTAAATATTTTCTAAATTATTAATATTATTTTTGAATTTTTAAACTAGATCTATTTATAAATATATAATAACAAAATATTATACCCAAAAAGAAAAAAAATTCAACAAAAAAATCATTACTTTCTCCATTCTAATTTAGATTGACCACTTTCTATAAATATGTATCCTAATTAGATTGGTTATTTCCTAAAAAGGAAATAAAGTAATTTTCTTTACAAAACAATACCCTTTACAAACAATACTTATTTACATCACATCTCACTCCACTACACACACACTAAATCCACTTTACATCATTTAATACTAATAAACAACATTTTTTTTAAAAGTTGAAGTGACATTCATACCCCTCCACCAAACACACTTTACAACATTTAATACTATTATTTTCCATTTTTCTTAAACTCCGGATGTACAGTAACCGGATAATCAAAATTAGGACGGAGGGAGTACAAATTTTTGAACTAAATCTATTTATACATATATAATAACCAAATATTATACCAAAAAAATATAAAAATAAGCAAAAAATTATTACAAATTTATCATAAAATTTTAAAAGTGGTACATTAATGATTAATAATATAAAATATTATATTTTTTAGTTGATATGGATTTCTTTTTTGAAAAACTAGTTACTCCTTCCATCTTTATTAGATTGCTCACTTTATTTTGACAGGATTTTAATGAGAAAATTCTTTATTAATATTTGAAGATAATAAAATAACTTTTTGATAAGGGTATTTTGTCAATTTTAGTAAATAAGATAAAAAAATAAGTTACCTTTGTATGTAATTATTAGTGACATGTGATGTAATTTAGTGATGTTTGTAAGGGGTAGTATGAACTGTATAGTTAGTTTATTGCTATTTTGAATAAATGATAAAAGATGTATTTTTTGGATTTTGAGCAATCTAAAAAGGACAAGGAGTATTATATATACATAAAAATTTATAATTTATATACTTATTTGTATAATAATATTACATGATATTGAATTTAAATTGATTAGTCCAATTACCATAAGTTAGTTGCATGAGCTATTGATATTAAACTTAAATTGTTAGTTGAATAATTTTTAATTAAATTATTAGTTGACATTATTAGTTGAATTGTAAAATAACGCTAGGTTGGTTGCGATAAAGCTCGATTTGTTTATTTATTTGTATGATTCTTTTACAGGAAATACTATTTAAATTGATTAGTTCAATCATGGACGGATCCAAAAAACTTTCATGACAGGGGCACAAAAATAAATAATATAAAGAGTAGATTTTCCTGTGAACCCGAGTTCACGTGAATTCTATTTTTTTAAAGTCATAATTATGCATATACATTATCACTATCTTAAAAAATATTTGACTTTGTTGGGAGATGAATTTAATAAAAGATATATGATTTTGATTAAGATCCCCCTCAGTATGACCCAAGTCGACAGGTTTTTAAAGTATTAGGGAATCGCAAAATGTCATAGTTTCAAGATTCTCGAAGAAATCAAGATGTTTCAATTGTGAAATCGAGATATCAAGACTAAGAGAAGGGAATTTGAAGAATAAGATTCAAAGCATCCCTTTCAAGACTCAAAGACTCCAAGATTGAAGATCTGGAGGCATGAGAATTATCAAGACTCGAAGAATATAATGAATGCTCAAGATAAACCCCGAATTGAATATATCTATCCAATTTAGAGAGTTAGATATTGCCAAGACATTCAAATTCTAAGTCGTTTTGTTGTTAAGGTTATATCAAAAGAGTTTGTAACCAAAAAAAGAGTTTTTCGGAGACAAAAGTCAAAAAGAGGAAGACAACAAGCCATTCCATACATTCTACAAAAATTGATGACAAAAAGTGAAGACCGGCTACATGAAAGGCTATTGCCTAAAAACGTGTTAGGGAGGTTCAAACCCTAAATATACCTGTTCTCACACACCATAAGAGGGAACTCTTTTTATCTCTCCAACGGATAGTTTTCAAAAAGTGACCTTCGTGTATTTAAATTTTGGTGACTACATTGTAACATTCCGAAATTTATACGCAACTCAAGAGCTCAAACTTATTCAAAAGCGTTAAAGCACTGAAAAAACTTAGAATTTCCCATCCGTGAGCTTTGAAGAGGGTTTCACTAATCTGGAGGTCGAGATATCCTAACCCTTTGCATTGTGCTTTTCGAGAAACCCCAAACCCTTGGTGAGAAGAGGTTTAGTAAACAAAGGCGTTTTAAAATTGAGGAGAATTTTGAGGGTAGTTCAGACGCTTGTTTGTGTCTAAATGGGAGGTAGTTTCGGGTTGAGTAAAGTAAACCACGGCGGAGTAGTCGTAAAATGAGTAAGAAATTAAAGCTCGAAGTTGATAGTGAATTTTCTCGAGGATCGAGAGAGTGGATGTAGGAGCTTGAGTCTCTCGAACCACTATAATTCTTTGTGTTGTTTATTGCTTTCCTTATCTTAGTTATTTTTGCATTGACTTGATTTTGAAAGCATACTTTTCAACGACATTTTAGGTTGGAATCAATTCAAATGAAAGTATAAAAAGGCCAACCATTTCAAGCTTTGATTAAGCTAGGTGGATAGTTACCGATGAACTCTCATTTGAGGATTGATGAAGTTTATCGATCCAAGCAACTCGGGATTGTTTACTGGATCAAGATCTCGATAGACTTTGGCCGAGGCGATATGTTTTCGGTGGCGGGATTATCGACCCAAAGTGACCTCGATGAAGAAAAAGTTTTGGCGGTTTGAGGTACACGTGTAAGAACGTTTGGGAAAAGGACCAACAATGTATGTGGTTCAACTTGACCACTTTGTGTTGACCAAAGTTTTGTTTTCAAAAATACTTGTGGTCTATGGGCCGATCTTATTTGGTTGAAAATTTTTTATTTTCAAAAGATCGATAAAATGTCTTCTAAAAAAACTTCCTATGTTCTCGGTGGAGAACTATGATTTCGAGAATTTTCATCTCGTATTCCAAACATGAGCGTATGTGAGAGTGGTCTCTCAAGGACCAAACGAAGATGAGAGAATTGATAAGTCGATGACCAACTAAAGGAGGAGAGAAAGTTTTAGACTATATTCGAACCTATACTAAAGACAATTAATGATGGTGTGATGAGAATGATTTGTACGCTAAAGAGATTTTATCGAATTATTTTTATGCAATTGGAAAGTTTGATAGTTTTGAAATGGATGATGGTGAATGTAACAAATTTTTAAAATATCTAAAAAATTATATAAGTTGCATTGAAAATTTTGTCTTTTCTAAGAAATGGGATATTCATTATTGGTGATTGAAAACACCAAGAATATTAATTCAATACCAACAAGGGTAAATGAATTTGTAATTGATAAGAAATCCAAAAACGTAAAATTGATTCTTCAAGTAAAAATGTGGCTTTAAAACAAAGATAAAGACAAAATAGATAATTTCGGGATGAGCTTGAGGAAAAATTCGAAAATGATAGAATTTAATATAGAAGAAAATATTTGAAGGATCTTCATCCAAGAGAAAGACTCAAGTGTCGGGATGATGATGCCAACATGATATAACAAAAGAAAGGTCTTTGATGATTGTAATTTTAAGGAGAGAAGAGAAATGCAAGCTAAAAGAGACCGAAGTATAAAAAAAAGGCCATGGATTAAGAAGAAACTCGAGGAGGGATCCGGCTCTTAGATGAAATATTTTATTGATGACATCATCGATGGCCATTGAGGAGGTAAATATTTGTTGCTCCTACACTAGCACAAGAGTTTTCAAGTTACATGATGGATTTTTTGAAATAAAAAATTATAATAATTAAGTTGAAAATTAAAAAATCAATATTGAAATTCAATTAATAAATAATATATATGATAATGTCCTTACGAAAGAGATTTAATACTAAGTTCAATGACCTCTATATGAGGATTTCAAGTTAATCTAATGAATAATGCATCTAATGTAATAGATGAAAATGTAGAGATCTGTGACTATAAAATTGGATTGGGATACATCGAAGGAAATCAAGGTCATCTGAAATTAGCAAGAAGACAATATTTGATGCACCTACTAATATTCATATTCTCGGGTTAGAAAGCCCTGAATATTTGCAATCACCGGAAAGTTTATAGCCTTTAAGAATGCAAATGCTTTGAATATTAGAGGAATTATGAGTCAACAGAGATATTCTCAATGAAGAGACCAAGTCTTATATTGGGTAAGGGTAAATGGTCAACAAAAGATTTAAATACAAAGCAAATGAATGAAGGCCCGAACCAAAGAAGAATAAAACATGTTCATGCTAAATAGCACACATATAATATAAGGCCCGTGAGTAGTGGATGTATATGTTGATGTTTAATTAGTTAGCCATAAAGTGATAGTTTCATTGATTTGGATTCCGGAAGGTACAAATTTAACCTCGTATGACCCTACACAAATTGGGTACCCTAAGAATTGATCATTTTTCGGAGGAAAACAAGGGCACCGATGAAAGATACATGGCGAATCGCAGAGATGAAAAAATCTCGATTATGGTATCTTCGGTGGATGCTCAAGACATATGATGAGATTCAAGAAGATTGACTATGTTGAACAAAAGGCCCGTGATATCACTTTTGGAGATAACTCAAAGGGAATCAAGGATATGGAACTTTGGAAATTTTATTCATATCCATGGTGTTTCATAATCTGGATTGAAGCATAATTTACTTTCAATTAGCCAATTACGTGATAAAGGTTTTAATGTTGAGTTCTCTAAGAACTTATGTTTTGTGAAAGATGATACATCATGAGAAAAGTATTCGACCGTACAAGAAAATGTGTATCGACCTGGAGTTCAACTCCTAAAGATACATGTTTGGTTGCTAAAAGTTCCACAGATATTGGTTATGGCATAAAAGAATGAATCAATTGAATTTTAAAACCCCGAACAACTTGCAAGATTTCTTGTAAGAGGGTTTTTAATGAAGTGTTCAAAGAAGGAACACATTTGTGAACATAGGGAAACAAGTTAAAGCATCATTTAAAAAGCAAAGTAGAAGTTTTTTTGAGAGAATACTTTATATATGGATCTCTTTGGTCCTATTTTGGAAAATTTAGTAGTTGATGACTACTCAAGATATACTTGGGTCATATTCTTTTTCGAAGAAGAAAGAGACTCAGATAAAATTGCGGAGATTCTTGAAAAGGCTCAAGATTGAGAGTGTGGTCAAAATCGATCGACAAAGGTCAATTTATTAATCATATCATATCCGATTATTGTGCAAAGAAATGGAATTTCACATGAAACATCACCGCAAAGGACCCCTCAACAAAAATGGTGTTCTTTGAAAAGGAATGGGACTTAAAGTTTTCCCAAGGACAATGATGATATTCCTAAAAGGTTTTGCAATTTTAACAACACCTTATTTTTACTCTGAATAGTTTGATTAAGAGTCAAGGCAAAACAATGAGCTTTGGAATGAAAGGAAGCCTCTTGTTTCTTTCTTTCGTGTGTGTTTTGGTTGCAAGTGTTTCATACACAATAATGGTAAAGAATTAAAAACATTTTAGTCCGATGAAGGAATATAGGATATCGAAGTTAGTAAAGCTTTTTAGAATAAGAAACACCAATCTACTTGTGTTTTTTGGCCTAGGATGATTATAAGAAAGATAAATCATAATGAACATGAAAAGAAGGTCACCACATCCTATGAATTCGAGACTCGAATAAAGAAGTTCGGGATGGAAATCGGGAAGATCGGGAAAACCAACCTAAAAGGTGACAATCGAGCAGACACGATTCGGACTCGGGTATGTGATTTTACAATCTATCAACCTAAGGGGAACAAATGTCTTAATTTCGAATAGAATTCCATTGAGGAAGATCATTTGTTTTGAACTAAGCCCCGAACCTAAATTAAATCAAGAAGGAAATGGTTAGATAGTCAATACAAATCGATTGTATTAGGTGTAACAAGAAGGTTCCATGGTGAGAAATTTAAAATACAAGATTCTCCATGGATTATCTTTGCTATGCAAGATGAACAGCCGGTTAAAACCGAGAAAAGGCACAATGTCATTGGAACCAAGTGGGTTTTCAAGAATAAGAGAGATGAAAACAACAACATTGTGAGAAACAAAGGCAAGACTAGTTCAGGACAAGGTTATTTGGATTATGATGAAACCTTTACTGTTTAAAACTAGAAGCCATCGATTGTTTCTTGCATATCTTTTTAAGTTTACATACCTATCAAATGGATGTGAATTGCATTTACGAGCGGTGTGCTTAAAGAAAGAGGTTTTGTGGAACAACCTCCACGGTTTCAAAAGAATGACCAAGTTTACAAGTTCGGAAAAACTTTGTATGGTCTTAAACAAGCACCCGAGCATGGTATGATATTTTTCGGTTTCTTTTGACCATGATTTTGTCAAAGGATCGTTGATAGAACTCGTTCAGGATAGAGGATGGGAAATATATCTTACTAGTTCAGGATATATGTTGATGACATCATTTTTGGATCTCCAAACCATCATTTGTGTTTTTTCGATGAAAGGCAAGTTTGAGATGTCAATGATGGGAGAGATGAATTTCTTTTAGGTCTTCAAGTGAAACAATCAAAGGAAGGAATATTCATCAACCAGTGCAAAAACATGAGATTGCCAAAATAATTGCAATTTAGGATTCCCATGAATACTAACTACAAGATGGACGATTTTTTCAAGAAGCCATATTGATTATAGAGGAATCATTGGATCATTGCTCTATCTCACAAACAAGTAGGCCGGATATAACATCTTGGGATATGTGCAAGATACCAAGCTAATCCTAAGACTAGTCACATGGATCGCCAAAAAGAATTGAGGTATCTTAAGGGCACAATGAATAGAGGATTATGGTATCAATTTGATGATAACCTTGAATTAACCGGGTTACTCAAATGTCGATTATGGAGGTTGCGAAATTGATGGAAGTCCACTACAGAACTTGTCAATTTCTAGGAAGTAAACCGATATCTTGGTTTTTTAAAAAATTTTTTTATCATTGAATAAGTCTTTGTGATTCTTTCGCTCGCACAACAATTGAGGGATTATAAAGTTGTAGCCAATGAAGTACCAATATTTTGTGACAATAATAGTGTCATTGCTAACAAAATCCCAGAAACCAGATGCAAGCATGGATATCATACATCACTTCGCCGAGATCATGTCGAAAAAGGACATAAGGATGGAGAAAATTCATCTCGATAGACAAAACGATATCTTGACTAAACCTTTCGTTTGAATCAAGATTTGAGGAACTTTCGATTGAATTAGGGATGTTAGAACCGGTGTATAGAGTAAAAATCAAAAATTGAAGGTTTTCGGATGCATGTTTTTCTCAAATTTCTCTCGAGAAATTTTGAATCGAAGAGAAACTATCGAAGGTCAATACTAAAGATATCTTGAACCAATTTAGAAATGACATTTTATCAAAAGATAAAGAAGACCGATAAAAGAGGGAAATTAGTCTTTAAACTCATGCGACTCATTTATTCTTAAGTGAAAACTCAAGAATCATTAATAAAACCGAGGAATGTTTTTTAGGCGGGATCGTTTGAAATTCGAAAAAAAAGTCATTAAATGCTCGCTACATTTTTTGACCAATGAAGATGTTTTGGCGGCTTACTTTAATAACAATACCCGATTAATGGAGATTAATCTCAACCGTTTTTTTCACCTAACCAACGCGATTCCCCACGATCTCAAAGCTATATAAACCCCAATAAGCCATTCAAGCCAAAATTTTATTATTCCCAAATTACAAATAAAATCCACTTTGCCCGTAAAAATCCGAAATGGCTCCAACCTTTGTTCGGAGATTAGCCAAAACCAACAAAGTTCATTGTTTCACTAAAAAGCACAACCAATTCAAAAAAAATATTTAAATTCACCCAACTAGTTACCGCACTTGTGAGTTTAAGGTAATCGAATTCATCTATAACTTGAAGATAGATGAAGAGGGTTGTATGCATTCTAAGATAATCATCACATTTAAAAAATGCAAATACATCGATTTTGAGATCCTCGTATATAGTTCGAAAAAATCAATGATGTTTTTTGCTTAAGAGGATCTGCGATGTATATTTTGACAGATACTTAGATAGGATTTTTGAGAATTAAATTTGAGGCGACATTGCATAAGAGGCACTTGAAGCCACAATATCGTGTCTTAATGGATAACAAGAATCATGAGTTTTTTATACAAGAAATATAAATTTTTAAAATATTTTTTAAAAAAAATCTCAATAAAAGGCAAGATCCACCATGCCACCAAAATTGCAGAGGAGGAGGATAATTCGATCCCATTCCCTAAATCCAAAATTCTCTTTAAGCCCATCATTGAAAAAAGACTCAAACGTGGGGGAAGGTTTTGTTGGAAAAAGATTTGCTAAAATAATTAAAACCTTATTCGCAGAAGATTGGTGGTTCTCGCGATGAAGATGGCGTTGAAGGAGATTCAACCCGAGGGCCAAACCGCTTCGAGTTATTGCAAGTTTTGGCTAGTTACTCAAAGGAAATTAAATCCCTTTTTAGATTGATCTATTTTTATTTGAAGAAGGAGAGTGGAAAGGAATTTTTAAACATAGATTTCTTTTATAAATATTTTTTTTTTTAACAAAAATATTTTTATTTAAGAAAAAAAGGGATAAAAAATCAAGATGGAGATACTAAAACTTCATTGTCGATCAACCTCCATTTCTTTAAATTGAGATGACTTTGAATATAAATATGCTCGGGATGATCAAATAATCAAAGGTTTTTGAAGGTTCGAGATTGATCTCACTTGATGGAGAAACTTGAGAAGGTTGAGCGATGATGATCAAGATTTTGGAAGAAACAGCGATCAATCAAGCTCAAAAGATGGAAAGTCTTAGTTTTCTTTACAAATACAAATACAAAACACTTTTTCGGATGAAAATCTTTGAAATAAAATTTTGAGAGAGGGAATGAAGTGATTAAATCAAAATGAGCTCGATGACCAAGATGAAAAATGTTTTTTGCCCACTTATTTGAAGAATTTTCGGTGACCAAGAACCATCTTATAGATACATTATTTTTTGAGCAAAGAGCAATATTACATCAACTTCTTCAAAATTACGGTGCCAAGAAGGGGAAAAGGAAGGTGAAAAATATTCTTTGAAATGTATAATCTAGCCAAAGCCCAAAAAGTCGGAAAATTTGAGAAGTTGAAGTTCGCTCGGGTAGAGAAGTTCAATCTACATCGAAGTTTCTTTGAAGTTAAAGGACTTATTGGATTTTTGAAGCATTTATTTAACCTGAAAGCAAGCGTCAAAGACTTAAGCCAATCCAGAGAATTACCGGATGATGAAAATTTTAGTCTCAACCTCGGAAGAAAGTCTTCAATACGAGGAATGCTGTGAAGACACTCCAAGAAAGAAATAATTTGATCAAGAAAAAAAAAATGAAATTAAAAATTGGATTCAAGAAGTTTGCGAGCAAAAGAGAGAGACATTTGGCCCCACGTTGATAAATGGATGCCTATCAAACTCAAAATGTGGGAAGAGCTCAAGAGAACTTAGTTTTACTATGATTCGAGGGAGTGGAGAGGGAAATTTAATGAAGCATTCATTGAATATCTTAACCTTCTATCCAAAAATATCCAAAGTTGGATAAACCTTGCGGATGAAATGAGATAGTATGTCCATATTCCTATCCTCCTCCAAGACTTGGTAATGGCTTGGTAAATGAAAAAAGACTATTACTCAAGAAATTGCTAAATCTATTAGGTTTAACAGAAAAAAAGGGTCATCATCAAAAGAAAGAAATGAGTTGAAGAAGAGATTTTTCGGAATGTTCGACACGGAGGTGCCCAATCGATGAAATTGAAGAAATAAGCAAAATCAAGAGCAAGAAAAATGAAGAGCCAAAATTAGAAGATCAAAAAAATAAGTTTACGTAATCTTTAAATTTTTTTGTCTTTTTGATTTTGTTGATAAACTCATTGTAATCTTAATGGGATACCAATCATCAATGAAGATTTATCATTATGCTCAAAAGATAATATTTCATTATCTTATTTACATGTCTTTTATTTTGATATCTTTGAATGAATGTCTCGAACCGATTGTATGTTGATAAGGGAGAAAATTGAATTTATTTAGTAATGAACTACTTAAAGAGATTCATTATCAAGAAATTCTTTGAATGATTTAAACTATTATGAGTTTCTCTGTTTTAAAAAATTCTTTGGAGACAACCAATCTTGTAATAGGATTCAAAACCCGAGTATAGGTTATATGTTTGTAACAAGATAGGTTTTGGCATCATCAAAAAAGGGGAAATTGTTGGGAGATGAATTTAATAAAAGATATATGATTTTGATTAAGATCCCAAAAACCCCCGAGTATGACAGAATGATCTTGATAAGTTGAGTCGAGGATTAGGTTTTAAAGTATTCGGATGTTATCTACAAAATGTAGTCTGCAGATATAGTTAGGGAATTGTTCAAGATTCTCAAGAAATCAATATTTTAATTAAAGAAGAAAGATTAGTGTATAAGTAAGACTCAAGACGATCAAGATCAAGATTGAAGATCAAAAATTGAGGCACAATAATTTGAAGATTATTAATATAATTAATGCTCAAGATAAACACGAATGTACCGAGGCATATTGAATATATCTATCGAAGGATGCAATTCGAGAAAAACGCGATTCTTAGAGAGTTAGATATTGCTAAGACATTCAAATGCGCATAAAAGGAACTAAGTCGAAGTGTTGTTAAGGTTATATCAATTTCGAGTTTGTTGAAGATGTTTTTGGCGGAGACAAAAGTCAAAAAGAGGAAGACATTGACCATCTCGAAATCGACAAAGGATGTGGTCGAAGAAAAGATGTCAAGTACAAAAATTCCAGAAAAAAAAAGTGAAATACATAAAACGTGTTAGGGATAAATATAGCCGTTCTCACACACCATAAGAGGGAAATAAGCTATCTCTCCAACGGATAGTTTTCAAAAGTGACCTTGGTGTATGCCTATAAATTTGACCCTCTACATTGTAAGGTTACGGGAAATTTATAAAACTCAAGAGCTCAAACTTATTCTTGCAAAAGTTAAAGCACTTTCGAAAAACTTAGAATTTCCCAAGTGCTTCTACATTGAAGAGAGCTCACTATACTAAGCCTAGCTTGATAAGAATTATCCAAATTTAGTCGAGATATTGCTTCATTGTAAAGGATATCTGATTATCGAGAAACCCCAAACCCTTAAAAGGTAAGTGTGTTTGTTGGTGAGAAGAGTTTAAAAGTTAGTAAACTACGGAGTTAAAGAATTTAGTAAGCGTCTGAGGGGTAGTCAAAGCTTGTTTTTTGAGTAAAAAAATAGTTCAAGGTCGGGTTGAGTAAGTAAACACGCCGAAAATAAAAACGAGTTGTAAACGCGAGGTAGTTTTTAGTTGATAGTGAAAGGATCGGAGAGAGTGGATGTAGGAGCTTGAGTTCCGAACCACTATAAATTGCTTTCCTTAACTTGATTTTGAAAGCATACTTTTCGACATTTCATTGGAATCAATTCACCGAAGTTGTATGTAATTGAATCAAAACCCAATCACTATTTCATAAAGGAAGGTTTTAAAAAATTAGGCCAACCATTTTTAAAAATTTACAGATAGTTACCAAACCGAACTCTCATTTAAAAGTTAGTTATCCGATCCAAGCAATCGAGGATGACACTCGGGATTTTGGGATTATCCGAGGTAATAATTAGAGACAATTTGCTTATAACCTAATCTTCGTGATTTTTGACCTCGAAGAAAAAAGTTTTAAAAACACCGAACACGTGTATTCCCCATTGCATGTAAGACTCGTTTTGCAGGGGACCATTTGACTTTTTAAATAGTGATAGTGCATATACATAACATACCTACAAATTTTTTTAGATAAAATATTTGCATGATTACCTAATTATAACACTGTTAAAAACTCATTTAAGTCGTTATATACATATAATATAAATATTACTCCTAATAATTATAATATATATAACATATATTTTTAAAAAAAATTATGGGGGCACGTGATCCTAACATAGGACATGTAGGTCCATCATTGAGTCCAATTATTATGAATTAGTTGCATGTACAATTGACATTAGACCTTGCATTGTAAAATGGTTGGTTTTGATGAAGTTTGTACCCACATTTTTAAAAGAAAATACTAATCGAGACTAACTTAGGACAAAGAGTGTTGATTTTGAAATGACACTGACTTCATCAGATAATTTTGACTAATGATATCTTATGGTGTGACCATTAATTAGAATTATTGACAATTATTAAAAACTTTGGACTTTCTTAAGGAGGTTAATTTCAATCATGGGTAGTTATATGTTATCATGTTCAGAGTAACTAGAGGGGACAATTTGAAATTTTTGACATGCAATGGGAATTGGGAAGACGATAATATGTGAAAATCAAAGTGGGTTAGAAGGAAATAATTCAGAATTGTAAGAAAAAAATACCTTTAAAGTTGAGTAGTTGAAGCGCCACCCATTCTCTATACCTGATTGCAAAAGCAAAACATGTTCATAAATCGTGCATTGCATCGAAATGAAAATACATAAATCAAAAGACATATTTTAAAAAAATGAAAAAAAGATTCTCATTATTATTATTATAAATAAAATAATTTTTTATAATATATTTAACACAAAAATAAATACATTCATATCATGTTCATTTTATACTTATAAATCGTGCAACGCACGGATGATATACTAGTTCTTACAATGGACATTTCTTGTCTCGAGGTTGAACTTGGTGACATCATGGACGTGTCGGCTGGGTGTATATGGTTTGGGTGATTTGGTCACGAAGGAGAGTGTCATCAAATTTTAATGCCATCGCTCTTGGAAAAACAAAATCGTATACAACTCTGAATACCAGATAATGCAGACGGAAAACATAAAGAACACAAAAGTTGAGAAATTTCTAAAAAAAAATTATTAGATCAAAATAATTTATCGTACAACTAAATAGAAGATGCCTAGTTATAATAGAAAATTAGGACAAAATAATTAAAACCTAACTTAACAATCAAACATAAAATCAAATAAGTAAATAAATAAATAAAAAGAAAACTATGATATTCTCATTAATTTGCAATTTATATCTCCATCAAAATATGAAACAAAATATGGAGTATTATTTTTCTGCCCTATGTATAGCTTTCAACATTTAAAAGAGGTATAAAAACCAAAAATAAATAATCAGCAATTCTCCCAAAGCAATAATATTTTTTTTCTCCATAAAAAGCATTGACTTCATTTGATATAATAAATACCACTGGGCTAGATTTACGAAGAATATAGCAAAGTCTAAAGTTCATGACTCTTCATATGTACTTAAGTACAATATATGATTTATTTTATTAACAGGTACTTCGTTGTTACCATTAATGTATTATTATATATGACTTGGAAACTAAGGTCGTAACAGTAGGATGAATTAATAAGTCTTCAGGTTCTTAGGTCTTAATTAATTTTTTATGTAAAATTTATCTAATAGTTGGGTGTTTGGATGACACAAATTAGCTAATAAATATTTAAAAAACAGTTATTGACCTAATGTGGACAACCAGGCATTACTAGATTCTAGAATATGTGCTTCCATGTTGGGTACATGACAAGGATTAATGAAAATGCATGGATGATGTCTTTAAATAGTATATATCATTGTAATATAAAAGAGATACATATGGAAGTAGTTACGTGCAATAAACAAAGGAATAATATTTTTTTCTCCTTTACTTTCATTATTTTAAGCTTCTTTATTTACTGAATTTTTTTACCCTTGTACTCTTCAATTTCTAACTTGTTATTTTATTTATCTACAATATTGGATATGATTTGTGAGACAAAACCAATAGAGTGTTATCAATATATTATTTGTTCAATTTTTTTAAACAAAGGAACTATAGCTTAAATGCAAAATTAATAATTATAGAGAAGATCCAGTCATAAGGACCATTGGACGGTTCGATTTCCTTGTTCCTATTTTTTGTATTTCATTAGTGTTCCACCTTATTGAATTTTTGACATATGAACCAAGAATATGGTGGTTCGTGAATATTTTTTATAATTTCACGTGTCAATCATCTATATTATGAAATAAAAAGTGAACACCACAAAATACATCCAATTTAAAGAGGGCTTAAAAGAGGGAAAGAGGTTTAAGGAGGGTTTTAACGAGGGAATAAATCCCTCGTTAAAATGCTTGTCGGTAAATATTTAACGAGGGGGAAAAAAAATCCCTCGGCAAATAGTGAGGGATATCCATAGGGACTGAAGCCCTCATCTTTTTCCCGACACATATTCCCTCGGCAAACCCCACGTTGAATTTAACGAGGGTGAGCTGGCCCTCGCCTACTGACACTGTCCATTTACCGAGGGCTACGTGGCACTCACCTATTTGGCGAGCGAGTTGCCGAGGGATTTCGACCCTCGCGAAGTTAATTCAGATAAAATGGAGGCCTTATGTGTTCCGCCAAACTGTTTGAGCAAGATGAGTTATTCGTTAGGTAAGTCTTTTTAATTGTAAATATATCATTTTTATGTTTTATTAATTTGATTTATTTTATCATTTAATTTAATTGTTTGTCATGTATATATACTTTGATTTTGTTAAAATGTTTATAATAAAATTGTGAAATAAATAATGTATATATTCTTTTGCATCATTTATTATTATGAGTACATTTTATATATATATTTATATTAATTATTTTTATTAAAATATTTTTAATAAAATTTTCAAATAATTAGTTTTATATTTTTTTTCACTATTTATTATTATGAATACATTTATATATATACTTATATTAATTATTTTTACTAAAATATTTTCATTGAAATTTTCAAAAATCATTTTCATAAATGCAATAAATGCAATTAGAATACGTTTGAATAAAACTATTTTCAATAAAAAATTTAAATAATCATCCTTATTTACTAACACATGTACATATTGATCATTATTTTTTAAATATTTTCAATAAAATTGTAAAGTTATTACTTTTGTATTATTTTTCACTATTTACTAACACGCGAGTATATATATATATATACACCTATAATAATCTTTTTTTTTAAAATAAATATTTTAAATTATTCTCATAAATTAATAGTAGAGATTAATCAACAATATTCATAACAAATAATCATAAAACACACGTGAAATAGGTTATCTCATTCCATCGTCGGAGGCTTGACCAAATAATAGGGACTTGTGAATTGCCTAAATGTCCCAACAAATCAATACATTAAATCATTGATTTTTCTACTAACAAAAAATATTATATAATTATTTTGTTATCTTATTACGACTTTAAAAGTCATCTTCACCATATCTTTACGGACTGCATAAGAACTTTTTGCATAAATACAATCTATAATAAGTAAATTACTAATTTTTCATATTCTCTATATACTAATATGGAGTTTGTTTTGTTTAAGTGTCGTCTTTTTCTTTATTCTTGATATTGTTTAGTTTTTATTTCATTTTATATGAAAGTTTATATTTATGTGTGATAATAGATAGTGTTATGTGATGTTATAATATTGACTTTTGCGAAAATATGTCAAAAGAATAATAAATTTTAAATTAAAATAGATTGATTAAAAGAAAGATTAATGTGGGAAGACTTGACTAATTTAATAAATTAAGAGGGATTTTTCTGTACAATACGGTATGTATAATTACAGTGCAAATGAGATGGAGCTAAACATTTGGGAATTCTGCATGGGTTGAACCTAGTCAAGCGAATTTGGAAAGATAAAACAAGAAAAACTTACTTTCAAACTGTGTTACTATAAGATCAAACATGTATTATTACGTGATGATGGAAAAAAGAATAACAGCACCTAAATTGTTATGTGTTTGTAAAAGATTCATCTTTACTAATTCAATGATGTAACTTAGTGGATGAGCCTTCTAATAAAATTGTGTTATATAGTATTATTTTTTTCCATAATTTTTTTGTATTACTATATGAATAAAAATATGATACAGATAGACACAAAATGTGTTACTATAGAAAAATCAATTTTGCTGGATTATTTATGCTGCTTTTTTTTCATAATTTTTTTTTGTTTTACTAAATGAATAAAAGTGTGATACATATAGATACAAAATGTGTTACTACAAAACAAAAATTAATTTGGCTGGTTTATTTATTTATTTATGTTTTTTTTTTGTTACTACATGAACAAAAGTGTGATACAAATATACAAAAAAAGTGTTACTACAGAAACAAAATTAGTAATACATATTTATCTTTATAATAACACATACTTGCATTTATAGTAATACAAATCGAGAGAATTTTCCTATTTTGTCTTTGCACAATTTTTTTAAGAAAAATCTACTTAACCCCGTTCGACCTCAATAAAATTCGTGAATTTTCATCACCTCCTATTTGCAATAATGGGTCACTAATGGTATGAATCCTAGATTCATATAATATTTTATATGGTTTAAATTTTTTAAGGCCACTAAGTTCACACTTTTTGAAAAATTGTCAGCTTCATTTTAACTTTTTGATTTTGGTCCACTAAGTTGTACAAATTTTTAATTTTTTGGTCCAATTATCTTCTACAGCAGATGACCAAATAGGCCATGCATATGTGATATTTTCTTAACTTTTTTTTATCTATATGAGATTGTTTTTCTTATATTGATGTGACATTTGTTATTTCAACAATTCATTAATATTAACATAATTAATAGAAAAATATTAAAATTTGAAAAGAAACACTAAATGTTTAATATATTTTTAAATAATTTAGTAGAATAAAAAATGTTTTTCTAAATTGTTTCAGTTGTTTAATAAATATTTAAAACTGAAAAGAAACTTTAGAAAAAATATTTTAAATTTTTTTAAAATAAATTCATTAAAGTTAATTGAAAATATAAAAATTTGAAAAACATAATCAGAAGTTTAATGGAGTATATAGTTGAAGAAAAATATTTTTCTAAAATATTTTTTTTTTATTAAAATTAATAAAAAGTATTAAAAAATTGAAAGAAAAAAAACATATATTAAAAGTTTTTTTTATATTTTTAATGGTATTATCAGACATTATTACTCCTTTCTTCTCATTTTTATTTAAACATTTACTATTTTATACGGGTTTTAATGTAGGAGTTGTTTATTATAATTAAGAGGGATAAAATTGCTTTTTGATGGGTTAAATAATAAAAATTAACATTTGTATAGATTAAAAGAAATAAAGTTAACTTTAGTGTGAGATAAGGAGAAAAAAAGTTTTTTGGTCCCATAACTTATGCACTATCCATTTTTCGTCCAAAAAAAAATTTAATGTCCAATTTTAGTCCCATAACTAAATGGATTGTCCAATTTTGGTCCCATTTTCACCGAAAAATTGAAAAAACGTCATTTTCGGTCTTATGCAAGTCACGTGCCGATAAAATTTAGTTATTCTTACATTTACAAATTTGAAATTTTAGTTTATATTAGATTTATTGGATTATTTACACATGTAGTTTAATTAATTGAAAAATATAAAAAAATAAAAAATAAATAAATAGTCAGCGTTCACGTCATCGAGAGTATAGAGAACCCCCAAATTTTATCAACACGTGACTTACACGTCATCAAAACGGCGTTATTCGTATTTTTTCAGCAAAAATGGGACCAAAATTGGACAATCAATTTAGTTATGGGACTAAAGGCATGTTTTGAAACACTTAAAACAGCTTCCAAAAGCACTTATTTTCAAAGCTCCCACTCACATCTTTTGAAAATAAGTGCTTCTGGAAGTTGTTTTAAGTGTTTCAAAACACACCCTAAAATTGGACAGTTAAATTTTTTGGGACGAAAAATGGACAGTAGATAAGTTATGGGACCAATTTTTTTTTTTCTCGTGAGATAAGTAATGACATAGAGTGCAATATTGAGATGTTTAAGGTATATAGATGAAAGGGTAACAATTGTTTTATTGTTATTTATAGAAATGTTCAATTAAGTTTGGACATATATTTTTGACAAATGTTCAAATAAAAATGAGACAAAGACAATATTAATTTTGGAATTTTGTTCAAATATTTTAAAATATATTCATATTGTGAAATTACTTTTCACGTTTTCATGAATTCATTAAATAATTTTATTAATTTGAATAATTTTATTAATATTAATGAATTGTTAAAATAAATAATACCAGATGGATAACAAATAAATTCAATAAATGCCTCATCAGATTTGGCCAATCTAATGGAAAACTTTTATATGAAAATATTTCATGAATCTGTGACCCGTGAAATATAACCTGCCGATCAAAACTAACACAGAGTGTTAGACATGTCAACGGTGTTGGGGTTATACGTGAAAATATGTTTTTACTTTGTATAACCTATGTATTAAACACTTATTTACTGAAATAAATTATTTATCACTGTTGCTTTAAATATGATTGAATGCTATATATATTTATTGCAAGCCGTTCATATAATATCACGTGTTACATTGTAGTTAACGTGGTGATACCAGATCACAGAAGTGTAGGGGTTATACTGAAAAGTATGCTTTTACTTTGTATAACCAAACTGAAGTTTCTTATTTATTTACTGAAATAAATTATTTAATCACTGTTGCATTAAATATGAATGAATGTTATATATGTTTATTGCAAACCCGTTCAATAAGACAGTACATATTACGTTGTAGTTAATTTGGTGATACCCGATCACTGAAGATCAAATTAACAGCCCTCGTAATTAAGTACAAATTCACAACCCAGATGGAAATGAACGAACCATCATGAACGGTTGAAGTGTGAGACCCAAATTGGCCTGTCTTGACCAAGGGTCACACTAGCGCATTTAGGTGCGCTGAATGAGGACCTACAGGAGGACATATTCTTCGGTACTGAATATACAAGAATTAGATCTCAGTGGTGCGTTGTTTCGTAATCTCCGTCCCTTAAATAGGATCGTGTGAAATTAATAACTATTGCTTTGACTTATGATGGGAAGAGAGTCAATGTTATTCGATACCTTATATCTTGGGCAATATTATTAATTACATGACGATTGCTGACATTTAATACGGAGAATCGCGTGCAAGTACGTCTTGCTTGATTTGTCCCCTTGGTGGGCTCATATCCTTTATCATGCCAAATCCTGCAAGTGAAAATTTATTTCCGGCATGGATAATAATGTTGAGCTGTCTTTACTCCAAGGACAAAAATATTAATTAATATAAAGCTTGTTCAGTGGCTTAATTAATTAATGGACTAAGATAATCTTAAATGCGGGAAATAATGACTGGGAGCCATGTTATATGTGAAATCGTAATATGGGTTAAGATGGATAGTTCAATATTAATTTTATAGTGGAGTAAATTAATATTAATGGACTTGAATAATATTTGGCCCAAAATATTATAGCTTCATAGTCCATTGAAGGTTCAATCTTAATTCTCCTAAAGGCCCCCCAAATAGTCCCAAAATAAAGTCCAATTAATGAGAGAGAGAAGAAAATATTCTTGCTCTATTTCCACTTAGTAATTTTCTAAATAATTGTCTATTAAAGGAAGAAAAGTTTGTCTTGATTTTCTTTTAGATATTTTATGGAAATAGATAATTATTGTGGGAATACATAATTATCCCATAAATTCAAGAAGTCAAATCTTGATTCCTTCTATATTGTATTTTTCGAAAATAATGGGTTGAAGAGGGGAAAGAGATTTTTATGGAAAATTTAATTAAGGAGAAAAGAATATAGAAGATATATTCAAGATTTCTTGGAGACCAAGAAAATATTTTCTTCCTTGTTTCCTAACTCCCTAATTTTCGCCCCCCTCCTCCCTATTTATAGGGGATGAGCTCTTCATTCCCAAGTGCAATTCCATGTGTTGGAAATATTAGAAATCCACAAAGGTGGTAGCAAAATATTTAATTTCTCTCCCATTAAAATCGTTTCTTTGAAATCTTCCCACCGGATAGCGTTCGTGAACTTTGGGGATATATTTGGGAAGACTCTTGGGTTTATTCATCCGTTTGATTCTTCAAGAGGTTAGTAATTCCGTAACTCTTAGTTCGGCATGTTTAGGATTTACGTGAATTATGTGTACGCATGTTGTTTATTATTATGTTGAATTGATTTAGGATTAATTCATGTTAGTAATTAACTGTTTAATTTAAATATGTATTTAAATAATCACCTCGAATAGACCAGGGCACCCCAATTTTTCCAACAAGAAGATAGTTTTAACAGTCCCTTGTAAACTAGTGTGTGTTTCACAATTTAGATAGATCTGAACAATCTATTGTTAGAAGTTGATGTGTAAGTCTCAGATTGGCTTGTCTTGACCAAGAGATTGCACTAGTGCATTCGATGAGCTGAAGCAGAACTGCAGAGAGGATAAACTCATTCGCACTGACTTAAGGGATGAAGAGTTAGACCTCAGTGGTTGTTAATTTTTTAATCTCTGTCACTTAATAAGGACTGTGTGTGATTAGTAGTTATTGCTTTGACTTATAAATGTGAAGAGAATCATTGCGACATCGATACCTTATATCTTGGGCAATAATATTAATTGCACGACAGTTGCTAAATTAATACAGAGAATCGTATACTTGCAATGTCTTGCGTGATTGGTCCCCTTGGTGGGCCCGAAACTTTATCATACCAAATCTTGCAAGTGGAATTAATTTTCCGGTATGAATAATGTTGGGAAATTTAGAGTTTTGATGAAAGTTCTAAAACACATGTAATAGGACCAGTCAGACCTGTTAGCTGACTGATGTTTTTATTACCGTTTAAAGAATACCAGTTGATAATTATTGTATAGAACAACTGATGTAGAAGTTAGGTCACATATTGAGGGGAAACCTCAATATGTATAGGCCAGTTCTGAAGATATGAAGAACAACTGATATCCGACAGGCCAGAAGGCAAGAGAAGAACAGAAGATCAGATCGATCTGATAAAGTCAGATATCCCAGTTGAAGTCATGAAGATCAGACCAGAAGACCTACATCAGCCGAGTCTGCTAGTTGAAGCTAAGACAACTGGCACCAGAAGACTCTATCAGGTAGACTGATCAGTTTTGACTGATCAGGTCAGCTCACCAGGTGAAAACTGATGTCTCACCAAATCATACGTCGATGATCTGAACAAGAAGAATGTCAACCTTAGTTGGTAGAACAACACTGAAAAGTGCTTCTGTTAACCAATAAGAACAAGACACGTATGATCGGAGCCGGCAATTACGGGATTTGGTGCTGCTTTCTCTAACGGCTATAAAAGACACTATTCACGCTTTCGGCCATGCCGTTCCTGAAGCACGTCACATCAATCCTGCAAGTCTACCAAATATAGCCTGAAATTCAAATTGCTCTCCAACGGCTCTTTGATTTCGAGGTCTATAAATATGGGATTACACTTCAGAGTGAAGGAACGGAAACTATCAAGAAGCTCAAGCTATAATCAGATTTCCGCACGAAGAACATGAACTTGAAGATTATTTTCTAAGTGTTCATCCCATAAGTTCTTAGCATAGAAATCATTTCATGTAGCTGATAGGCTACTTAAAAACTAGAAAAGATTTCAAAGTTGGAACCAAAACAATCTTACCCAAACCCAAAGTTAGGTAAAGTTGTTTAACAAGATTTCAGACTAGGGTTTCTAGTTCTGATTTATGGGATCGGTTGAGTGAGAACTCTTTAAATATCTGTTGGTGTACTGTGTTGGACTAACACAAAAATCTAAGTCCAGTTGGTTTAGTTGGTTCCCCTTGTGATAGGGAAGAGTGGACATAGGACTGGTTTGTCCGAACCACTATAAATCTTGTGTGCTTTTACCTGCTTTGATTAACTGCTTTACACATTCGCACTCAACTTATTTAAAGCTGCATACATATTCTAAGTTAAGATCAGCTAGCACCAAGCTTCTGATCTAATCAAGTTTGACACTTTAGTCAACTGGTTGAAAGACTGACTTTGGAATCTGATTTATTAAAACTGGTTTTTCACACGGGTAAAACTTAGCTTTCGCTGTCAGTTAAACCGATATACCGAATCGACTGGCCTTCAGCGATTAGTAAGTTAGATATCGATCCAAACCGATTCACTTTGCACTCTGATCGAAGCTAATCGCTTTCACACGATCTGCACAAAAAGTTTTCAAGTCTATTCACCCCCCTCTAGACTTCGCCCACACAAAACCCGTTAAGGGACCTACAAGTGGTATCGAGGCGGTGGTTCTCTGAGATCGGTTTTGAGTATCATCGATTCTTGAGGAAGAATCTTTGTGGTCATTTGAATAGATCTTGAAAAACCATTTTAAAACTCATTCGCTTTTTCCAAAATCACTCAAAGATGGATAATACCTCCGGTATGTATCATGATCTGCCAAGTTCTCAATCGATGAGTATGCAGATTGGGCTATATATATGTGCAACCATCTAGGTTCGATAAGCGGCGAGAATGATGGAAGTCATTGAAAGAGGACCCATCATCATATATCACGACAACCCTCAGAAGTTGGAGGAGATCCAGATTTTGCCACGGGAAGTCTTGTGCGAAAAAAAGCCCAAACCTTGATGGATGCGATTGGAAAGAAAGTCAGATACTCTAGATATAATCGCCAGCATATAATCATGAAGACGATGGATAAAGTCACCAAGGAGAAGATAAAATATCTCAAAAGCTGAAAAGCAATGTGTGATACTTAGCCGAGATATGCGAAGGAAATGATCGGATCAAAGATACCGACTACAAGTTTAACCGGTGAAGTTCAAAAAATCAAGATGTTGCTTAACGAGACCATCAACGAGCTCGATGGAAGGATTACTATGTCGATGAATAAGCTACGAGAACTTGGTAGAGAGATGTCGATAAAGATATCAACTACAAGATCTTAAGATCTCTCACCAAGAATGGGACATGAAAGTCACGCGGTAATCAAGGATTGCCAAGACATTTCAAAGATGAAGCCGAGTAGCTTGTTCCTAAGCCTTAAAGCTCACGAGTTCGATTTAATCGAAAGAGGACAAGCGAGATGAAGACGAGGCGCTCCGAAGCCTCAACGCCTAAATCGATTGCGTTTAAAGCAACCGGCCCGAAGCAGATCGAAGGCCACCGAACACCGTTGGAAACATAATAAGTCAGCAGAGCAGACGCTTCGCTACCGAGAAACTTGAAAAATCAAATATTCAACTTGGTAAGTATCGAAGATTCTATAAAGATTATCAACATAGCCGAGGAAGAGATAGGAGATCGCCTAACGGATCTCCAGAAGAACTATATCCGATGATCGAAGAGATCACAGAGAAGAAAAGAAAAGAGATAATCGGATCGATGAGAGAAGAGATAACAGAATCGGATGAAGGAGTTGGGACATTATCGAAAAGGGAAGTCACCGATAGATCATATGCATGTAATGACTCACCCGGAAGAAAAGGTTCCGTGGATCATGGAGCGTGTTTCAATCGTGAGAAACCGGGTCACTACAAAGGTGCCGCCGCCTGCACGACGCCAAAGAAAGGAAGAAAAACGAATGTAAGAGAGCAACATTATAGGGACATAAAAGCCATGGTCGCCGACACATCCGGAATTGATGATTCCTATCCGCCCCTCCGAGGATTCTCGGGTACTCATCTCAGAGAAGATTTTCCCGATAAGCGATCTTTGTTGACTTCTATGAATGAAGATATGATATTCTCTTCAGATGACGATGAGATCTCGCTCGATGGCCAAGCGAGGACCAATCTGAGGTAACCTCCAAACCTTTCGCTTTGTCATGCCACACACCGCTATTATTAGCACACTTTGGAGAGATTGACTCCGCAACTCTACTCGAGCAATTGCTTGATGATCTCTCCAATGCAAAGAGACACTTATGCTATAGTGGAATCGAGAATGACAAGCTAAGGATCGAAATAATCACTTGTTAAAGAGAACGATCTCGGTAAAGCTCTTGAATCGAAATCTCAAACCGCCGAAGGTGGCGAGGAACTTAACATTCTGAAAGTTAAATCTTCTGATCAGGAGAAGCAGATCAAAGATCAACTAGCAATCAACAAACAGCAAGCTGATGACTTCAAAATCCTTCAAGCTAAATTTGATGAGCTATTCCGACTACATGAGAGTCTAAAATCTTCTGAGGATAGTTTGCGCAAGAAAATAGAAGTTTTCACAAAATCATCTAAAACTGTTCAAGATATGAACACCTATTTTCGAACAACGACTAACAAGAAGGGACTTGGGTATGAGAACCCTTCCACATCCTCAAAAGCCCCGTTTGATTCACTTCAAAAAGGTGTAATCAAACGAGTTTCTGACAAAGATACACTAAAAGCTAAACTTGTATCGGTAAGGAAAAAAGACACATTGAGCGGTAAAGGCGGTGCCTAATCGGAAAGGAGCGAAATGGACCCCAACTGGTAAAGCATCAGCCGAGGAATCAACAGAAGAACCCAATTCTTCTGAAGAGACCTCAACCTGATCAACAAATTAGGAATCAGAAAAGATAACCTATAAAAGGGAAGTCTAATCTGAGACCCAATCAAGGTCAGCTGCCGAATAAGCAAGCTATAGGTAAACTGCAAAAACCACCTATGCAAAAAAGATATGAATCTTTTGATGGTAGCAATCGTATTCTACCCCTATAATCGAAAACCTAGGGGCTGCTTTTTTGAGCCATTAATTTGGATGAAAAGAAGACAAACAACAAAGATAAATCCCAAGTCTTCTAAGTCACCCAAGGTTTACACTAATAATCATACTAATCAGAAAGCATATAAAGAGACGTATGATTATGTTGATAGGTATGAGAGACAAATCATGCCTTCTGATCTAACTGATCTCAATAGAAGTGCCCTGTTTGTATGGATCCCCAAAACCAACCCTAACCCCTCAGGACCCAATCCAAAAGGGGTACCTAAAGCCTGATTTGATTGCGAGGTTCGCTTTGGGTCCGCCAACAAAGAGGTGTGCAAGCAACTATCCGGTACATCGATAGTGGATGCTCAAGGCACATATTTGGAAGCAAACATCTCCTCAGCTCTTACATAGAACAAAAAGGCCCGCGTGTACTCTTAGGTGATGATAACTTTGGTTTTACCAAAGGATTCGGAACCTTAGAGAATGATGATGTACATGTCACTGAAGTCTCGTATGTCGAAGGTCTAAAGCATAACCTGTTATCGGTTTCACAATTCTGCGACAACGGATTGGTGTTGAGTTCTCGATCGATCAATGCGCTTATCAAAAATCGAGCCACTCAACAGATTTTGCTAATCGGTTCAAGGAAAGGGACGATCTACAAACAGATTGGAGCAGTTGCCCAAGAAATACATGCCTGAGTTGTTAAGAGTTCCAAAAGTAGCAGTTGGCTTTGTCACAAAAGAATGAGTCATCTGAACTTTAAAACTCTTGATAAGATAGCAAGGATGTCTCTAGTGGAAGGACTTCCAAATGAGGTATTTTCTAAGGATCAGACATGTGTCGCATGTCAGAAGGGAAAACAGGTCAAAGCTTCATTCAAGGAAATCCACGGACGGCATCCACAGAGTATTCAAAGTGTTTCATATGGATCTATTCGGACCCAGTTACACGGTCGATCTCGTGGGGACGCAAATATACTCTGGTAATCGTGGATGACTATTCCAAGTTTACCTGGGTTATATTCTTACATAAGAAGAATGAGACGACAACAAAGATACCCGAGCTGCTAAAGAGATTACAAAATGAGAAGGGTGTCAATGTAGTAAAAATCAGATCAGATAAAGGTACATAATTTCTGAACTCTTTTATTACTGATTTTTGCTCTAAGTTTGGTATCTGACATGAGACATCACCGCAAGAACGCCACAATGAGAATGGAGTAGCAGAAGCGGAGAAACAGAACACTCAAAAGAAGTTCGCCGCACGATGTTATTTGAACATGCAATACCAAGCCGTTTTCGCGTGAAGCTATCAACTTTGCATGCCACACTCGTAAGCAGATGTCTTCCGACTAAGGCTCACTACAAAACACCATATGAACTGTGGAAAGGCGAAGAAAACCTCGTGTTTCTTACTTCCATGTTTTGGGTGTAAGTGTTTCATACACAACAATGGGAAGAGTCGGTTGAAGACCTTTGAGGCCAAGTCGATGAGGGTATATTCTTAGGATATTCCTCATCTAGCAAGACTTTTCGGGGTTTACAACAAAGCGAACCCTAGTTGTGGAAGAAACACCCCATGTAGTCTTTGATGAAACATCTTACGAACAAGAGAAAATGCCTCGAGAAAAAAGAAGTACGATCAACCAAGATTCGATGCTCGGAAAATGGATCACCTAACGATCAAGGAAAAGGATCGTAAATCGAATAAAGATATACATTCCGGATCTAGCTGATTCACTAGGTCAAATAGATCCTAAGGTACTTAAAAACTGTCGATGAAGAAGTTCGCATACCGAGAGGCAAGATCAATCGAACCATCCGGTTCGGGGGAACACTGAAGTTCCATTTAACAGACATCAAAGACATGATGAGTCCAACATCACCGAGACATGTTCTTATCAAGTGGATCATAACCGCACCACTCCCAATCGCTAGTAATGAACCTTTATCGTAAATGGATGATGTTCTCCAAACCGACGCATAAATCGGAATAGAAGGACACGGATAACTAGTCATCCAACCGACCGATCATCGGAGACCCATCGATAGAGTTAAAACTAGACATCGTTGGTGAAAGTGCCATGTATTGTTGTTATCCGTCTATGAAGGAACCAACAACAAAAGAGAGGAAGATCTCTACATGACGCAAGTTGGATTCTAGCCATGCGAGGAGGAGCCGGAGCAGTTTGAGAGAAATCAAGTTTGGGAACCGTGGATGGACTAACTCATCAAGACGTAATTGGCACAAAGTGGGTATTCAAGAACAAAGAGATGAGAAAAAATGTCATAACGGGGAATAAGGCAAGACTTGTTGCTAAGGGGTATTCACAATCGGAAGAATTGATTATGATGAGACCTTTGCACCGATCGCTTCGCCTAAAGCCATTCGGTTGTTTTCGGCATATGCTTCCCTGAGAGGGTTCATGTGTATCGAGATGGACGTAAAAGTGCATTCTTAAAGCGGGGTACTAGCGAGAGGAAGTTTATGTCTAACAACCTCCGTGCTTTGAAAAGGGCAACCAAGTGTACCGTTTAAGAAAAAGCTCTTTATGGTTCGAAACAAGCTCCTCGAGCTTGGTATGATACACTCTCTCAGTTCTTGATAGACAGTGGGTTCACTAAAGGAATAGTGGATAGAACCTTATTCAGAATAGAAGATGGAGAAGATATTCTGATGGTTCAGATTTTACGTGGATGACATCATCTTGGATCTCCCAACAAGAGTCTATGTGAAAGATTTGACAGTTCGATGCAAGGGAAGTTCGAGATGTCCATGATGGGGCAGATGAGTTACTTTTTGGGTCTACATGTTAAGCAGAGTACAGAAGGAATATTCATCTACCAAGCAAAGTACACTAGGAGTTTACTGGCTAAGTTTGGAGTTCAAACCGTAAGGAAGCCGTAATTCCTATGTTGATTTGGATTCAAGATGGATCCGATGAGGATGGTCGAAAAACCAATCAAAAAGAATATAGGGCTCTCATTGGATCTTTACTATACCGACCGCCAAAGAGACCATATATCACTTTTTAGTAGGTGTATGTGCGATTTCGAGCAAATCAATGCAAAAAGCCACCTAGAAGCGACTAAGCGGATTCTTAAGTATCTGAAGGGACATAAACCTTGGTTTATTTTACCCATCGGATGATAATCTAGAGCTTAGTGGGTATTCTCGATTTCGATTATGGAGGTTGCAAGATTGTGAAAAAGTCAACCTCGGGAACATGTCGGGTTTTTAGGAAGTAAAACCGATCTCGTGGTTTTCAAAAGAAGCGGACATCGATTTGCGACATCTACTACTTGAAGCGAGAATATATGGTCTGCAGAAGTCGTTGTTCCCAACGCTCGGCTTAGTCAATGGTGAGGATTATAACATTGTAGCTAAGAATGTACCTATATTCGTGGCGATAATAGTCTTTATTGCAATCACTCGAGAATCCCTGTTCTACATACAAGATGCAAGCATGTGGATGTCGGACACCATTTTATAAGAGATCATGTTGAAAAAAGAAGAATATCGAATGGAAAAGATTCATCTTGATATCGAGAAAGTCGATATTCTAACCATGCCACTAGCTGAAATCAGATTCAGAGAATTATGCAATGAGCTAGGGCTTCCGGATCTTGGAGAAAAAACACCTAAAGTGTTTGATGGAATGATCTCCAGAACCAGCTGGTTAAGGGACTAACAGTTAAGAGAAATCGATTGAGTTTGGTATCTCAATCGATCGTAAGATCGATCAAGGAACCGATATGAGAAGGTCTTGATCGATTCTTTAATTATCGATTAAAGGAACTGATCAGATTAAAGGTTTATCAGATTAAAGGAACTGATCAGATTAAATGATTATCTGATTAAATCAGTTTGCTTATTTCATACTTTGTAAGACGATTAAGCTGATATTCAACAAGCAGGATTCACAAGATTAAAGCTTACATCGCATAAGAAAACAGGAAATTTACACAAAATGGAATAATAGAAATTTTCATTGATAAAGACCCGAAGGTCAGATTTACATTACAAGTTACAAGTACAAAAGGACCCGGAGGTCAGTACATAAACCCTAAACCCTAAACCAAAAACCCTAAGCCAAACCCTAGAAGAGGGGGAGAGAGAGAGATTTTAAAATCTGATGCTCCATTTCCCCCACTTAACAGGTGTGTGAAGGCTTTGAAATAATCGTAAAGCCACCCTCAGAGCTTCGGAGTTAGGAGCGAGAGAGGCTTTGAAAGGATTTCTAAGCCAGGAGCCCTAAGGCCTGAAATCAATGGGCTCTCCAGCTGTTAAATGGGACACAAGTGCCAAGAAAGTGATACGAAGATCATATGGGCACATGTGTCGCATGAAAAAATTGAGTTTGATATACGAAGATCAGCTATTGTCTGATCTAGACCGTGTACCAAACTCATGTTTTATATCAGACTGAGTCTGTTGATGCTAATTCCGTCATCTCGATAGACACACAAGGTGCATACGGTTAGGAGAAGTGTCTTCTCAGTTGCGATAGCAGATCCGCCGCCTCGGTGGTAGAAGCTTTTGCAACAATTGTATTTGTAATCTTTTTGATGACGAAAGCGGTAAGAAAAGGGACACACAGGGTTGATTTGAGAAGCTGAATTCATTGGAAAAGGGGTAAAGGTTTTTGCCGGAAGTTTCACCGGAAATAAGGGTTCACCAGAATACATGATTTACAAAGAAGATAAATATGGTGAATGGGTTATGTTGTGTAAACCATTGGTCCAATTTATAGAGGCCAAACAAGGGTGCAAATGCAAATTTAATTTCTCAAAGCCTCTTAGAGAAATTGGCACAACAAGGACAGCGTGTAGGAATCACGCGACTGATAATTGGATAAATTTACGACGAATTGACATCTCGAAATATCCAGACTATAATTACAAATGTCAAATCGTGTCGACTTAGGGAATCGAGACTACTATTCTAGACTAAGTTTTGGCGGTAACACTTATCCCAAGAATTGATTTGGTCTGAGTAGAATCAGATTAGGTCAACTGAAATCTGATTAGATAAGAGACTGATCAGATGAGGAAGATCAGTTGAGTATGATACCTCAACAAATCAGATATATCATCAATAAGAAATCGAAATAACGAGTTGAAGGGAACTTCAACCCGAGGAAAGAGGATCGAAAAAGGAAAATCAAGCGCCAAAGCGGCGAAAAGATCGGTTGGGAAATTATAAGGATTAGGCAGAAAACTAAGATCAACAAGTGGAATCAACATCTACAAGTGGTATTGACTGATTACAATATCAGTCAACCAGATACACATTTATGTTTCCTTGTTTATTGCTTATTTATCTGATTTTATCTGATAATATTTGCCTTACTGTATACACTACTTTTGTGACTTATTTCCTGCAAAATATTTAATGCGGACGTGGGGTACTTGTATTAATTGCCACAAAATGTGCTTTTAAATCCAAAAAGGCAATAGACGCGTGCTTTTCGACCACACGATCAAAACCGCTCAATCTGGATCGTTTAACCTTTTCAAACGGTTGATCTTCCAATCTCGTTTTTCCCTCATCCTCCTTATAAGTTTCATCAAAACCCTACCAGAGTTTTCTTACTCAAAAATCTTGCGATTTATTCTCTGAAAACTCAAAATTACCTTTCTGTGATTCAAAGTGTTTTCTTGCGATTCAAACTTATCTTCCGAAAAATAGAATCTGGTAATTTCTAGTTATTTGATGAATTTTCTTTTCCAAAATCCATTGATCACATAGATTATGTCTATATATGTTATCCTGCGATATGCCTTATCTTTTCTTGATATCCGTATGTGTTTATCAATTACTAGGCCTAAGAATAGGTCTGATAATCAATATATGATATCTTTATGTTTATGCACAATTTTAATTGAGTCTATCTTGTTGTAGATGGCCACTCAAGGAATGGGAAAGATTATGTGCAATTATGCGGAACTGGCAACAAAAATTGTCGATGATAAATTTGTACAGTTTGATGTTACTCGGGATCCAGAATCCATGGAAGTTGAACAAATTCTGAAGAAAGGAGGTCTTGAAAAATTCTGTGCTGCTCACTGCAATCCAGTGATGCAGTATGAAGCACTCGAATTCTTAAGGAATTTGAAGGTGGATACGGACACTCCTGGAGATGAACTAATTTCTTCAGTTAACGGAGAGGAGATCAGACTGTCGAATGCTGACATAACACGTCTGTTCAGCTTGCCCAAAGGAAGAATCTCGCCTGCTCACTACAGGGAGAATGAAGATGAGCTGATCCGAAACGAACTCTTCAGAGAGGCTGACAAACATCAGACCGCAGGTTTTGTCAGACCTATGTTAAAAAGGAAATATCGACTGTTGTTTGACATACTATCAAAAACAATCATGGGTATTTCATTCAGCCCAGATGCTCTAACATCCGTAAAATTGTACAGCATGGCTGCGATAATCGATGAAGCCAAGAATATCAATTGGCATGGCTTCCTGAAGGCCATTCTGCTCCAAGAACATGAAAAATTTGGAGTTAATGAACGTGGGCAGGTCTATTTGATGAAGAGAATCAACAATCTCAACAAGGTTGCAGTTATTCTGAAGGACAAACTGCCAAATGCTGAATGGGATCAGAATGAACTGAAGTCCTACAAGGCCTTCCTCACAACCACTTCAGCTATATATGGGCCACCTGATGATGATATGCGGCCCACTCCTCCAAAGGTGAAGAAAGGAAAGACCAAGGAAGCATCCACGTCTACACCAGATGCTCCCCAAAAGAAGAAGAGAAAACTGGTGAAGGCTCAGGAGAAGAGGCCGAAGAAGGCAAAACAGGCCTCCATGACTCTATTTCTAGAAGACGAGTTAGATGAAGAAGGAGTGCCAGAGCAACCTGATGAGCCACAAAAATCAGCCGAAAAAATCGACAGCGGGCTTCTCAAGTTGAGAGCTTCAGAACATTCGAGGAAAAGCAAGAGATTTAACGATCTCCTTCTCCTCAATCTCGAAGTTGATTCACCGCACAGCATTTCGGCCGCCGAGCATATTTCTCCTTCTCTTCCACTGCATGAACTTGCCGGTTCATCGGTTCGCGAACCGAAAAAAGATCTCGCCGCAGAGCGGGCGTAATTAGCCCGACAACGAAAACTCGCAGTTCGGTCAATCACCAACTTCCGCTACTCGGACACCACTGAACCCTCTACATCTCATCAACCGGAATCGGGTCGATCCGAACAAATAATTCTCGAGTCCAGATCATCCAAGACCATCAACGGGAAAATGGTCAGAATGCAAATTGAGCGAGATATTGATGAGATGTATCCATAGTGGCGACCCATCCTGTTATTAGAGAGGAAGTTATGGAGATCCTCACTGAAAAAGATCTCCGGTTAAAGAGCTTCTCGATTTTATGATGATTATAGAACATATGGGAGGTCTTGATGAATTTGCGATTTTGATTTCGATATGAAGAAATCGCTCAAGTAGGATCACCACCGAGTGATAAGCTTCTTTGAATCAATCAAAGCTCGATCCATGAAGAAGGGGTTGGTGAACAAAGGTGAATCGAGCTGGAGGCCAAGAAGCTCCTCGGGCGGATGTTCCTATGAAGGATGCGGGAGCTGCCGATGATAGTGAACCGGTGCCGCAGTTCATGACCAACCTTTGGAGGCACAAACAACTAAAAGAGATCGGTGCATAAAACATTCCTACAACTCACATCATCATTTGATCAACTTCGGAGATCGGATCATGTTTCAAAGATCTCCGAAAAGAAGAAGTTGAGGAGTGTTGGCTAATCAACTTAGCAACACAATAATCGATCGAGAGGCAGATCGGCCTCAAAGAAATAACGGATCAACGGGGAATTGGCTATTTCCCGTGATTGAGGCAATCAAAGATCGATTCTCTCAAATGTGACTAACCCGATCGGGCCGAGCTTAAAAAGTCGGGATTGATGACAAGCTAGTTCAAAGTTGATCAACAACAAGTTTCTTTTCCGATGCTCACCGAAAGGCTAGAATTAATCAAGAGAAACTTGACAAACTAATTCTTACCCTCTATCGCCATGGAATCTTGTAAAGACCGAAATGATCTCAAGATTCAAAGTTTAATCGCTCAAGCTCAAGGTTTATCATTGCAGATCTCAACAGGCGATATCGATCGACTTTGGATCTCGACTCCCCACCTCACGCTCTTTTTTTGATCAAACCAAAAAGGGGAAGGACAGAGTGAGAAACCAATCGACACGATCGTAACAATGAAGATCCGATTCAAACGGTTGAATCCTATGGACAAAGACTAGACCATCTGGATCTCTTTGCTAAATTAAATTTCGAGAGAAGATGGAAAAGTCAAAGGCAAGAAAGTTAGGCTGCTATGGTCTTTGGGACATCACAACTTGTACCCTACCACTCGGACTAAGAAAGCCACAAGAAGACTAGCCAAATTCAGACCGATAAGAAACCGGGCCGAGAAATTATCCAAAGAGCAGATTGTCAAGAAGCGAAGAATAAGTGAAGAAAAAGAAAGGCGAAAAAAATTGCAGAGGCGTAAGATCCGAAGAAGAAATACTGGTCGAGGGCGAAGAAAGGAAAAGTTGGAAAATCGGGACGGAACCCTCACCGCCAAAGAAGAGTTGATGAGATCATTCCAAAAACCGGCCGCACATGCTAAGAGGTTTGAGGAATGGAATAAGATCGTGAATGAATGGCTTCGGATGCTTTTATTCTAGATCTTGTTCCACACAAAGAATCTCTAGATGATGAATTCCTCAATGGTTGGAAAACAAATATCCAGATTTTCTGAAGTATCTGGAAAATGAGGCCAAAATAATCAATGTAAAAATATCTCGCCAAGAGTATGATATGTTGGATTACTCGAAGAAGGCAGACGGCTCATTTGATAGCTGGCATTTCAGAGGTTCTATTTTGACATCCTGAGCAAAGCGCCGCGATAATCGATCCTCGGCCAGATCAATGATGTCAAATGGAAACTATACCATTTTCAACATCCTCAAGATCAAAGAGAAATGCCAGAAGGATACAAGCTTAGAGACTGAAGAATCAGAAGACTTCTAAGGATCAGCTGTTTTTAAATTCAAACTTTTCTGATGTAATATGTAATCGACAAATCTAATGAAAGAAAAGTTTATTTTCTGATCCTAAGACAAAATCTCATTGTCTTCTGATTATGTGCTCTTTACTGTTATATATTTATCAACTGTGATTGGTTTCTCAAAGTGTTTTGGTTTCATCAAAAAGGGGGAAATTGTTGGGAAATTTAGAGTTTTGATGAAAGTTCTAAAACACATATAATAGGACCGGTCGGTCTGTTGGTAGATGATCGATGTTTTTATTACCGTTTATAGAATACCGAGTTGATAATTATTGTATAGAACAACCGATGTAGAAAGTTAGGTCACATATTGAGGGGAACCTCAATATGTATAGGTCGGTCTCAAGATATGAAGAACAACCGATATCATCCGCCGGGCGTATAAGGCAAGAGAAGAATGAAGATCGATCGATCGATAAAGTCGATATCTCAACCAAGTCATGAAGATCGATCGAAGACCTACATCACCGAAGTACGCTAGTTGAAGCTAAGACAACCGGCACCGAAGACTCTATCGTAGATCGGTCGATCTTTTGATCGATCAAGTCACCACCAGAAAAATCGATGTCTCACCAAATCATACGTCGATGATCCGAACAAGAAGAATGTCAACCTTAGTTGGTAGAACAACACTAAAAAGTGCTTACATAACCAATAAGAACAAGACACGTATGATCGGAGCCGAAATTACGGATTTGGTCTTCGCTTTCTAACGCTATAAAAGACACTATTCACGCGCGGCCATGCCGTTCTCAAAGACGCCACATCAATCGTAAGTCTACCAAATATAGCACGAAATTCAAATTGCTCTCCAATGGCTCTTTGATTTCGAGGTCTATAAATATGGGATTACACTTCTGAGTGAAGGAACGGAAACTGTTGGGATATTTTAGTTTTGATGAATTATGCCAAAACATTATCAACTTGTGTTTTTGAAGCTAATCTACGAGATAACAAGTTGAGGGGGGAACGAGAGAACAGATTGAGGGTGAACTCACGAAATCGAAGAAGATGATCGAGATCAAAGTGAGGTCAAGAAATGAGACCGATCGAGATCGGATGAGTAAGAAGAGTTCCGAGTCAATCGATGAAGCCGAGCAAAATCGAAAGAGAAGAAAAGCTAAGCCACTAATCAGGAAGATCGATGATGGATGACTGATCAAATGACTGTAACGGACTGACGATGATCGAAGAATAGACGAGTGATCCGGTGATCAAGAAAGGCACAAACCGATCGGAAGAAACCGACCGTAAGATCAAGAAAAGGCCTGCGCATCGTAAGAGGAAAGCAGATGAGACCGGACGAGATCGACGTGATCGAGATCGATATGAAGATGAGCAGATGATCAAGATCGACGTGATTGAGATCGATGTGCTAAACCGATATGCTAACCTAATATGCTAACCTCGATGTACTAATGGACAAGAGAAACCGATATGCCGACTGATGCTATAATCGACCGATCAGGTGAGCCGATCGATCAAAGCGAGAAGAAATCGATATCGAAAACCGTAAACTGCGATACCGGATCGCGAGAAGTCATCGTAAGAGAAGTCATCCAAGTCATGTTCACCGAGAATCGTAACGCCATCGATGATCGCTAATGAGTGCTAGTGAGGTGGGGTCGATTGTACGAAGACGAGAAGAACGAACTCGGCCACCGAAAATGTCAATATACCGATCGGATAAGGTCATTTGAAGAGAAGTCTCTTTGAATCAAGAACCTGAAGACTCAGAAGATCCTGAAGATTATATCTGTTAGACTCAACTGACGTGGACCAATGAGAGGAAGACAACCAGCCTGGAAAAGCTACAAGAAGCTACAGAATAGTATGGATTTGAATGTGACTCCTTCCAACGGTAACATTTAAATCCACACTATAAATACAAGTTCTTCCTTCATTATTCGAGTGGAGGTGGAAGTGTGTGAAATGCGTAAAAACACCATTGAAGCTACAGAGCCAAATCATCTAGCATTTCCACCATAGAACACAGAGAAATAAATACACGCATATATTCAAGAAGTGTTCTACCCTAGATCTAAACATAAATGCCATATCCTAGCTTAGAGAGATTTTCCCATCCTTAGCATTGAGGCTAAAACAAATGTAAGGGAAAATCTCACCCTAGTTGGAAACCAAACAATCTTATACCCAAACCCAAGAGTTGGTTAAGTTTGTAGGTGAGTGTGAACTCGGTAAACATCTAGCAATCCCGAAAGGGAGGGTAGGCAATCCCGTGAGGGTGATAAGTCCCGTTTGAGTGTGAACTCGGTAAACATCTGTTGGGTGTTGGACTAACACGTTAAACTAAGTCCAGTTGGTTAAGTAGGTGCCCCTGATGAAAGGGAAGAGTGGATGTAGGAGTTGGACTCCGAACCACTATAAAATCGTGTGTTCTTTATTGCTTTATGTTCTTACTTTCCATATGCATTTGATTATAAGCAAAACAACACACATGAGCTTAAAACGCAAAAATTGGAATCACTCTGCCCTCACCCCTGTTTTATATGCATCTCATGAAATGTTTGCTTCCGCACGCGCAAAATCGGTTTTAAAATCGGGACCTACAGAAACTATCAAGAAGCTCAAGCTATAATCAGATTTCCGCACGAAGAACACGAACTTGAAGATTATTTTCTAAGTGTTCATCCTATAAGTTCTTAGCACAGAAATCTTTTCATCTAGCTGATAGGCTACTTAAAAACTAGAAAAGATTTCAAAGTTGGAACCAAAACAATCTTACCCAAACCCAAAGTTAGGTTAAGTTGTTTAGCAAGATTTCAGACTAGGGTTTCTAGTTCTGATTTCTGTGATCGGTTGAGTGAGAACTCTTTAAATATCTGTTGGTGTACTGTGTTGGACTAACACAGAAATCTAAGTCCAGTTGGTTTAGTTGGTGCCCCTTGTGATAGGGAAGAGTGGACGTAGGACTGGTTTGTCCGAACCACTATAAATCTTGTGTGCTTTTACCTGCTTTGATTAACTGTTTTACACAATCGCACTCCACTTAATTAAAGCTGCATACATATTCTAAGTTAAGATCAGCTAGCACCAAGCTTCTGATCTGATCAAGTTTGACACTTTAGTCAACTGGTTGAAAGACTGACTTTGGAATCTGATTTATTAAAACTGTTTTTTCACACGGGTAAAACTTAGCTTCCGCACAATCAGTTAAACTGATAGATACCGAACTGATCTGCCTTCAGGCGATTAGTAAGTTAGATATCAGTCCAAACTGATTCACTTGCACTCTGATCAGGCTAACTGCTTTCACACCTGATCTGCACAAAAAGTTTTCAGAAGTCTATTCACCCCTCCCCTCTAGACTTCTGCCCACACAAAACCCGTTCGGGACCTACAAATAATAAAGCTGGACTGTCCTTACTCCAAGGATAAAGATATTAATTAATACAAAGCTTTTCAGTGGCTTAATTAATTAATGGACTAAATAATCTTAAACACGTGAAATAATAACTGGGAGCCACATTACCGTACTATGGGTTAAGATTGGATAGTGCAATATTAATTATATAATGGTATTAATTATTATTAATGAGCTGAATTATATTGTGGCTCAATATTGGAATTCAGTAGCCCATTGGAAGGTCCATCTTAATTCTCCTAAAGGCCTCTCAAGTAGCCCATACTAAAGACCATTAAATAAAAGGTGCTTAAAATAAATTAAATATTTGTTGCATAATTATTTCTTATTTTCGAATACAAGATTATCCCATAAATTCAAGAAATCTCCCACTTGGTCCCTTTAACGAGAAAATTTTGAAATATATGGGGATAAGGAGAATAAAAGATTTTCTTGGAAAGATTTTATGGAAAAAGATATGTATTCTTGGAATACAAGAATATCTCATAAATTCAAGAAAGATCCAATCTTGGTAAATCTCTCCTTATTTTCGAAAATTAGGGACTAAATAAGGATGTGGGATTTTGTGGAAATATATACATGGAAAGAAGAATATACGAGATATATTCAAGATTTCTTGGAGATCAAGAAAAAAAAATTCCTAACTCTTTTCTTAGCCAATATTTTCGACCACCCCATATGTTATAAATAGGGGATGGATTCTTTTCATCCCCTACAGTTCCATGTGTTGGAAATATTCCACAAAGGTGGTGCAACAATTATTTATTTTCCCTTTGTTTTATAAATTGGTCATTGGAGAACCTTCCACCTGGGTTATTGAACGAGGACTTGGGAATACTTGAGAAGGACTTTTGGTGGGTATCCAGATACTTGATCGTGTCTGTCTCAGACCGTCTCTCCAACGGGTACATTTACGTAAACTCCTAGAAATTTCGCATGCTAGGATCTTTTACGTGAATTTTATTTGCATGTCGTTGTTGGATTAATTATTATTTGAATTCACTTAGGTTAATTCATGCTAGTAATAATTGTTAATTTAAATTTGTGTTTATGAGGTCATCCCGATAGATCCTGACATATGTTATCCAAACAATTGGTATCAGAGCCCTGGTTCGGGCTCTGATCTTTTAAACTGTAATTTAAATTGTTGTTCATTTAAATTGAAATTGGATAGTAGAACTGTTAGATTTGTTTCGCAGGTATCCAATTGTCATGGTATTTTAATGTGCTAATTTACATGCAAATAAATTGTGATTTTTAATTCGATTCGTTCGGATTTGTTTTTGCCTCGTGAGAAAATCCACGAGTAGATTAGAATTTGTTTGATTTGATCAATGTAATAGACTATTCTAGATCTAGGTTTATTTATTTTTCGTAAATAAATTATAACCGGATCGTGAACGAAGACAGAGACGGAGAATTAAAGACGGACGTCCAAGTGCCCGGAAGTACACATGCCAAGGTTACGGAAAGACGAGGGCTAGGGCCAAGGTTCGAGACCACGCCGACGGCAGGCAAGCCGTCGCCAAGAAGATGCTTTGAGTTTGGGCGGTGCCACACGAATCAAGACGCATGGGCACGCAAAAAAAGGCGCTAGTGGCTGGGCTAGGCTATTTCGGACGAAGACGCCTTGGCGATGTTCACAAGATGTGACCCGTGGGCGATGGGGATGGATGGCCGAGCGGATCGAGGTGTGCACCTAAAGACGCGACTCGCTGTTCGAGTCGTGAGCTACTCATTTTCTGGACGTCGTCCTAACCCAAAATGGAGGACACTCGTGAAAGAATTATTGTGGATTCAGTGGGAGACTTTCGATACGAACAATAAAGGAAAAAGAAGAGACAATTTCTCAAGATCAAGATTTGAAATTTAAACCATGACAGTTGGATATTTGTGCCCAACTTGATTTATTTTGTCTTGATGCTTATTTTAAACTCGTGCAATTTTATTTGTTAAATGTGCTTGCATGATTTAGAATTGTTTAAAGAAAATCTCACTTTTGAAAATTACTAAGTATGTTTTAATTGACAAATTGTATTTCGGATAATAAAATTACGTCAATGTTGACCTACATGATTTATTTATTTGTGAATTCTTTTGGAGAAATTTCCCCCACAGAACGACCAAAAGATGGGTTTCACATGAATAAATTCCCAAAAAGATGAGTGTGAATTATTATTAGTGGCGACGATGACCCTCCCCACGAGGCTCGTTCAAAGCGAAGTAATAATTCTGTATTTAATCATGGTTATTACTTAGGTATAAAATTGATAAGCATATACTTCCCCGAAGTCCCTGTCAATTTTATATTGGTCAAGTGGGAGCCGACTGTTAATTTTGAATTAAAAGTTTGTAACTGTTCCTGTTTGTAACCTGGTTAAATGTGTTTAAATAGACAGTTCACCCACGTGACCTATTTAAACTGTTTTGAGATGTCGGCTGATGCATGTTCATATTGTTTTGAGATTTTGATATGAATAATGTGATCGAATTAAGTGATAATTTTGTGCTTATACAATTGTTATTTATTTCAGTTCAACATGTCGCAACCTTTTAACCCACTGAAATATATGCTCAAAGAACATTAACTTACTGGTGAAAATTATGTTATTTGAAAACGTAAAATGAAAATTATCCTAGCTTCTCCAAAACACAATTGGGTTCTCATGACACCCAAGCCTAGCAAACCAACTGAGAGATCAACGGACGCGGAGAGATCTTTATATAATGACTGGGAGCATGCCAACGAACCTGTGAAATGTATAATCCTGACATCCCTGTCTGAAGATTTGAGATACATTCATGAAGGTGTTAGAATCTGCTGCGGAAAATTATGCAAAGCCTCGAAGATATGTTTTTAACAGAAAACAACATGATCTATCAGTTTAATCGTGATGGCATGGTGATGTTGCATATGACAAAGGGAACACCCATGAGGGATCATGTTCTTAAAGTCAAGCGTCACTTTGGCAAGTTTGCTTATCTAGGTACTAAGTATAGTGATGAGGCTCAGGTCGACTTCTTGTTTCTAACTCCGCCAAAATGTTTTGATGAGTTTTACTGTAGTTATGTGATGAGCGATCACATGTTCACTGTTGGGAGATGAATTTAATAAAAGATATATGATTTTGATTAAGATCCCAAAACCCCTGAGTATGACATGTTCAGAATGATCTTGATAAGTTGAGTTAGGATTCAGTTTTAGAGTATTCAGGATGTTATCTGCAAAATGTATAGTCAGCAAATATAGTTCAGGATAGATTCTGAAGACTCTGAAGAAATCAGTATGTTTCTGAGGAAACTGAAGTTTGAAGATGAAATCAAGACCCAAAACTCGGTGTGGAAATCGAGATATCAAGACTCAAGAGGATCGACGAATCAAGACTCAAAGACGAAGATTCAAAGTATCGGTCCAAGAGACTCGTAAGACTCGAAGACCTCAAGACTCAAGACTCAAGACGCAAGATCAAGATCAAGATTGAAGATCAAGAATACTTAAGGCAAAATAATTAATGAAGACTCAAGAAGGTACTCAATGCTCACAATGAACACGAATGTACCGAGGCAATGAATATATCTATCGAAGGATGCAATACTGAGAAAAACGCGATTCCTTAGAAAGTTAGATATTGCCAAGACATTCAAATGCGCATAAAAAGGAACAAAGTCGAAGTGTTGTTAAGGTTATATCAAACTCAGAGTTTGTAACCAAAACGAGCCGTTGAAGATGTCTACCTTTAACTGGAGACAAAAGTCAAAAAGAGGAAGACAACATCGCACCATATACCGACACTAATAGTGTGTGTCGTCGAAAAAAGATGTCAAGTACAAAAGTTCCAGATTGCAAAAAGTGAAGACCGGCTACATGAAAGGCTATTACCTCAAAACGTGTTAGGGAGGTTCAAACCCTAAATATAGCGGTTTCCTCACACACCATAAAGGGAACTCACGGCTATCTCTCCAACGGATAGTTTTCAAAAGTGACCTTGGTGTATGCTTATAAATCTTGGTGACCCTCTACATTGTAAGGTTACGGAAATTTATCACGCAACTCAAGAGCTCAAACTTATTCTTGCAAAAGTTAAAGCACTCGAAAAACCTAGAATTTCCCAAGTGCTTCTATATTGAAGAGAGCTCACTATACTAAGCCTAGATTGATAAGATTTATCCAAAGCTTAGTCGAGATATCCTAACCCTTTGCATTGTGCTTCATTGTAAAGGATATCTCATCGTAGTTGGAAACCAATCGAGAAACCCCAAACCCTTGAGAAGGTAGTTAGAGTGTGTTTGTTGGTGAGAAGAGTTGTAAAGAGTTAGTAAACCACGTGAGTAGTAGTCGAAAACTCTAGAGGATAAGTTAGTAAGCTCTGGGGGTAGTCCGAAAAGCTTGTTTGTGTTGAGTAAGTAAACTACGGAGGTAGTCAGAAAGCTCAAGGTCGGGTTGAGTAAGTAAACTACGTGGAGTAGTCAGAAAACTCAGGGCCGAGTTGAGTAAGTAAACTACGCGAGGTAGTCAGAAAGCTCAGAAGTGATTAGTGAATTTCTCTGAGGATCAAAGAGAGTGGACGTAGGAGCTTGAGTCTCTGAACCACTATAATTCTTTGTGTTGTTTCTTTGCTTTTTTATCCGCATTTTAAAGCATTGCATTGACTTGATTTTGAAAGCATACTTTTCACTGATATTCAGTTGGAATCAATCCACTGAAGTTGCATGTAAATTGAATCACAACCTAATCACTATTTCATAAAGGGAAGGTTTTCAGCAAAGCTAAAACGAGTATAAACTAAGGGCCAACCATTCAAGACATATCGAGTAGCTAGAACAGATAGTTACCAGTGAGAACGTACTCTTCCGAGGGTTGATGAAGTTGGTTATCCGATCCAAGCAACTCGGGATCTCTCGACACTCGAGGACTCGGTTGGGATTATCGAGGTATCCGAAAAACTCGGGATCTTGTCTCGATGAGACTTTGACTCAGAGCGATCTGTGCTTCTCAGAACCTAATCTTCAGGATTATCTGACCCAAGCTGACCTCAGTAAGAAAAAGTTTTAAAAAACACTAAACACGTGTATTCCCCCCCATACACGTGTAAGACTCATTTGCACCGGGACCAACAAGTGGTATCAAAGCAGTGGTTCAACTTGACCACCCTTTTGTGTTGACCAAAGTTTTATTTTAAAAAATACTTGTGGTCTATCTGAACTGATCTTATTTCTTTGAATTTTTTTTTCTTTTCAAAAGATTAGATAAAATGTCTTCTAAAAAACTTCCCATGTTCTCAGTGGAGAACTATGATCTATGGAGACTGAGAATGCAGGCTCATTTGTATTCTAAACATGAGCGTATGTGGAGAGTGGTCTCTCAGGACCATTCCAATTTCTTGTGGTGAATCCAGGAGGAAGAAGATGAGAGAATTGATCATAGAGCGAGAATTTCCTAAGTCGATGACCAACTAACTCTGAGGGAGAAAGTTAGTCAATCTAGACTACATTGCAAAAAAAGACACACTATACAAAGACAATTGATGATGGTGTGATGGGAATGATCTCTCACTGTAATACTACTAAAGAGATTTGGGATACACTAGTTGTAATGTGCCAAGGCACAGATCATATAAAAGAGAACAAACTTTCAGTGGCAATTGGAAAGTTTGATAGTTTTGAAATGGATGATGGTGAATCAATAGACAAATTGGAAGTCGATTCACTAAAGCATCATGAATGATCTAAATGCACTTGGAAAGAAATATCCACAAAGAGAAGTTGCATTGAAAATTCTTAGAGGTCTTTCTAAGAAATGGGATATTCATGCAAATGGTGATTGAAAACACCAAGAACATTAATTCAATGCCATATCAACAAGTCTTCTCTGAGCTGAAGGCCTATGAATTTGTAATTGATAAGAAATCCAAAAAGGCTGACAACAAAGATGATTCATCATCTAGTAAGAATGTGGCTTTAAAAGCCAAAGATAAAACACAGAAAAAACTAGAGAGTCGAGAACCCCATGCCAAAAAATCGGGATGAGCTTGAGGAAAAGCTAAAGCGATGGCAAGGAGGTTTGATAGACTTAATAGTAGATTTGGAAAATACAAAAGCTATTACAGGAACCACAGGTATCAGAAGAAACCTGAGGACAGATCAACTGAGAAGAAGAAGGACCTGAAAGCTGAAGGATCTTCATCCAAAAGAAAGGACTCCAAAGAAGAAACAAATCAGGATGATGATGCCAACAGATCCTATAATTGCCAAAAGAAAGGTCACTTCCAGTATGATTGTCCAGATTTGAGTGCTAAGGAGAGAAGAGAAAGGCAAGCTAAAAGAGACAAGAAGTTCTCTAGCAAAAAGGCCATGGTTGCAGAAGAAGAACACTCTGAGGAGGGATCCAGCTCTTCAGATGAAATATTTTCAGACAGTGAAAGTGATGACATCTGTCTGATGGCCATTGAGGAGGTAAACTCTTCTTTCTCTGTTGTTGCTCCTACACTAGCACAAGAGTTTTCAAGTTCCACTGAAAACAGTCATTTTGACATGATGGATTCTTTTGAGAATCTGATGAAGGACTATGATGTTTTGCAAAGACTGCTAAATAGAACTCAAGAGCAGAATAAGGAACTGAAAGCTGAAAATCTAAAATGGAAAGACTCTAGCAATATTGAAATCACTTCTCAATTAATGGGAGCTACTGATGAACTGGATGTTCTGAAAGTACAAATCTCAGAGAAAGAGAAGTTGATAATGTCCCTAACTGAAAAGCTAGAGAAATCCACTGAAGAGATTCAGCTAATCAGGACTAAGTTCAATGACCTCTCTGAGAAGCATAAAACTCTATAGAACTGTGAGGATAGTGCACAGAAGAAGTTAACTCTATTGAATAATGCATCTAATGTAATAGATGAAATTCAGAGTTACCAGAGATCTGTGACTATAAAATCTGGATTGGGATACATTCCAGGGGGAACCTCACAAGGTCATCTAAATGCTGCATCAAGTAGCAAGAAGACTATCTTTGTAAAACCAGTGGCACCTACACTTCAAACTGAAGTAATGCCCAAGGTTGTAGACAAGGGAAAAGGACCTATGGTCTCAATAAAACTAAATGATCAGGTTAGAAAGCCCAAACCTCAGGTGAAGGCTAGAAAACCTGAGCAGTCAGTTGGAAAGTTTCAGGCAAGTACTTCAACACCTCAGGCTAAGAATGCAAACCTGAAAGTCTCCACACTGAACCATCAGAGGAATCCTCAGATGAGAAACACTCAGCAGAGACATTCTCAACTGAAGAGACCAAGTCCTCAGTATGCTGAAAGACCCAGATTTCAGTACAGACAACCTGAACCCCACTTGCCTAAGGGTAAAGGTTATCTGAACCCAAGTCATCAAAGATTTAGACCGGCTGCACAGAAGCCAAAGCAATTGAACAGAAGGCCTGAACCAAAGAAAAACTCAAAGGCATATGTTCATGCTAAAGCGAGCACACATACACAGAAAACTGCTAAGACACTCAGAGTAGTAGATGTGTATGTTGATGTTTATGGAAGACAGATTAGCCACTCTAAAGTGATTAGAGTTGTCAGGCAGATTTGGATTCCGAAAGGTACAGTTAACCTCGTAGGACCCTACACAAATTGGGTACCTAAGAATTGATCTGTTTTTCAGGAGGAAAACAAGGGCACTAAGCTGATGAAAGATCACATAACACTGATGATCAGAGATGAAAATGCTCTTGATGTATGGTATCTTGACAGTGGATGCTCAAGACATATGACAGGATTCAAAAAGATGCTCAGTGACTATGTTGAACAAAGAGGCCCGCAAATCACTTTTGGAAATAACTCCAAGGGACAGACTGAAGGATATGGAACTTTGGAAATCGACTCAGTTCATATCCATGGTGTTTCATATGTATCTGGATTGAAGCATAATTTGCTTTCAATTAGCCAATTCTGTGATAAAAGTTTTAATGTTGAGTTCTCTAAGAACTTATGTTTTGTGAAAGATGACACATCACATAAAGTTTTACTGACTGGTACAAGAAAAGGAAATGTGTATCTTGCTGATTGGAGTTCAACTCCTAAAGATACATGTTTGGTTGCTAAAAGTTCCACAGATACCAGTTGGTTATGGCATAAAAGAATGAATCACCTGAATTTTAAAACCCTGAACAAGCTTGCAAGATTAGCTCTTGTAAGAGGGTTGCCTAATGAAGTGTTCAGTAAGGAACACATTTGTGATGCATGCCAGAAAGGGAAAAAAGTTAAAGCATCATTTAAAAGCAAAGTAGAAGTTTCTACTGAGAGAATACTTCAGCTATTGCATATGGATCTCTTTGGTCCTATAACACCAGTGAGCACCAATGGCAGGAAATACACGTTAGTAGTAGTTGATGACTACTCAAGATATACTTGGGTCATATTCTTACTCAGTAAGAAAGAGACTCAGATAAAATTGCCAGATTTACTGAAAAGGCTCAGTATTGAGAAAAATCTGAGTGTGGTCAAAATCAGATCTGACAAGGGAACTGAATTTATTAATCATATCATATCTGATTATTGTGCAGCAAATGGAATTTCACATGAAACATCAGCTGCAAGGACCCCTCAACAAAATGGTGTTGCTGAAAGAAGGAACAGGACTCTGAAAGAAGCTGCAAGGACAATGATTGTTGAAGCTGATATTCCTAAAAGGTTTTGGGCTGAGGCTGTCAACACTGCATGCTACTCTCAGAATAGATCCATGCTGACCAAGAGTCAAGGAAAAACACCCTATGAACTTTGGAATGAAAGGAAACCTCTTGTTTCTTTCTTTCGTGTGTTTGGTTGCAAGTGTTTCATACACAATAATGGTAAAGATCAGTTGAAAACATTTGATAGTAAAAGTCGATGAAGGAATATTCTTAGGATATTCGAAGTTAGTAAAGCTTTCGAGTTTACAATTGTAGGACTCTTTATTGTGGAGGAAACACCTCATGTTGTTTTTTGATGAATCTACTTGTGTTCGGAAGAAACAGAACATGATGCAAAATGAATTGACTAAGAGGATCACCAGATTAAGCCCTGAAACAAAAAGATAAATCATCCATTTGAACACGAAAAGAAGAAGTCACCACATCCTATGATTGGAGTGACTCGGACTCGAATAAAGAAGTTCGGGATGGAAATCGAGAATGGTGAGACTCGGGAAAACCAACACTCAAAGGTGACCAATCTGAGCAGACACCGTTCAAGACTCGGTATGTGATGCCAATGAAGATGTGGTCACAATCGAGGCAAATTTTGAATCTATCAACCTAAGGGGAACAAATATGTCTCGACAATGTTCGAATAGAATTTCCCCGAGGAAGATGATTCCCTTTCTCCTTTTTGTTGTTCCTCGAAGTTCTTGAACTAATCGAACCTAACATTTCAAATGTTGAGGATACTCTTGAAACAGAACATCAAGAAGGAAATGGTTAGAACATCAAGATTGTGGGTGAAAGGGTTAAGACAAGAAGGTTCCATGGTGAGAGTGCACTATTCTTCTGCTTCCTATCGGAGAAAGAGCCTCATCGAGATTGGTGAAGCTCTACAAGATTCTTATTGGATTCTTGCTATGCAAGATGAAATTTGAATCAATTCTCAAGGAATGAAGTATGGGAGCTAGTAGATAAACCGAAAAGAAAGGCACAATGTCATTGGAACCAAGTGGGTTTTCAAGAATAAGAGATGAAAACAACAACATTGTGAAAAACAAGGCAAAGGCTAGTTGCACAAGGTTATTCCCAAGAAGAAGGCTTGGATTATGATGAAACCTTTGCATCTGTTGCAAGACTAGAAGCCATCGATTATTTCTTGCATATCTTTGCCCGCATGAAGTTCTGATCTATCAAATGGATGTGAAAAGTGCATTTTGAGCGGTGTGCTTAAAGAAGAGGTTTATGTGGAACAACCTCCTCCGGTTTCAAAGCAGAATGACCAAGTTTCTGTGCTTAGAAAAGCTTTGTATGGTCTTAAACAAGCACCCCGAGCATGGTATGATACTCTTTCTCGGTTTCTTCTTGACCATGATTTTGTCAAAGGATTGTTGATAGAACTCGTTCAGGGATAGAGGATGGGAAAGATATCTTACTAGTTCGGATATATGTTGATGATATCATCTTTGGATCTCAAACCATCAATTTGTGTGAAAAGTTTTCAACATCGATGAAAGGCAAGTTTGAGATGTCAATGATGGGAGAGATGAATTTCTTTCTAGGTCTTCAAGTGAAACAATCAAAGGAAGGAATATTCATCAACCGAGCAAAGTACACCAGAGATCCGATTGCCAAATATGGTGTCTGAGACCGAGAATGCGATTAGGATTCCTATGAATACTAACTACAAGATGGATCCCGATTTCAAGGCAAATCGGTAAGCCATCATAACGATTATAGAGGAATCATTGGATCATTGCTCTATCTCACAAAATGAAGTAGGGAGGATATAACATTTGTTATTGGGATATGTGCAAGATACCAAGCTAATCCTAAGGCTAGTCACATGGAGGTCGCCAAAAGATATCCGAGGTATCTTAAGTGGCACAAATGAATAGAGGATTATGGTATCCAACCGATGATAACCTTCGATTAACTGGTTACTTCGAATCTTTGATTATGGAGGTTGCAGATTGACAAGCGAAGTCCACTTCGGGAACTTGTCAATTTCTAAGAAAAACCGATATCTTGGTTTTCAAAAAAATAGACCTCAAAGAGCAACCAATACTTATCGAAAGTGAATACATGGGCTGGGAGAAGTCTTTGGTTTCAGATTCTTTGGCTCAGACAACAATTGAGGGATTATAAAGTTGTAGCCAATGAAGTACCAATATTTTGTGACAATAATAGTGCCATTGCTATTTCACAAAATCCGGTATTGCACACCAGATGCAAGCATGTGGATATCAGACATCACTTCATCAGAGATCATGTCGAAAAGAAGGACATAAGGATGGAGAAAATTCATACTGATAGGCAAAGAGCTGATATCTTGACTAAACCTTTGGCTGAATCAAGATTTCAGGAACTTTCAGTTGAATTAGGGATGTTAGAACCAGGTGTATAGAGTAAAATCTGAAAAATTGAAGGTTTTCAGATGCATGAAGTTTTCTCAGATTTCTACTGAGAAACTCAGGATAAAATGAAAAATACTGAACCGAGTCTAAAGAAAATAGATTCTTGAAGGTCAAGATTAAAAGAGCATATCTTGAACCCATTCAAGATTTTTCGATATTATCGACATTTTATCAAGGTCAAGACTCGATAAAGACTGATAGAGGAAAATTAGTCTGAAGAAGTAATGACTCATGCGACTCATTTATTGCTTAAATTAAACTCAGTAATCATTTGCAATAAATACAAAACACCTAAGGAATGTTTTTTTGGGCGGGATCATTTGAAATTCCGAAGAAGGTCAACAGTCATTAAATGCTCTGTTACATTTCTTGACCAATGAGGATGTTTTGGAGGCTTACTTTTCGAAGATCGTCGGTTCGAATACCCGATTAATCGGAGATTAATCTCAACCGTTGTTTTTCACCTAACCAACGCGATTCCCCACGATCTTGAAGCTATATATACCCCAATCAGCCATTCAAGCCAAAATTTTATCAAACCCTTCGTTCCCAAATCTTCTGCAAATAAATCCCATTTGCCTAGAAATCCCCAAAACCCTAAATCTTCATTTCTTCAATCATTCTCTGAAATGGCTCCAACCTTGTTCGAGAGATTAGCCGAAACCAACAAGCCGTGGTACGAGTTCGTTGTCTCATTCGAAAGCACAACCAACTCAAAGCCAGAAGAGGAGGCTCTGTATATGATTCGACTGGCTAAACTCACCCATCTAGTCGCATGCATGCACTGCACCGTGAGTTTGCGAAAAAAGGTGTCGAATTCATCTATAACTTGAAGATAGATGAAGAGGACTATATGCATTCTAAGATAACTGTATCACATTTAGAGCAGTCGTCCAAATACATCGATTTTGAGAGGGATCTGTATGTAGTTCCGAAAAATTTGAATGATGTTTTTGAGCTCTGTGATAGAGGAGAGGATCCTGCGATGTATATGTTGGGTAGAGAGCAGGAGTAACTAGATAGGATTGCTGAGAATCCTGTGAAATTTGAGGCGACATTGCATAAAAGGCACTTGAAGCCACAATATCGTGTTCTGATGGATATTGTGAGCAAGAGCATCATGAGCCTTGCGGGGAGTTTTGAGTAGGTCAAGACCTCAAGCTCGGATTGATGGCGGATCGAGGCCTCACCCACCATCGACTTCAAACGGCTGAAATTTTGATTCAGATGGTGAGTGAGCAAGCCAAGGTCTTCAAGAAGGTTGATGGGGCGATCACTATTAAAGGCAAGATCCACCATGCCACCAAAATAGCTTATATTTTGGAGATGTGCAGAGAGGAGGAGGATATCTTCGCCAATTCGACCCCATTCCCTAAGTCCAAAATTCTCTTTAAGCCCATTCTTTCGCAAAAGAAGCGTGCCATCGGGAAGAGAGAAAAAGAAGGTAGAATCACCGATTCTTGGTGAAAAAAGAGACTCAACAAACCGAGGGGGAAGGTTTTTTGGAGGCAAAGATGGAGCAAGGTGCAAAAATAATGAAGCAGAAGAACCTTGCCCCAAAGCGCAGAAGATTGGTGGTTCTCACCGATGAAGATGGTAGTGATTCTGAGGAGATTCAACCTGAGGGCCAAACCGCTCAGAGTTCGCCATTGCAAGTTTTGGCTCAGGTTATCTCAAAGGCACAAGAACAGACTGAGGAACAGGTCTTCTCTGAGGTGCTTGAGTCATCTCTAAGTTCAAATAAAATTTCTCAGGAAATTTTCAAAGGAACTCAAGCCTCAGAGATTCCTACTGAAAAAGTGCCTACCGACAAAGGAAGAGCCAACTCGGACTAATCGAGGAAGTGCCACCAGTCCCGTAACCCACTCAGATGCAAACTGAGGACCTGAATGTACAACGATCAGAAGCTGCTGACACTCAGGAGCAGAATATCCTTGATGAGCTCCTAAGTGATTTACTTCTAGATCCCTCAGCAGAGGCTTCAACTGAACCAGAGAGCCCGAGATGGAAGAAGGGCGAGGCTGAAGAAGGAGAATGGAGGAGCAAGGGGGAATGGTTCATTATTTGACCGCTACTCGAAGCTCAAATTTCATATCCTCGACCGCAAGATGTCTTCTTCAGATTAGGGACGACTGTGTTCATCCTCAATCAGACTCTTCCCGAGATGCTTGATATTGCTGCATTCAGAGGGGAGGACTGGTGGAATGAGGAGACAACCTTCCTGACTGACTTCTCAGGGTTCAGGAGAACAAAGCTCAGGATGAAAAACTCCGATTTTGATGAGCTGGTTCAGAGGAAGTTAGCTGAGAGGAAAGCAACTGAAGTTGGTGCCCCAAGCAGCGGAGACAAATCTCAAGATGGAGATGGGGACCAACAGGGAGATGCTGAGGATCAGTCTCAGATGGAAAATGAGACTTCTGTTGCTGATCAACCTAAAAATGGTCAACCTCAGACTGAAGCTAGCACACTTCAGGTACCTTTTGGCACTATTAACAATTATGCCAAAGTTACTGAAAGTCCTATCTTTAATTCTTAATTGTCTCGATAAAATGATCGAGGCTCACGGAGACCGGAGCTCGTGACGGTCAAGCTCGGGATGATCGACAAAGACAGAAGGTCTGGAAGGTTCCTGAGATTGATCTCACTCCCTTGATGGAGAAACTTGAGAAGGTTGAGCCAATGATGATCAAGATTGCTCAGGTGGAAGAAACATTGGCCAATCAAGCTCAAAAGATGGAAAGTCTTAGTTACTCTTCAGAGCTGGTGCAAATACAAAACACTCTGACCTCTCAGATGACCTCCATGGAAGAAAAGCTGAATGAAAAGCTGGAGGGAGTCAAGGCTGAGCTCAGTGCTGAAATGAAACAGAAGCACCAGGAGTCAACTGCATTTCTAGAGGTAAAATTGGCAGAGAGGAATGAAGTGATGATTAAATCTACTGTTGAGGAAATGAGCTCAGTGCTCATGACCAAGATGACAGAGATGTTTAAAGAAGCACTCTCTGCCGGTTGCCCACTTATTCAAGAATTTTCCGTGGCCAAGAACCATCTAAGGATTTGGAAGACAAACAAGATCGAGATAGCGAGAGAAGTTCGGGTTGTGTGAGCAAAGAGCAATATCACATGGACACAAAGACTCTCCGACTTCTTCCAAATTACGTTGCGCAAGAAGGGGGGAAAAGGAAGGTGAAGACCTCGTAAAAGTTCATGGCACGTACTTTGGAGAAGAAGGCTCAGAAAGATGCTGAAATGTATAATCTAGCCAAAGCCTTAAGAGAAGTAGAAGCTACTGAGAAGTTGAAGTTCGCTCAGGTGGAGAAGCCCATCTACACTCGAGTTTCTAAGCAAACCATGCTTGAAGTTGCAAGAGAGAAACTGAGTGCTAGGACTAAGGTTGGAACAAGCCAGGCTGGTGCTGAATTGCCTATAAAAAGGAAAGCCTTGGGCGTTGTTCAACCTGAAAGCAAGCGTGCAAAGGCTTCTAAGTCAATCCAGAGAAAGCTGATTCTGGATGATGAAGGTACTGAAGAATCTGAGTCTCAACCTCAGAAGAAAGTCTTCAATACGAGGAATGCTCTGAAGACACTCCAAGAAGAACAAGCTAAGAAAGCTGCCGCTTCAGTCTCAGGAGTACCTATGATCAAGAAAAAGACTAAAGAAGAGCTGAAGCGAAGGAGTGGATTCAAGAAGTTTGAGAGCAAAAGGAGAGAGACATCAAAAGCACTGAAGTGGCCCCACGTTGATAAATGGATGCCTATCAAACTCGACGATATGTGGGAAGAGGTCAAGAGAACCTTCTGGTTTTACTCTGATGTGCTCAGGGAGTGGAGAGGAGAAAGCTCAGATCAGAATGAAGCATTCATTGAATATCTCCTAACCTTCTATCCAAAATATCTCCAAAGTTGGATAAACCTTGCGGATGAAGGATAGGTGCAGATAGTAGCCCCTGGTCCATATTCCTATCCTCCTCCAAGACTTGGTAATGGCTTGGTAAATGAAAAGGTCAGTTGGGTTTAACAGGAAACAGTCCGGTCATCATCAAAGAGAGAAATGAGCTGAAGAAGAGATTTTTCGGAATGTTCGACCTGGAGGTGCCCACTGATGAAATTGAAGAAATAGCAAACTGAAGAACAAGAAGACTGAAGAGCCAAAATCTGAAGACTCAAGACTGAAGACTCAGAAGATTCTGTAATCTTTAAATTTTTGTCTTTTTGATTTTTGTTGATAAACTCATTGTAATCTGTAACTCAAACCAATCATCAATGAAGATTTATCATTATGCTCAAAAGATAATATCTCATTATCTTATTTACATGTCTTTTATATTTGATATGCCTGATTGAATGTCTTTAAATTAATTGTTTATGGAAATTGTTTAAGTATTTAGTAATGAACTATTAAGAAGATTCATTACTGAAGAAATTATTGAATGATTAATTGTTAAGAGACCCTCTGAAATTGTTGGGAAACTCATCATTGAAGGGGGGAGATTGTTGAAAAAGTGTTAACCAATCTTGTAATAGGATAAACTGAAACCTGAGTATAGGTTATATGTTTGTAACAAGATAGGTTTTGGCATCATCAAAAAGGGGGAAATTGTTGGGAGATGAATTTAATAAAAGATATATGATTTTGATTAAGATCCCAAAACCCCTGAGTATGACATGTTCAGAATGATCTTGATAAGTTGAGTCAGGATTCAGTTTTAGAGTATTCAGGATGTTATCTGCAAAATGTATAGTCAGCAGATATAGTTCAGGATAGGTTCTGAAGACTCTAAAGAAATCAGTATGTTTCTGAGGAAACTGAAGTTTCAAGATGAAATCAAGACCTCAAGACTCGCAGGAAATCGAGATATCAAGACTCAAGAGATCTCGATTTAATCGAAGACTCAAAGATTTAAGATTCAAGTAGGTCAAGAGACAAGAGACTCAAGACTCGAAGACTCAAGACTCGTAAGACTCAAGACGCAAGATCAAGATCAAGATTGAAGATCAAGAATACTGAAGGCACAAAGAATTATCAAGACTCAAGAAGGTATCGAATGCTCAGTATGAACTTGAATGTATCGAGGCACCTTTGAATATATCTATCCAAGGATGCAATCTCGAGAAAAACGCGATTCCTTAGAAAGTTAGATATTGCCAAGACATTCAAATGCGCATAAAAGGAACTAAGTCAGAAGTGTTGTTAAGGTTATATCAAACTCAGAGTTTGTAACCAAAAAGAGCCGTTGAAGATATCTACCTTTAACTGGAGACAAAAGTCAAAAAGAGGAAGACAACACTGTACCATACTGACACTAACAAAGGATGGTCGCGAAAAAAAAAGATGTCAGAAGTACAAAAGTTCCAGACTGCAAAAAGTGAAGACCGGCTACATGAAAGGCTATTACCTAAAACGTGTTAGGGAGGTTCAAACCCTAAATATAGCGTTCCTCACACACCATAAGAGGAAACTCACGGCTATCTCCAACGGATAGTTTTCAAAAGTGACCTTGGTGTATGCCTATAAATTGGTGACCCTCTACATTGTAAGGTTACGGAAATTTATACGCGAACTCAAGAGCTCAAACTTATTCTTGCAAAAGTTAAAGCACTTTAAAAAAACCTAGAATTTCCCAAGTGCTTCTATATTGAAGAGAGCTCACTATACTAAGCCTAGCTTGATAAGATTTATCCAAAGCTTAGTCGAGATATCCTAACCCTTTGCATTGTGCTTCATTGTAAAGGATATCTCATCAGAGTTAGAAACCAACCGAGAAACCCCAAACCCTTGAGAAGGTAGGTGGAGTGTGTTTGTTGGTGAGAAGAGTTGTAAAGAGTTAGTAAACTACGCGAGTAGTCGTAAAACTCTAGAGGAGAAGTTAGTAAGCTAAGGGGTAGTCGAAAGCTTGTTTGTGTTGAGTAAGTAAACCACGGAGGTAGTCGAAAGCTCAAGGTTGGGTTGAGTAAGTAAACTACGTGGAGTAGTCGAAAACTCAAGGGGCGAAGTTGAGTAAGTAAACTACGCGAGGTAGTTTAAAGCTCGAAGTGATTAGTGAATTTCTCGAGGATCGAGAGAGTGGGACGTAGGAGCTTGAGTCTCTCGAACCACTATAATTCTTTGTGTTGTTTATCGCTTTTATATCAGATTTTTAATCGTTGCATTGACTTGATTTTGAAAGCATACTTTTCATCGATATTGGTTGGAATCAATCCAATGAAGTTGCAGTAAATTGAATCCAACCAATCACTATTTCGTAAAGGGTTCAACGGGATCGAAACTAAGGGCGGGATTCGATTGGGATTATCCGAGATAGTTAAGCAACTCGGGATCAAGTTAGTCTCAAGAGAGATTTGACTCGGAGAGATCGCGGCTTCTCGGAACCTAATCTTCGAGGATTATCTTAACCTAATCTTGAAGGATTATTAACCCAAGGTGACCTCAAGAAAAAAAGTTTTAAAAAACACTGAACACGTGTATTCCCCCCCATACACGTGTAAGACTCGTTTGCACCGGGACCAACATTCACTATGGATACTCTACAAGAAGTTTTAGAGACGATAGAGGAGAATTTGGGACAAGAAGACGAAGCTTTGGTGACTAAAAATCTTTTATCAAAATCTAGGCCAATGGAGGTCAAGATTGATGAAGAGATTAACGGTTGTAACCAAAGCAACCTCGACACTAAGAAAAGTAGAGAAAATACGGTTAAGTGGTTGGGTGTAAAAAAGAATCCAATGGGGAAGTGTTTCAAATGTGGTGAAAGAGGACATTGGAGGTCTGCATGTCCCAAACCCAAGCGGGCTGGGAAGAAAGATAATTCTCATACACTAGTTGTTGAAACTTGTTTAGCGGCGTATGCCTCCCATTTGTGGGTGGTGGATACAGTATCACTAATCATGTATGTTTCACATTACATGGGTTCAAAATTTGACAACTTACTTAGTGAGTGAGATCCTCATCACACTGGGAGATGCTACGAGAGTAGCAGCTGAAGTAGTGGGAGACGTTAACCTGTCTTTTGAAGACAAGATTTTAGTATTATGAGATGCTCTTTATTTTCCAGTTTTTCGTAAAAACCTTATTTCAGTTTCAAAACTATTTAATGATGGATATTCTGTTCGTTTTTCTAAGCAAGTTCTTGTTTTTTAAATAGCGTGTGTGTTTATCGTCATGGAACTTTATGGAACAATCTCTATACTATTAATTATGCACACCACTCACAAAATGCATCTTATAACACATTGGCTATTTCAAAACAATAAGAAAAACGTGAACGAGACATTTCTATGACATCTTAGATTAGGTCATATTAATCCGAATAGGATCAAAGGTTGGTGAAAGATGGTTCACCGTCGAACAAATTGGAACCACTTCCAACCTACGAATCATGTTTGGAGGGTAAAATGACCAAGAGGACATTTGGAGCCAAGGGAATATAGCCGAAGTGTTGCCAAATCGTTCACACCGACGTGTGTGGTCCAATGTCAACCAAAGCTAGAGGTGACTATGAGTATTTAAGTGATTTTCATCGATGATTACTCAAGGTTCAGGTACATTTTCCTCATGAAACACACATCGGAAACCTTTGATAAATTTAAAGAGTTCAAAGCCGAAGTGGAGAATCATAGAGAAAAGAGTATCAAGTTTCTACGATCTGACTGTGGAGGCGAATACCTCAGCGATGAGTTTTTGACCTACCTGTCAGACGAGGGCATTGTTTCCCAGTTGACTGCACCCGGAACCCCTTAACAAAACGGGGTTGCAGAACGAAGAAACAAAACACTCTTAGAAATGGTCAAATCCATGATGAGTTATTCAAATCTACCCAAGTCATTTTGGGGTCATGCCTTGGAAACAGCGACTTATGTTCTGAATTTAGTACCGTCCAAATCGGTTCCCAAAACCCCTAAAGAGTTGTGGACCGGGCGCAAGCCCAATTTGAGATATCTTAGAATTTGGGGGTGTCCGACATACGTGCTAGACAAGGAAGCATGTAAGTTGGACGCACGTTCGGAACTAAGGTTGTTTATATGATATCCCATGGGACCGAAAGGGTGTATATTATATGGTCCTGAAGATCAAAAAGTGATAATAAGTACGCCTTTTAGATTTTTGGAAGAAGACTTTATGAACAATCGCAAGCCCAAAAGTGAGATTAACTTAAATGAAATAAGAGGGCAAACTCATATACCAACTGTACAGGTTGATATACCAAGCGTCACACCAACACAATCAGAACCTCGTCGTAGTGGGAGGGTTATCCGACAACCTGAGAGATTCATGAGGATAGAAGAATCTTCGGATTTGATCCCCGGGGATAGTGAATCAGACCCCTGGTCCTACAATGAGGCGGTTCAAGATAAGGATTAAGAATCCTGGCAAACTTCTATGGAAGCCGAGATGGGCTCAATGGATCATAATCAAGTGTGGGAGCTAGTTGAACCATCCAATGGGGTAAAACCCATTGGATGCAAGTGGGTCTACAAGAGGAAAAGAGGATCGGATGGGAAGGTGGAAACCTTTAAGGCTAGGAAAGCAAAAGGGATACACTCGAGAAAGAGGGTATTTGTTATGAAGAAACCTTTTTCGCCTGTAGCCATGCTTAAGTCCATCCGTATTCTCTTGGCGATATAGCTGCACATCCGGATTTTGAGATCCGCAAATGGATGTCAAGACAACTCTCCTTAATCTGGAGTCTTGATGAGGAAATCTATATCAACAAATTTCGAAGGTTTCATCGAAAAGGTTAAGAACACCTTGTGTGAAAGAGGAAGTCCACTTATGGATTTGAAGCAAGCATCTCGGGCTTGAAACCAATGTTTTGATCATGTAATCAAATCTTATGGGTTTGATCAAAATGATTTCGAGAGTTGTGTTTACAAGAAGTGTGGCCAGGCGCCTTGGTATTCGGTACTATCGTAGAAGATATTCTACGCTCATCGGAAATGATGTAAAAGTTTTGTCGGGGCGTGGTGGTGTGGCTATCAAAATAGTTTGATATGAAGGACTTAGGGGCGGTCATATTCATATTTTGGGATCAAGATCCTTTCGAGATCAAAAAGAAAATAATGATTGAAAACTTATCGCAAGCTTTCATACATAGATACTATTTTGAAGCGTTTCAGCATGCAAGATTCCAAGAAGGGTTATGTACCTTTCAGGCATGGAATCCATCTATCGAAAGACATGTTCCCTAAGACACAAAGGGAGATAGATGACATGAGAGGCATTCCTTATCGTCGTAATTTGTAGGAAGTCTCATGTATGCAATGTTGTGTACGAGACTGGATATCTGCTACGCCGTAGGCATGGTAGCAAGATATCAAAGTAACCCCGGAAATCAACATTAGACTGATGTTAAGAACACTCTAAAGTATCTGAAAAGAACTCGAGATAGAATGCTAGTATATCAGTAAGACAATTTATTTCCAATGGGATACACGGACTCAGATTTCCAATCGGACCTAGATTCCAGAAAATCTACCTCGGGTAGTGTGTGTTTTGTCTGGGGGGAGGAGCTGTAACATGGAGAAGCGTTAAGCAGAAATGCATCGCCGATTCTACCATGGAAGCCGAATATGTAGCTGCTTGTGAAGCAGCGAAAGAAGTGGTGTGTCTCAAGAACTTCCTAGTGGACTTGGACGTTGTTCCGAATTTGCCCAGCACCATCACGGTTTTCTGCGATAATGTCGGAGCAGTTGCAAATTCAAGGGAACCGAGAGCCCACAAGACCAGCAAACACATTGAAAGAAAATACCATATTATACGAGAAATCGTTAAGAGAGAAGATATAGAGGTGGCAAAGATCGCGTCGGAAGACAACCTATCTGATCCATTCACAAAGGGTCTGCCTCAGTTAACATTCGAGAGACATGTGGAAGGAATGGGTGTCAAGAGCGTTGCCAATCTGCTTTGAGTATAAGTGGGAGGAATGTTATTAGGTTGATGTAGGTGACATTAGATGTCACCGTATAATACATTAGATATGATTAGGGGTGGCATACCGTATGCATCAGATCGATCATACCGTACTGCATACCATATCGATCATACCATATACCAGACTGTAATTTTTAAGATGCGTGAAAATTCATACCGTACCGTACTAAAAATTACGGTATACCGAAGTTCAGTTTCCCGTAATTTCAGTATGCTAAAATCACATATCATTATCTTGCATGCAAAATTTTAGTATACCGCATGCAGATCTTTGAAATTTTTGGTACATACCGAATTAACGGTATACCATTTCATACCGAATTAACGGTATACCAGTCATACCTTGATTATTTATTTAAAAACCTATATTTTATGAATAATAATCTCTTAACAACATATATCTCCCTTAAAGACTGATTTTTTAACTATGGGAACACTCAAAAAATTCTACGAATTCCAATTTCCAGCTTGAATCAAGAAACCCACAGAGACAATTTAAAATAAAAGGATAAATTTTCAATGTACGGTATATATCCAATGTATTAATTAAATTTAAAAAATAAAATATATTATATATTATTATAA